>JACVBY030000618.1:1345691-1945691 GCA_017589505.3 Metroxylon sagu
AAACCTATGAGCCTTTATTATCTTAAAGAACTAAAAAGCAGTCGTTATGGACATAATTAATTAAGAAGACATGTGATCTTATCACATTCAAGGAAAATGACCATTCAGTTCTTTTGTCTTCTAGAGAGTGAAAGATTGTAGTTGAGGTTACCATCATCATTATAGTAAAAAGCATTATAACCCATGATTTTGGCCTGCGGGAGAAGATGAGTCTTTTTATAAAGCAACGAAAACATTAAATTATCTTCAAGCCATGATTGCTTAATATCCTCAAGCTTGCTGAGGTTTCACATTAGGGAGTGGATTCCAACGATGGAAGCCTTTTTTTTTTTTTTTTAGCTGTTGTTGATAGCAACAATGGATGATTTTTAAAACTTCAACCGTTGCAAGGATCGGGATTGGGGTGGTGGAACCGTTGACTTGGGTGGGCCGGCCGCGTTGGAGTGCGCTGAAATTTCGCTGTCGCTAGGACTCAAAATTCGGACCGAATTCGTTGTTTACAAGAGGGTAGGCTTGGAATAAAGAAAGAAAGAAAGAAAGAAAGAAAGAAAGAAAGAAAAAAAGAAAAATCGCACGGCACTGTGAGCCGACTTCACGTGCGAAAGGGCAGAAAGGACACGCTGCCACGGAGCCAAACGCGCAGAACTTGGATAAAGCTGACGTGTGTCGCTGGTCCCATTTTGATAGCATGGAAGAGTAATCGATGAGGTAATCAAGCTTAACGGAGCCATTTAAGCCGCTCTCTCGCACGTGTGAAAGTTAGATAGGTACGATGATCTTCCCACACTTATTAATTTTACCGTGCTCGTATTAACTCGCATGCTATTACACCTTAATTTCGATACCATACGAACATGGCATGAAAATATCAATAGACACCCTTAGCATAGGGGTCATCCTAATTAGAACGCCCGTTAATGATCGAAAAGAATAAAATATCCTTTCTAACAATCCTAAATGATTGTATTCTCAAAATATTTTAGCCAATTTAAAATATAAATTTTATATATAATTAAATTAATAAGAAATAAAAATATCTCTTTCAACCACTATAAACTGATAATTTAAAAAGATATTTTAGTTAAATAAAAAAGTTTGTAACTTCTATAAACACCCTCATCCTTTCGAAATTCTTCATAATATAACATTATAAACTTTCACATTCTCTTATTTACTCTTTCATTTCCCGAGCACTCAATTTTACAAATATTCTCTTACCCTCTCTATACAATCACCTACCCTCTACATGTTCTCATTGTCTCTCTACAATCTCCCACTCTCTATAAATTCTCACTCTTTCTCTAATTTACTTTCTCTCAAAAGGAGAGTTTTGCTCAATTTAATAATTTGAAAGATCTCATTTATGGAAGAGAAGTTGAAACTTGAAGTATTACTGTCTTAAATTTTATTATTTAATTTTATTTCTTTACTTATTATCTTATTATTAAATATTAATTAGTTGCTACTTATTGTTAAATATAATTTATTCTGTAAAATATTATCATTATTAAATATTTAATTTGCTATTATAATGATGGGTTCGCCTACATTCAGATATTTTTTCTCTATATTTGATCTACACTTGATTGATGATTTTTCTAAATTTAACAATTATGACTCACAATTAGATAGTACTAATCAAATACCTGCTGCTCCTACATCTAAACGAAGTAGAGGTAGAATATCTCATATTTGGAGTAAATTTATTATTTAAGAAATTAAAGATAAAAATACATAAGTAATGTACAATAAATGTAAAAAAAAATTTAGCTATGATATTGAGGCACTATGTAGCACTTTTACTTATAAACAAGATGTTAATAAAAGAAAACTTACAAAATACGTTATATATGCCAAACAACCTATTATGTTTTATAATATATGAAATTTAAAAGTATGTAAAAATTACTTTAAATCTTATCTTTTAAAAAGTTTCAAAAAATACTACAAAAAGTAATGCATTAAAAATATTTTTAGAATATAAAGAAAAATCAATACATATTTTAATCATATCAGGTCTAAAATTATATTTATCTCTAATATTTGAACTACAAATAGTTATTTTGGTTTTATGTGTCTGACTGCATATTTTATTAATTCTGATTAGATTTTAAAACAAAATTATTAGATTATTCAACTTTGAGCATCCACGTGCTGCTTCTGGCCTAACTTGTGATGGACACAATGACCACGCTGGGCCATGACCCAAACGAGGGAGCGGCCTAGATGCAACTAGTGGCCTTGGTTAGGCCCAGGCTAACCCATGGCCCAAATCTAAGCAATAGCTCAGGCCCATCCTATGGCCCAAGAATGAGAACAAAAGATGGCCGAGGCCCAGTGAAAGCTCGAGGACACCTGCAAACGGGGCGGTTTCCGCTATTCCCAGTGTCACATCTTTGTGAAGAGCGGAACCAGGGCTCGACAACGAACCAGGAGGCGACGAGATCGCTGAGGAGGAGAGATGCAGTGCTGGCTCAACCCGTGCCAAGTCAGGGCTTCAAGATATGGGCGAAAACACGAGTGAAGCCGCCGAACGAGACGAGAGGAGCTTCCCCTGTTTCTGCAAAACTCAGCGCAATGGCCGCCTGAGCCCGTGAAGAAGACGGGCAAGGAGGAGGACCAGGTCTCCCAGCTATTCTCAGACAGCCAACCATCTAGGTGCTCGGCCAAGTGGAATGGTGACCCGTGGGGTGTTTGTTGAAAGGCAGCGATGCGGACAAGGGAGTCCTCACCACAGAAAACAGGGGAGGCCTATGGCAGAGGCTCTGCGCTCGAATAGCGCTGCGGTCGAGGATGAGCCTCCCTTCGCAGTGGCTCGGCAGCGGTTGGATGGCCAGTCTTCCGGACTACGGTGGGGGGCGTTGAAGGCTTGGGCTGTCACGCCTCACGTCGTAGGGTGGGTATAGAATGCAAAATAATTCATCGCATGCTCATGCAAAGCGTCAGCAGAAATAATCATTCATCCAAAAATATTCTAAGCTATCATAAAAAAAAAATAAAATTAATCACATAAAATTTTTATTGCAACTTAAATAATATTTTAAAAAATAAATACTCTAGCTACTAACAAGCCTAAATAACTCATGATCTCAGTCAAGCTAACAGATTCTGCTTTTTATTTTATTTTTTAATTTTTTTGGTTTTAAAAAAATATAAGTTAATTTAATAAGTTTACAATACTAATTATGAGAAAATAATACTTATAAAACTTTCAAACCATAGCATAACTATTATCTTATTTTTTTTAAAAAAAAAATTATAATTTTAAAAATATTTTTAAAATAATTTTTTGATCGATAAAATCTTAAAAGACCATCTTTTAGACTCGTATGAATCGTCAAACTATATTGCCCAATAAAAAAAAATGCGCATAAATTCAACAAGCAACATAGATCATAATAAGAAGCAAACTCATCATACATATATTATTTAGTTGATTTTTAAAATTTAAAATTATCAATGATTAATGATAGCAAACAAATAAAATATTTTCAATGACGGACGCATTTAAACACGTTTGGATATCAAACAAACTTGATGGCTTCACCTAAAGGTTGCTCACTGAAAACAGAAAACAGGAAAGAAAAGTGGATATGTTTCAATCCCTATTGTCAGGTTCCACTCAAGCTCCATAGTACTTTCATCCAACAAGCTGATCCGGAGCAGCCTAGAAGTTTGCTTAGCTCGGTTCATTGTAACGCCAACCATTGTGGAACTTTTCAGCAGGATGTTTCACCGTTGGACCAGTCGTCAGTACCGTAAAAAGTTGGAAATTTGACTTGAACTTTTCCCACGGTTCTCCTTGTGTTTTGGTTAATAATTTTGTGTGGCACAATTAACGTGGAACTACAATGCAAATGGGAAAATATTTTTTAAAAAAAGTTGGTGCTTATATTAATGAAGGGTAACAAACCTACGACATCATCACACATCACCATCTGCAAGGATGTAGCAAGTTTCCAGCAATGTCAAGTAGCCATGTTTAACCATTGATAAAGCCTATTTTTTTTATATAAAAAAAAAATAGTGGGCAGAATATGCGATACCTTAAATGGTGTTCAATGCAAAAGCTGCTTGATGTTGTTGACGCTAGGCATCAACATTTTGACATTTATATGCTAGTGCCAACCTAAAGTTATCAAATTATCTATGTAAAACTATGGTCTTAGCTGTCATCATGTCCTAACCCATCATAGGGGTTGGATATATGACGCGGCCGACACAGCTCTTGAATATAACCCTAAAAATTATACAAGATTTGAATGTTCGTAATTAATTAATTTAATCATAACATCAAATTTAATTAAAGCTTAAATACTATCCAACATGCACAATTACAATTTAAAATTCAGTAAACTTTATTACAATTTAGATATCCCATAGCTTTATATGAAACATAAGATAAAATAAAATAAGATGCAGTTTAATAAGAATCCCCAATCTATACACCCATATATAATATGATTCATCATCATAAGTATTGAGCATTTAATATCATCATCAAATGAAGTTACTTAGAAACCTCAAATAGCAAAAATAAAATAAAATAAAATAATAAAAAATTGAGTTGCTTGATAAATTATTAAAGGAAAAAATTTTGCTTCCCTACTACAAGTGACACCTAAGCATAAAATGACAATTCAGTAACAAAGGAAAAAAAAAAATTATGGACATAATAAAGTAATAAACTACTAGTATTAAAACGATAGATGAGTGTTAAAGAGATAATTACATGGAATCATGGAGGTTGCTTGAACCCATCATTATTTCTCATTAATGATTGATCAGTTAGTCATATTAATGTTTGGTAAATATTGTTGACCTTTTATTTATTAATTTAAACTTTTGTTATTGGTTACTTGATATGGTATCAAAATTCAAGTTTACATGAGATTTTAATTATCTCTCATTATTTATTATTTAAATTATCTTCAATCATAATTCGTGTAATTTGAGCAGTACATGAAGGGGAAGTATGGTATACATTATTTAGTGTTCTAATTAATTTAAATTTTTGAGATAAATGGTTGATAAATATGGCAACAAAGTTCAGATTAATTTTTTATTACATTATCAACCTATATAAACATGTTAAATTTATGATCTAGCCGCATATTACGCAATACACGAGACTATTAGAGATTATATGGTACTCACAAAAGGCCTTGGCCTCTCTGTTTTGATCTTTTGCACTCAATTCTATAATTTTGCTTCTTTTTTTTTTTTTTTAATCACGTTGGGAATGAATAATAGAATTTGAATGGTAAGTTTTAACAATAGTAAAAAATAAAAAGAGCCATCATAAGGAATCATGGGTGCTCAAATGTTAAGAGTAGTGGAACGAATTATTAGATGATTGTCGTGTGGCACTCGCCAACAATGAACACTGTTCATCATCCTATAACTTTCAAATGTATACATGTATAAGAGTAATGATGATGGTTCATGCATCATATAATGCGTTATGATTACATGAATGTAATAACCATGTAAGATCAAGCGGTCGTGATTGCAGCAGCGAGGTGTGGATGATCCCAACCGGAGTTCTCCGTCCACCGCCCACCGTACCGTACCAAAAATAGAGACAACAAATATTTTATTATTTGATCCCACCCGACCGTCGAGCATCACGCGGGGTTCCTGAGAGGGGCGGAGAGGAATGAAGGGTTCAAAGCTTGCGCTCTCTCTATTTCTTTCTCTCACGGATTCCGTTGCTTGACGGGATCGCCTCTTTCCTCCCACCTCTTGCGGTATTCTTGATCACGATTTTCCGCCGATCCGCGAGCTTTCTCTTCCCCGATTCGAATCGCCCTTGGGTTCGTTCCCTTCCCTTCATTCACCCTAATGTTTTTATTGGTATTTTCTAATCGCTGCATTATCTCTTCTTATCTTTACCGAGAATTTTTTGAGCTGATTGTTGTTAGATTGGAAATATATGATGGTTCATTCTTGGAAGGATTAGATTTAGGGTTTTGTGTTCTAAGATTACATACCTTTTTTTCAATAGAAAAGTTATATTTTAAGCTTTCGAATTGGATTCATTTGATATATATATTGGCAAGCGCGTTCCTTGTTTGGATCCATCTTTGTATTCTGGTGGCGAGTTTTGTAACTTCTTGGATGGTGTTTTACTTGAAAATGAGGGTTGGATGATGAAATGCTTTTATTGAGGGCTCTAGCACTGATTGGGAAATTGACCACTGTATTATTAATTGTTGGAATTTTAAGCTGAATTGCTGGAATACTGGTGATTGTGATTTGACTGACAATCTCGCTGAGTTCTTCTCAATATGCCTGTAAGCCCTGGAAATCACTGTATAATTGTAAAATCATCATCACTAACATCATTACTTCATTTATTGTAGCCGAATATTAAATTGGTCTCTGTATATTATGCATCTAGGTTTCAAGCAAGTTCTTAAATATTGAAAATTCAATATAAAAAACTGGATAGGCAGTTTTCGCATCAAAGATTCACAGTAACTATGAGATTTCCAGGTTTGCCCAACCAAGGATGTTATTCTTGGATGCTATAGTTTGTACAAGACATGGGTAAGCTAAACTTCTAGAAATTAATCCCATGTGCGATTTATGACAAGGGCCTCAGCGATCAGCTGAATATTTTATGTTCTCTGGCGGGCTTTGCATGAGTATGATAGAGTACAAAAGCCGCATGCTAATTTATTTTAAGGAGAGAAATGTATAAGGCCAAAGGAACGGGATAAGCTTCTTTTTTTAGGGAAAGGACCATTCTGATTTCACCATTTACGGATTCTCAACAGCGAAGCGAACCCTTTTGTCTGGTCTTTTTCCAGAGATTTGAATAAAATTTACAAAATTTTAGCTGATTTTACTTTATCCTTCTGACTTTCTATGATGGATTCCAAGCAACATACATGGTTGTTTTGGATTTAATAATCCACTATATGGCTTGTGAAGTTGAATTCAAGATTGTTTTTAACTTTGTATTTGTTAAAACATCTGCTTAATGACTAGATGCTATATCCACAGACTAGGCTTAGTTATAGGTATTTTAAAGCCCAGGTCTGAGCCTGTCTTGAAATCATATCAGCCTCAACCAGGTGAGCCTATTCTTGCCCTATGGATATAAGTTTTGAGTTCGAGCCAGAGTTGTTCAGTCCCAGTCTTTAGGAGAATGGGCTGGCCCAACCCTTTGACACCTTGTTCTTGGTCCAATAGTCAAATATTGTATCACACAAGACATTGGACGTAATATGTACCTATTGAGGATAGAACTATGGAGGAGTCTTTTTGCTATTAATCAAAATGCTACAACCTTGGGGTAGTTGATATTGCAACATTCCCCAATCTTTAAAGGCTTTATGTGGGATCAATGTGGGACCAATGATGTATGGCCTTTTCCTCTTTTAAACCATGGAGTCTTCACTTCAAGCTACTACAAATACGAGAGTTTCTAAATGCTGTCATGTTAGATTCTCTTTATTTTTTTTTCAATATATCAGATCCTTTGGAACTACTAGACACCTTTTATATCCTAATTCCCTCCCCTTTAATCCTTTTTATCCATCCGATGAATCTTCCATATGCTTCTCCAGCTGGGACTAGAAGGTGATCTTTATGATCGGTTGAACATGAGTACACTTCTAATGACTTTAGAAAATGCTGAAAGGAATAGTGCACAGCTAGTCATCATGGAGAGAAAGGCCAGAGATAGTAATGATTGATAGGATCCTAAATCAGAGCACACGAGTTATGGTTAAATTTTAGTAGTGCTATCTTTCAGTATACATATGTCAATTTAATTTCAGTTTTTTATTTTTCATCTTACAAAATTACTGTGCCATCCTCGTTGGTTTTATCATTTAATTTTATTGATCCCTCTTTCAGAAAAAAGAAAATGTTACCATGGATTATTTGCTTTAATCTTCTTGTGATTCATCATGTTAGTTTGGCATTAATGCATGATATAGCATCCATGTTGGATTATGAAGTACTTTTATTTTGTTGGATTATGAAGTACTTTTTGTTAATAGGGCTTTCTCTTGGACCATCAGCTTGATCTGTTTGAAGTGAAAGATAATCTTAAACTTTGCATTGAATGGAGGGACTGTGAAATTTATCATTATTAGTTAAAGAAGCTTTCTATTTTCTCCAGGCTGCATCATGACACACATAATTCAGAATGAATGTGGCTCTTCTAGCTCAACTGAAATAAGCAGCCAGAGAAATGATACAGATGATGACAGGATGATTGCAATTGTTCTTTCAGAAGAGTATGCCAGTTTAGATGGTGCAGTTGCTAGGCGCCTTTCAAATCTGTCCTCTGTCCCAGTATGATACTAGCCTTTTTTTTTTTTTTTTTTCAAATTTGTTGCCTTGTTGCTTTATGGGAAGTTTTTTTTCTTTTTGTTGACTAATATTTGCCTGTTGTTCTTATTATCTCCTTGGTGTTAAGAACTTTATTGAAGTCTTCTCAAAAAAATCTACTTGGCTCTATCTGAACATGTAATCATTCTATGTGCTAAATACTTGCAAATCTGGTATATATTTATAAATTTACTCTGACTGCTTCATTCATTAGTCCAGAAAAAGGCATGGATTCTTTTTATTTCTTTGTGATTTTTGCCATGACTCTCGAATATTCATCGATTTCTTTGTGCTTTTAGAAGTGCTTATAGTGCCAAAGGATTTCGAAAATTGTGCAATGCTCTTTTGAGTTTGCATCAAATTCATGCCTCAAATAGTGTTCTTACCAAACAACATAAACTTGATGATTATATCACAAAACTCAGTTTGGCAACGAAACCCATTTGAATCGGGATGCTATTTTACCATTATACTGAATAGAAATGTGGGATAGACAATCTCAGAGTTTTTTTTTTTCCTCATTGTCAGTCCTAATGGCAAGTGTCTTGATTCTTACCCTTAGTTGTGGCCATCTTTGATCACTATCATTTAGAAATCTACTTGATTTCCTAATGTGCACAAGTGAGATCGTAATTCAATAATGTGATGCGAGAGTTGTGTTATTTAATTCTTAATTGTTTATTTTGTTTTTATATCTTTTATACTTTTTCTTCAAGAAGTAGTGTGGAAGTGCCACCACCCAGATTGAAATCCAGGACCTCTCCCAGTTTCTGTTTGTTTGTTCATTGATGCACATTAGGATCTTGAGGAAATAATGCTCATTTTAATACTCCCCATGATATTGCATATCTGCAGCATGTCCCCCGTATAAATACATTCATTCCGAAATTGAGCGATGCCAGTCTAGATCACCAGCGTCTTCTCCAGAGGTAACTTTCCTGCAATGCATCTTATTAATGAGATAATTAACGTATTTCATTCTAAATGATTACTATAGTGCACAGTTAGTTCGAGTTCCTTTTGTATCAAAATTTTTGTTCTCTAAAACTTGGTGGTAGTATGTGCTTTTCATTGAAGAAGACTGCTGCATGCTTTTTTAAGGTTATGCTTCATTTCTATTCAACAAAAACTTACACTTTTGACTTGCTCTCAATGTTCTGCCCACTAGCACATTCTGATGTTTCTATTCCTGTTTTCCATTCCAAGGGCTCCCCTGCTTTCCATGCATAATTTATTATTTGTTTTCTTTGTGGTTCAACACTTGTCTATTGAAGTCTTAAACTCAATATGTGGAGGTTGGTGGGAGCAGCTCAGTCACAGGACTGCTCATACCCTCGTAAGATTTGTAGAAGAACAAGCTTATTCTTGATCAAGAGGTTTCTGATGTGCCCACTGGCCTTTTTGTGAACAGATTCCCCCTTCTCTTTTCTCAATAGTGCTTCAGTTTTGGTTCTTTTATTTATCCATTTCTTTCTTCTTCTTTTTTTTTTTGAAATCTTCTTAGCCCCATATATTGTTGCATGTGTATGATTCAAGGGAAAAAGAAGGTCGGACTTTGTTTTCCATGCTAATGTATAAACCATCATACGGTAATAGCATTTTTCATTTTTTCTTCAGAAGGCAAGGTAAAATTCATTTTTATGTACGTAGGCTCTGCTGTATAGGAATATTCTGCAATCTTAGTAGATGCTTGATATGCTACTGCCAGCTTTGATATTTCATGATGGAATCAAAGTGTAGTTCTACCTAAATTTTCTGTTGATCTTTTACTCCTTATTAGTTGTCATATTAAGTGATTATCTGATATCATGCTCTGCTAGGCTAAATGCTTATGGCTTATATGAAATGAAGGTTTCTGGGGATGGCAACTGTCAGGTCTGTATACCACTTTGCTGCTTACACTGGTGGCATATGAGATACTTATTTTGAAAGCCATGAAATTGAAGCTTTTGACGTATTGGAGTATTGGTGATTGATTTCTCCATCTTGCAGTTCCGTGCACTTTCAGACCAGATGTACAGATCACCAGAGCATCACAAACACATTCGAAAAGAGATAGTAAAGCAGGTATTTCTGAGTTTTTCCTCTCGTGATTTCTCTTCATATTTTTCTTTATGCACAAGGTTACTGTGAATACATACAGTCCAGTAAAGGCATCTCTTTACACCCATACTGGCCTTACACTGTGCCTCTTCTTTTGTGTCTACTACATGCAATCATTTATTTTATGCCAAAGCAAAAAGGTCATGCCCATTAAAGACAAGTTGGTAAATATCAAGATGCCCTTATTATTATGGGAGGCTGTTTGGTCATTGGATTCTCTAGCAATTTTAAAATACTTGTGACCATTACTATTTTTAACATAGGTTTCCTGTGGGGATCTGTATTTGATTTTTTGTTCAACATTTTTTCTTCTATTTAGGCCTGCAAAATTGGGTAGTGTGGATTTACTTACATTATAGATGTTTCTTTGTCCAGCTTAAAGAATGCCGTCCTTTTTATGAAGGTTACGTTCCCATGAAATACAAGCGCTACTACAAGAAAATGGCCAAGTAGGATGCTTTTGCTGAGCTCAGCTTTTGATCTTTCCCTTGATCGTCTTGCTGGATCAAATACACCCATTCCTTTGTTTGTTCCTATGTGCTTTGTGCTCTTTAACTGTTGCTTTTCACCAAGCAGCAATGATGTTTCTAGTATTAATCTGTCACATTCTTCAGATCCGGTGAATGGGGAGACCATATTACACTACAAGCAGCTGCTGACAAGGTCTGGTGTTTTTCTGCTTCACTTCTAAACTATGTTATTACTTCTACAGAGGCTTGCAGGCTCTTTTTTATTTCTAAGCATGATTAAAATTTGTCATGTTGCCTGTTTTTATTTTGTTTCTGCAGACAGTTGTTCTTAGAGTATTGTTGTCGAGGAAAACTTAAGCAACATGATTTCAAATGATCAGTGCTTTTTGAGATAACCTTACCTTCAATATCAGTCATATTATTTAGGGCTTAACTATCAATTGAACTATTCGTTAGATGTGATCGCTAGTGGACTTACTGCTGTTAGAATGGCATTACTTTTGGACTAGTTTCTTTTTTTAATGCTTTTTTAGGAGTATATCAAGGATTCCTCCTTGCATTCTGCAGGACAGGACTTCGGTTGATGTTTCTTTCTTGACTTGACCATCAGATTAAATTATTACATTTTTCACTACACTTGCATGATACCATACATCCTTTTTTATCTTGATGAGATATCAAGTTATACTCAGTATAGTCAATGTTGTGAAAAATAGATAAATATGCTGATGTGGTATTAGTGTTAGCTTTATTAAGACATCATGCAAGCAATGGCTGTGTCAAAGAAAGCTGTTATAAATTCCTGCAGGCTAAATTAAAATGAAAGCAAGAAGCAAAAACATTACCAGTAACTGTAGGCGCAGCAAAAGAACGCAATCAGCAATCCTATTGCTTACTCTTAATTGCAATTTAAATTGAATTTCTTAGAATACAAAAACATGCATGTGCAACGTCAACTCTTATGTAGGTATATCTCAGGTCCTAGTTCTAACAGCATAGCTCCTCTTGCACAATATGAAGGTTTAGATTAAGATATACAACAATGTTGAGGTCTTGTAAGTGACATAGTGTATGGGTAACGTTTCACTACTGAAGCCATCATTCAAGGTTCGTTTATACCCTTCTGCTTCATGGTTGTTCTAATGCTTGCATTTGACAAGTTACTACACTGAATGTTTTAGTAACCATGTTCTAATTTCTGCCTCTAGAATTTGCATTCTAATGTAAACAACAACATATGTCTCTAATGTTGCATGTTTATATGCAGTTTGCAGCAAAGATATGTCTTCTAACTTCATTTAGAGATACTTGTTTTGTTGAGATTGTTCCACGAAATCAAGCTCCTCAAAGAGGTAATTTTATGAATTTAGTGATGACTACAGACTACGTAACCATCTAATGTAGGGTTAAACGTTTCTTAGTAATATGCAGATATGGCAAACTTAATGGGACAGCTGCTTCTTAGTGAAGGAGTCAACTCAACATTATATCAGGAAAAAAATATAGCTTGATAAAGAAAAATACTGCAGTTCTTGATGGCTTTGTAAATTGTAGCTCAAACTCTTACTACTCTTGAATCATCATTTCTTTATCTGATGCAGAGCTGTGGCTGAGTTTCTGGTCTGAAGTACACTACAATTCAATTTATGAACTTCGAGGTCAGTTCTTACCAAGTATATTGTAAAATGTTTTGTAAAATTGTGTTAGGATACTGGTTAGACTTGTCTACGGGCGTCAGCAAGACTTTGGTTTTTCAGAACTTACTTCCCTTCCTTTGACATTTTTTCCTTCTTTCGTGATTTACTGGTTCATGATTGCTTGTCATGTTTTGCAGATCTTCCAGTTCAGTACAAGCCTAGAAAGAAACACTGGTTATTTTAGAGGTTCATGTAAAGCTTTAGAGAGCTATGGTGGTCATTTCTCTTCTCCATATATGCATTGATTTCGAGTTTTTATTCTATTTTTATTCGAGTTAAATTGTTCCGTATTACATATTATAGTAAATATTGATTCTGTCAATCCCTTTTTTATATTCTTCAAATTTTTTGATTCATTTTCTGCATTTCAGTTAGTGCAGATGCTTTCTGCTGTGCTAGGCTTAAAGCAGTTATCTGTATTGTATATGTTGACATATGAGACTAAATCTGGATCTAAGTTGGTTTTATTATATTCAGTTTAAAAGCCCTGATCAGTAAAAACAAAAAAATACCATCGACTTCTCTTAAACCGGAACCCGTCATCCGTTCATTTAATGGGTGTGGCCTCCTGGTGGCGTGAGTTTGTTAAATGTCCTGCCTTGCATTATCTACGCATACTTGTAATTCAATGTTTAGATTTTAAATTTCATATAGTGGATGGTGTAATAAATCTCAACTTCGAAGACTACAACGAGCTAAAATTATTTATTAAGGTTATTGATGTAATGCCTTGATTTTCTTTTAGATTGTGTTCAGAATTTTCGAACCCCTGCGGCTTTTAGCGTAATCTAAAACATTTATCAGTGAATATTTCAACTTGTCTCAAATATTTTCTTTTGTAACTACCGGTAGTTTTTAAGTTTTGATGGCCATACAGATAGGAAGGGGTTAGATCCAATGGCAAAGGGGACGTGCAAGGTAATATCCAACACTTTTGTTGTATTGTTCCACGGCTGGCTCCGGATGTTACTGGGTGCCCCTCATCAGCCATTGAGGAAGGAATCGTGATCATAGTAACTGCTGCCATCCGGATAAAGCATTGGCTCGCAGAAATCAGTGATGGGTCAGCAGAGATCTTGGTCCAGGATTTAGTTTGGAGTGTAAGCTCTACTCATGCCACCATATTCTCCTGTTCTTGCGGGTTGTTTGCTTGACTGCCAGTGTAAGCTGGTTCCTCTATAACGAGGACGCAGCGGATCGCAAGCGACATGTGGTCTTGAGAGATGGAACGCTCTAGCATAACCGATCCCAGACCAACAATTTCTTCGAGGAAAAAATTGTGCATGGTGCAGCTGTATGGACGTCACGTTTCCTCGAAAGCATAACGGTGGGGGAGACTGTACAAGCTTAGAGGAATGCCTACGTGTGATCTTTCTGTTCCCTTTGTCTGGTTTCAGGATTTATTTGAGTAGCGACACAAGTTTGAAAGGTGGTTTTTTTCTTTTTTCCTCTCCTCTGTTCTTCCAAGAGCACAGCTGTTAGGAACTGCTTTGAACCACAATGGTCATAAAACAAGTTAACGATGGTCACTGGTATATGATTAGTCGTAGTGGAACTTCAGCTAGGATCTCAATGAAGCAGAAGAAATTCTGGCCATATCTGCCTAAGTGGATCGTTGCTGTTCTGCTTAAAAGCGAGCCCCATGTTATGGTTATGGTGATGGTTCAATAATGATGCCGGCCGTTCATGACCTTTCGTGCAGTTCTTGCTTCAGAACTTCAAAATGGGCTTTGGCCTTTCTATTATTGTCAAGATTCATGTTCTTTCAGGTAATATTAAGATCTGTAATCTTCATTCATTCACTCGCTCATGGCAGTGACAGCATGATGATGGGCTGGAAGATAACTTCAATGACAATATGATATCTATTGATCAATATAACGGGACGGCACATGGAAGGCCATATTGATTTGTTGGTTTGTACCGAAAGCATATTAGCAGGGGCCTACGATGGTACATGGAGGTTGCGTGTAATGATGGGCTCCCTTTGTTTGGAGATCAACAGGACATTTCCCTGTGCTCTGTGTGTGTCCACTCGTCGATTTGTAATGGACAATTCGGGTGGGTGGTTTGAATCATTGGTAGAGTTAGCGCCAGTGCACGTCGGTGTGCTCATGGGTTTGTCCCCCTTCCGTGGTTTTTATTGTGTAAAGATGGTCAAGAGGACAAGATCTAACTCTTTTGAAAATTATACACTGGGAATAGAGGACGTAGCAATATATGTGTTGACTAAAGGACAGTAATTTGTTTGTTTTTTTCAAAAATTATTTCCTGATAAAGTTTCTCTGCAGCACTGAAGGCGAGCACGATGACAATAAGTCTCTCTCTCTCTGTCTTGTTTTCAGTATAGAGCCCAATTACTAATAGACAGTATTCATCCTTCCTTTTGGATGATACGATCTGTCGTTAGGCGTCAAGTTGCAATTTACAGCCAAATTGACTGACAGGATTTTGTGGATATTAGGCGCTCAATGGATGTCAAGACAGCGATGCTCGAGGAAACCCCTGTTGGTGTCATCAGCTTCCATTTACTCTTCCCCAGAAGCAATTTTCGACTCACAGGTAGCCAGATTTGATGGCAAAGAAACAATATCTTGCCGATGCTTTCAGTCTAATCCCATGATCCCTAACTTCCTAAAGATAGATCCATTTACATTTTGCCAACTCGAGAGCAGGAATCATGCTGTGTGGCAGTTTTCTAAACTCATTTAACTCGCCTTTCTTCTCGTCTATGATGATAATAATATATAGCTAACTTATAGCAAGGAGAGGCTTAAAGGGGAAATGGAAGTGCCCTTCTTTTATCTCTAATCCCGAAGTTTTCCATCTAAAGTTAGATACAACCGAATCAAAGACCCATTGAATCCCTTGCCCGGTTGGCTTAACTTCACCATCGTCAACGCTGTTGTCGTCTTGATTGGATCCTTGTTTTATTTAGGTGGTGGTCCCAACCCACTCTCGGTTGGGCTCCGTGTACTGATGGGCCCAATGCTCCTTGGTGTCCAAGCCCTCTTTCCGAAACCCTCTGATGTGAGACCACGTACGAGTAATAAAGTGCTGCAAGCATTGAAGAACTGTGGCAGCGAGAGGTCCAAAGCCCCCCTTCGTCGTCTCCTGCCGCAGCTTCCAGGGAAGTTGGTCGTGGAACGAGAAGTCATCGGTGCAAGAGACCTGAGGAGCTGCTTCGTTACCGTATATTGCTCTTCCATGGATGAATGATGCAATCAGTTTTTTTCCTTCATGCACAAGGCCTCAGAAAAACTCTGGAGTATTCTCAATTCAAATTCAGACATCTTAGATGGAGAAAGTGGTATTATTAACTTCTTAGTCTCGGCCTTCATTGGATGATTCATCAGAGGATGCATGTTCGCAGTGTTGGTCCAGTTTCCATCTTCTTTCTGTCTCGGTTAACTCAGAGATCTTATGCGACTTAACAAAACTATAAATAGATACATGGGGTCCAACTTAAGGCTAGTAGCCATCCTGCCATCTCCGTCCTATGGGCCACTCGACCATCTCATTTCAATTCGCTTATTTTCCAAGCTAAGCCATTAGGTTCAAATATTTAGATAACAAACTCACCCATCTTATCTAATTTTAGGCCGCTTTACCCCTTCAACCGTGCATCAAATGCTCCCCATATCTCCAGATGACATGCCCTTGTTTACTTCCTTATGAGTCGATTAAACTCTTAACCTTTTCCCTCAGATTGCATGAGCCTAGGGGTAACGTGATTCAAAAATATTGCTACCAGGATGCTTCTTGGATGTGCCTCCACTTCTCAAAAGTCAAGCCATGAGCTTTCTGGCCCGTTTTCCTGTGAAAGACTGTAACATACGAGGAGATTAAAGGAAGATATAAATCATGAAGTAAAAGAGGCAGAAGTCCAGTTGGAGGTATTTTAAAAGCAATCACATTAGCAACAGAGATGCCAAACAGCCAAAAGACCAGGCAACGTCATTGCAGGGGAACAGGAGACGGCACATGGGAATGGTTGGCGTTTCTCTCTCTAGTATCCTATCACCAAAAAATGGTTGTTTGCCAGCAGACAAACGCTCAAAGCTATCCAAGTTTCTTTAACCTAAAGGCCATAATATATTTGCCGGACCTGGAGCTTCCCCAGATCTTGGCATGCCCGGATTTAGGCGCAGGAAAAGGGCCTAAACTCACCGGTCCTGATTTATTATAAAAAAAAAAAAAAAAAAAATCGTGGGTGGATGAGAGAGTTTTTATATAATTGTAAATTTATTTTTTTTTAAAAAAAAGGTGGGTGACAAAGAAAACCTCTGCCACCACAAGGTTTGAGCCATTTTAATAGTATTACATTATAGTGTCCATGGCTCAAAATCAATATAAATTATTGCAGGTCCTTTCCAAAGTAGAAACTTAGTTTTCAATTCAGCCAACCATATGAAAATATCTTCTAAGGGATCAATAAATAACACTATCCAGTGAATTTTAAGCATGAGGTCCAAGGACCACATGCCTTGGTTAGGATCCTTTCAAATGTATGACTTCTTTTTGAATGAATTTTAAGCATGAGGCCCAAGGACCACATGCCTTGGTTAGGATCCTTTCAAATGTATGACTTCTTTTTGAATGATAGAAGACTAGTTGTATGTTAGTGATGGAAGGATTGCGCTCCCCCTTTTGCTCTTGTAAATTTCATTTTATCCAACACAACTACACATTTTGGAGGCTCAAACCTTTTTGAGATAAAAGTTTAGTAAAGGTAGGCTTTTTACATGCATACCTTTGAAATATAATTTATTACATATGTATCCTTCAAAAATTGCTGTTTATTTATAAACTCCTAAAATTATCCTAGTTACACAAGGGTATCCCTCCAATCAGATTTTTGGCTAGTGATATTAATAATTAATTACTTTAAGTATAAAATAATACTATAATCCTTTTATAGTGACATTCTTAAAAGATTTGTTGAAAGTACAACCTTTACAATGCAAAGTAAATGTTGATTTTTTTAGGGATATTAATGCAAAAAAGATAACACAGTTATTTTATGTTTAATATATTTAATTATTACATTGTAATTGAAAAATAAACTGACTTTAGGTATATACAATTTTTTAAAGATAAATATCTAATAAATTATATTTGCAGAGGTATATAAAATAAAATAAAAAAATCTTAAAAAGTTTCTTTCTTCTATTTATCTTTAACTATGCTAACATATCAAAGAAACTCCTATTTAACTACAATATTCAAGTGAGAAAGAATGGATGCATATTTTTTCTTTTTCAGATTTTTTGTTCTAATTTCATGTAGAAAGCTTGATAAACAAAATAAATTAATCAAAATAATTTAATGCCAAGGGAAATTAGCATCCAAATTCATACCTCTAAGGAAAGTTGCTCGCTATCTTTCCCACTTTGATGATCCTTATGCAGTCTTTCTCTTTAATAATTGCATCCTTTAGATTAAATAAGCAGTCCTTCTTTAACAAAGGAAATACAAGTCCATTATTTAGAAAGGGGGTGCATTTATTAAGTTAAATATAGGTACAATAGCTTTACTTAGATCATACGATGTGGATCATAATCAAACTAGTTAAATTTATTAGTGCATGGCCACTTGATTCTGCCCCTTTAGTTCAAAAAAAAAAAATAGTATACGAAAGTAAAGTTTCATATATATTCAAGGTCTTATCATCCAGTCCCACTGCAGAATGATCCATTCAACCTAAAGCCAACATTTGCCAACTGAACGTCTGGACTGGGCTCTCGAGGTATACAAGCAAACTAATTAAACTAGAGCACCGATCCAAACTGTGATTTCCAGTTAATTTGATTTTTTAATTTAAAAAAATTTTAAATTAAAAAAAAAATTTAATTTAGTTTTAGTTTAAACTTTTGACAAAGCAATATAATTCAAACGATATCATCTATATATATATATATATATATATATATTATATAAACTTTTATATATACTATAATTAAAATTAAGATATTATAAATATGTATAAACAATTGAGTTATGTATGAGTTATATTTTTTTATTACGAATAATTAAGTTATTATTTAAGTAGTAGGTGTAGGTAAATCAATTGAGCTAAATCGGAATAAAATTAAATTTTTAAATTTGTTTTGGTTTGGTTTACTAAAAATTCTATTCGGATTTGGCTTTGATTTCAAGAAGCCAATTCTGTACAGTCTGTGCACGCCACTGTTCCGAAAGGCCATTCGATCTCCGTACTGGCCCATTCCTTTCCCATTTTTTTTTTTTTTTTTTGCTTTTTTTTATTTTTTTTATTTTGACGGTGCGTGCTGGCCCATTCATATCGGATACTCTCCTCCTTGATTTGGCTCAATATGCATCTCAATCCAAGAACACCGGACAATGCGAGCGTCTCCTTTCTTTCTAATGCAGTACTTTACATTGGGAGGACCAGCCTTATTACAAGGAGGCCTTCAAGGGTACAAAGTACGTGATGGCTTCCACAGGAACGTGGTCCTCCAAGTTCACGAGTGATCGATCTCTCAGCGGTACCCCCTCTTAAGGGTATACAGTACGTGCTGGCTCCCTCGGGACCGTGGTCCTCAAAACTCACAGACGCGTCTGCCAGCAGTACTCCCCACTCTTTTTTTTTTTTTCCATCATTCCCTGTGTGTTTCTCAAACACCTACCCTCCGGCATTCCCATATGGAACTACCACTAGTGCTATATATGAGTGTATGGTTATGACCTTCTACTTTACCCTCTTCTACTAGGCTACAAATCTGAGGCTGCTGGGACCAAAGGAACACCTTTTCAGTGCGGATGGGGCTCTCGATGGGGGAAGGGGACAGCCACCCTCCTCTCATAAAAGAAGACACGCAGTGGGCGTGACCTTTTAGAAGGCAACGCTTGCTTTTAAGGGTCTCCTTGGTGGACTCCCACGCTCGTACCAGTCATGTGCCGGGGGGATGCCTTTTAATGAAAGGGACGTGAGAACTTTGAATCAGGACCAATCCATCCACTCCCAAGTCTCATCATCATGGGTCGAAGGAAAAAGGAGCGAGGAGAATCCTCCTCCAAAAGCAAAGTAACAAAGCTGTGAAGGGATAAAAGGAGACCTGATTCCATGGTCATTTGCGGATGGAAATATATATATATATATATATATCATGCAATATATCCATCAATAAAGCACTTTAATTACTTAGGTAACGCTATGGGCATTTAGTCCTCTCAGCAGCCCGTGAACATTGACTTTATGGATGGAACTTTTGAATCTTATTCTATTTTGGCACTTCGGCAACAAGGTCCACTGGGAACAAGGATGCATCTATTCGAGTCGATGTGCTTGCGTTCTCCTATTTCTTTTTAAAGCTTTTCTCTAGTGCCAGGCTAAATTCCAAGCCAGAGACGAGCGTCATGCATTGCGACGAAGTTGTGTGGTGATGACTCTCGAACAGTTTGGCTCGACCAAGTAATTCCATCCCATTTCCAAGCTCAAACGCAACAAGGACTTAGAACTATAGGGAACGAGCCAGGGCCAAATTATTACATTTTGTCTATACTGGAAGTACTGTGGTTGTTCCAGAAATGAGCCCTACACGTCGTGGTAGGCTGATCTGGACCTAGCTGAATAAACGTCGTCTTGGGCCAGTCTCAGAGTAAACCTGTGGCAATAGCGTAGAGGAGGAGTTCAGGGGGAGGCTGGATTCCAGACCAATGGATTCCAAGAGGTGCAGGCCGAACCAGAAATCACTCATTGCTCGTTAAATCATAGTAATTGCCGGTAGACCAGATGTCGTAGAGTTCGTGGACTCATTCATACCTCGGAATCTTGGAAGATATGTGGTTGAAAAACAAAAACAAAAAAAATAACAAAAGAAAAGTTACATGACATGAGTGAATTTTTTTTTTTTTTTTAGTGTAAATTTTACAGATGTAATTTTTTTATTAACTGTATTTAATCGTATATGTGAAAAAAGATGAAATATTATACATGTAACTATTAACTATATTTGAAATAATATTAATATAAAAAATTATTAATATTATTAATATTTTAGTAATGTCATTAGTATTAAAAAAAGATAAGATTGGAGAGGATTATAAAATTATTTAATATTTTGTTAGCTTTAACGTTTTAATTTTTTTTGTTTTTTATCTTCTAAATAATTTGTGTCTCTATACCTATTAACCTACTCCTTTTAGTTTAATATTTGAAAGATTCAAAAATATTATTTTTTTAAAAAAAGTTAACTTTATATTAAAAGTTACTGAAGTAGCTTTTGAACCCCATATACCAAACGCATTGCAAAGAACCTGGTGTTGCCCACTTGTTATCGAAGACCAAGTCATGTGACATCTGCTGACGCTGTCTTGCCATGCGAACCATCTTCTTGTTGGCCGAGTCCTGGTCATTCTCACCTAAAATACTTCTACCTTTCGTGTTAATCTAATGACCTCTCTTTCAATTAAAACATAACAATGAAATGTTTAATTAACGTGTGACAGTCTGTCACCGTTTATCTTATTCAAGTGGTGGCAGGACTTCCCTTCCAGATAATCCCTTCCAAATAATAAATATGACCCACTTACCACGGCTTGGAGCATCCGACACCAAAGTCAATTGTATCATATCAATTTTCTTTTGCTTTGAAGAAGCTACAGAAGAGACCACGCATGGCCCTGTCCTGATCTGTCGATGATCAGTGAGCAAATAATAATGGCACGGTATGACTGAATTCCAGAATTAATAAAGAGTGAAAAAGTTATGCATATGTTTACATGTCAATGAGAGAAACCTCACCTCTTGCCATGAAGCCACTTGCATCCAAGTCAATGGACCAAACCCAAACGCATCGTTATCATCGGTGCGCTTCCAAACGCGTCTAGACGATGGATACCTCAAACAGTGGATTTTTAGTTTATTATATGAAAGGTCGTCAATATTGATCCAATGCATCATTTAGAAAATTGTCACTGAGCTAGAACCTATTGGCCACAACTTCTCAGATAAGAACATCTCAAAGGATATATATTGGGAGACAATATCATGTTGGCTGGTATAAGTCCATGTCATGTCCTCAAAGAATAATATGGAACAGCCATATCTCCATCCACCCAAGTCACAACACAGGGGAATGGATCTCTCTGCACAAATGGCTGAGCCTTGGACAACCACCACGTTTGGACCACACAGGATGGGTGGGGTTGAAGCTGGAGAAAGTGGGAGGAGATTTTTGAACTCTCAATCATCTAATCAGGACAAGGAGGGCCTATCAACAAATGGGGACAATAATTGCTTCAGGGGAGACGACTCAGGCCTCACATTTAAAACACAGATCTAAGGAGGAGGGAGGACGTTAGGGGATGCCTTTCGGACTATTAATGACCCAAAAAAAAAAAAAAAAAAAAAAAAAGGGGGAAGGTGTGGTGAAAGAACAGGGAGAAAAAAAACGCCATCAAAGACAGCTGCTGGTTGACGTTGCGTTGCTGCTTGCAACCGGATTCTATTCAAGGCTTGATCATGTGAAAGTCGCATGTGGCTTGCTACAACCGCTCCACGTTTTAACTGCTTTGTCTAAAATATAAAAAGACTGGGGCTAAGACATCTCATGACAGCGAATTCGATAGCACGTAACGCAATATAAACTACAAAGGAATCAACATCAGAGAAATTTCTGAAGCCGGCCTTCTGAAGAAGAATCGAAGTAGGAAGCCGTAAGCTTCTTTGGATGACTCTTCTTCCCATCTTCGTTCGTCATACTCGAAGATTTCTAATGTTTCAAAGGATCGATTGGGACTTCATCTATGATTGAAAATTTTCTCCATTATATGCATAAGAAAATCATTGAGGCATTGGGCAAGTTGAACACTACAAACGTATTTGGTCTGCATGGCTGCTGGAATGAACGGCAATGTGTGGTGCTGCAATGTCCAATCCAAGTGACCCGAAGCATCTCTCTTTCGATTTCAATTCCAAGATTTCTATTCAATTTAAAATATTCTATTACTTGGAGAGGGTGCAACTGATGACGCTGAAAGGATATTGCCATCCAAAGATTTTCAACTTTGCCATCGAAAAACTTCAAAAGTCATTAGAGTTTTTATCTTTATGTGAAAAAAAAAAAGGGGGGTCAGCCCAAGAGTAAAACGCAATGAATTAATACTTTCTTCCAGATTTTAATAATAATATATATTTTTTTTAAAAAAAATCTTTTTTTAAAAAAAAACTTAAACATATAAATAAGGTAAAATATACTTTTGATCCTTAAACTTTCACTCAAAATTTATTTTAATCTTTAAACTTTCAATTATTATATTTTAGTCACTCAAGTTTTAAGAATGTTATATTTCTAGCACCTCGTTACATAAGATCAATTAAAATTCATGAAATAGCAAATATGTCATCATGACAAGAACAGATGAACTATAACTTGAGTTTTTAATAACTTGCCATGTACAATAACTAGCAGTCTATTTGTCCATATAAAGATGATGCATCAACTATTTTGTTAATTTTAATAGATCCTTGTAAAAAGATGTAAGGAATGCAATATTTTAAAACATGAGACTAAACTGTAACAACAAAAATTTGAGAACCAAAATGAATCTTGAGTGGAAGTTTGAGGACCAAAAATATATTTTAACCTGTAAATAAATATTAAAGATCATCGCTATGCTGGACCTTCTAAAAGGGTGCTCACAAAAGTCATAAAATAGTTGATTTGCTCTTGAAACATGCATGACACCCACTTATCCCTACCTCTTATTAATCCATATTTGCCCTATAAGAATAGTGCACTAGGATTTCAACAAGAAAAAGAAGGAAGGATGGACTAGATGGTAAGCAATAAAGATTTTTTTTTTGGGATAAAGGAAGGGATATCCATCCACATTTTAATTATTTAGTTCCAAATATCTAATAATACATCTTCTAACTTTCAAAACTAAAACTTTCGGTTGCTAGGCAAAGAGTGTGACCATTAGGACAACCCTAATTCGCATCAATGAAGAATTATTTAATGAAAAAATATGGTCCTAAGATAAATATAATCTAAAATAGAAAGTATAGAATGCATTGAATTGTTACCGCTTAAATTCCAAAAGAATTGAATGAATTCCTAAAAAGAAAATAGATCAAGAAAACAATGGAGTAATACTAACGCTATGTTTGGGGCAATTGTTAGGAAACAACTATCTCAGATAGTTAATGATGAACAGCTACTGTTAGTCCCGCTTAATAGCTATCCCAAGTAAGGCTTAAAGGTGTGATGCTCTTATTCAAACCATTTTTGTGACGTATTGTATTTATATATTGTTATACAATTCCTTCGTACAATAAAGCATCATAGAATTATCATAAACTTATATGATGCTCTAATTCAGTCCATGTATATGTATTATTGGTGTTAACTTTTGTTCTTGAACATATTCATAGAAAATTTAACTCATGAGAACCACAAGAACCTTTAACTACATCTTCTCACCATAGTACACAACTAAAAATAAATGTTGATTTGTAAGCTAAGATATGAACTAGAGGAGGTTGCAATATAGTCTATCTTATAAATCAATAAAGGATGGTATTTAAGACTCCTACATATATGCTTTTGTTATTATAATCTAGTTATGACTGCTAATGAATTGGATTGACCCATGACTTGATCTAATTTCAACCTAATCATATTTAACCAGAACCATATTTAAAGACCTATGGATTAGGTCAGGTTCAAAAATTAGAGCAAATCTAATGCACAGATTGAGTTCAAATCTCATCTTTTTAACATGAACTGATCTATATATCGTTTAGATCTAATTTGGATCATAAAAATAGACCTAACTTGACCTCAACCCATAAAACTGAATCTAATAAACCTCATTTTTCTTCACTCTAATTATCTTTACTAGTTCATTAATTCAACTTTTATTTAAATTAATTTCTCTTTTCATCTTAATAACTATATCTTCTCTTATCTATTATCCTACGTCCAAGTACAGAGATCGCTTGTCGTAGAGGTGGTTCCTACGTCCAAGCATCGCAAGGCTAGAGAGAGGACTTTGGGAGGGTCTTTCTTATAAGTGCTTTCGTACATTGACTTTGTGAATCCTTATAGTATTTTTATACTCTATAAAGGTTGGGGGCTTTTCCTCGTCTCTACTTGTATCTTTGTGGTGTGGGTTTTTGTGATGGGGGCTTTTCCTCGTATCTACTTGTATCTTTGTGGTGTGAGTTTTTGTATGCACAAGACCGTGCATTTGTGCTTTTCCTTGGTTTCTATCGTGCTCAACTTAGGGACGGCCCAGGAGGGAGGCTACTGGTAGTACCTCGGGCCCTTTCCCAACGGACGCGTGGTAGGGTATATTAGGATTGATCTGCGGGGAGGCTACTGGTAGTACCCCAGATCACGCATCCAACTACTTGCGTGTCGAAGAGCGTAATAGGCCGTCGAGGGCATTGCGCGCGGTCTACTCTGTGAGGCTGACTTGGAGCGTGCAACGCACCAAGGCCAGTCGCTCGGTTGGAAACGCTTTCGCATGTTGAAAAAAAAAAAAAATCCTAAGTACCTAGCCGGGCTGACAAAGCGGTATCTTATCTAAATATTCATATTTTGATGCATTCTTACTGATTATACTTTCAAATATATTAATATATATTTTAAAAAATATAATTTATAAACTTAAGAATAATCAATTACTTAAATACAATTGAAAGTTTTTAAACATAAATTTAAGTTTAAGTTAGCTCTTTTTTATCTTATTTAATTTTTTAATAATTTTATATTTAATTATTAATTATTAGATTTTAATTATAAAATAATAAGTAGATGATTGACTCAAATGCAAACTTCATTTGATCGATCTTGGTTCAAATCCAAACATCTTGAGTTTGATTTGCATCATTCTTAACCTCGATTAATTTGAATGTGCCATTAGGTTTAAAGTTCGTTCTATGAACTTGATCCAATCTAATCAGTAAATAGCTAGGTTTGAGTCTAAAACTATGACTTGAATATAAAACCTAGTCAGATCGAAATTAAGTATAACTCAGCGGAGCAAAGCTCATTTTCTACCCTTAGCCTCTATGCCTTTATACCCTAGTTTAAACTATTTTTATAACTACAATTGACTCAACATAATGCAAACCCGAAATCCCTACAAAAACATCATTGCATATGCTGAGTCAATTGTAATTATAAATTTACTAAACCCCGAACTATGATGTACGCATTCCTTTTTCAAATTTTGGGAGGAGAAAGGAATTTATATATTATTTATACAAATTTTTAAATTAAAAAATTTATCCAATAAAAAAAGAATGAAAGAAAATAATTATATATATAAATATATATATAATATGTTTATGTACGTGGAAGCACATGCGTTCTTTTAAGTAAAGTTTAAAAAAATTAAAGAATAATGCCCCCATGGCCCACTTTATAAAGTAAGGGAATTATTGAAGGTTGTCACATTTCCAATTACGGGACCATATTTTTTTTAAAAAAAAAAAAAAAAAAAAAACAAACAGCAGCTCTCGCACATCAAGTTATTTCGCTTCAACACATAAATAAATATATATAGTGGAAAATGGCGATATTTTAAGGTAACACATGAACGTTCAAGTGCGAGTTTTACGACAAGAACCAATAATTGTAACAGAGCAAAGTCTATAGCGTGCACGATCTACGTTCCAAGGGCGCGGGCCGGACAAATTTTACGGACTTGGACGCTATGCGCGTCGCGTTCCCCCCCCCCCCCCACCCCTTCCTTTAGAACCATCAAAATCCCGTGTCCATCTTGAAGTTTGGCGAGTCTAAGGTGAGAGGGGGACCAGGGAACAAGGTTACTCTCGCGCGTGAATCTCGATATTAATTTCTTGCCGCTTGACCTGACGTTCCGTGTTGACTCGGCCGACCGAGTCGGCAGCGCGATCTCGCTCGGAAATCCCGTCGATGAAATAAAAATGAATTCATGGAAACTGTTGGATGGAAACGGGGGAGAGGGGGGCTTGTCCCCCCGGTGGACTCGTAGGTGGGATCCACGCAATATCAGCGTCCGTGACGAGGACGGCTCTGGATGGTTATTTTGTACTCATCCGGACGCTTTCTCCCCCGGCCGAGGACGTCAGTGGCCCTGGCTGCCCCCATCTAGCTCTGTCCTGTGGATGTAGGGCCCACGTATTATTATAAATATATACATAAGGTTGGGTAGATCTCTCTCTCTCTCTCTCTCTCTCTCTTTCGCTCTCTCTTTGTCACACTTCCATTCCTCGGTCACATCAGAATCCGACCTTTTGCTTCTTTTCCTTTGTGCTGATATCTGTCCTTGTCTTGTTCCCACCCTTTCCATATTATATTCATTTATATTTCTTAAGGGCATCTTTTTCTCTGCTGTGACCGGTCTCTTTGCGTGGGCCAAGGAGGGCGTGGGGCCGACGGCAATTGAGAATGGCTGTTGAGATGCTGGCCCGACGAACAACACGAGGATGGCAGGAGGACGAAAGCAGCAAAGGAAGAGAAGGGTGATGGTGTGAATGAGTGATGGATGATGGAAAAAAAAAAAAAAAAAAAAAGAGGAAGAAGAAAGTGGCTCGTTTTGTTGGGCTCGGTTGCTTTAACGTGGACATCTTTTTCTGAAAGAAAGTAGGGAGGAAGGAGAGGACTCGAGCTACAACCTGGAATCGAGGAAGTAGCGCATATAATAAATTCCAACCGTTCCATTGGCCTCCACAGTAAACTAGCTGCCAAGCGTATATTTTTATAATCTTTATTAATACATGCATGCCTTTTTTGATTGATCTGATCTCTTAATATTCATAAGATAGATTAAACCTACTCAATAATGACTTCGATGATAAAGACTCACCATCTGCCAGCCATTTCACCATATCTACTTACTAATCTAAATTTATATTTAACAAGTAGGAAATGATAAGCGATAATATCGAGCAACATCCACATTGATGCGCTAATTAGCTAGACGTGTAGCATAATTAAATGCATGCACCCCCTCTTCCATTGGTAGATATAGATGTGCTTTTATTTAACCGAAAACCAATGGTGAAACGCCACCTTTGTATATGAAAATTGGAACTACGATAACAACAACGGTGCTATCAAGTTCGCCTGACTCGCTTTCTTGGAAAGTTCTGCACTCAATGCATTTACTTATTTGATGGCCAATATTCTTAGTCATACGAGTTGTAAATTAATTGTGAAGGAAGTTACCTTCGGTGATTAGCTTTATCTTGCCTATAAGGTGATATTCTAATATGCTTGTAAAAGTTCCAACCATCCTCGTTTTGAAAAATTGCCTGCTATCATTTTAGAATCTCTTTTGAGTTCGTATGTCCATAAGGTGTTGGGGCATGTCGGCGTTTATTTTTATAATGCGGTGCTTTAATTTAATTTAGAGCTACTGTTGCGGACCATCAATTGATTATAGGAAGGCTGTCAAGATGATTATTTTATTGCAACTCGAGTGGGGTGACAAAAGACCAGCTCGTGCTTGGGCATATGATGGTGGCATGATAGCTATATTCATATTATAGAATTGACGTCTGAACCATTGTAATATGCGATTAGATTTGGGTTAGAGTGCAACTGGATGTATTTTTTTAAGAAAAAAAAAAATATAGATTTTATTAGTACAGAGATTTTTTGAGCTTATTATATTCGGTTGGGAAAACTTAACTATCGCTTGGCCTGGCAATCAAACTTCATTGCGAATTGTGTAATAGAAATCAGATGGCCTACAATTCAAATCATGAAATAAGACAACTTTTGGTTTTATAAATCCTTGGTTGATGCTTAATGCTCGTAAAAGAAGATGGTTGTCCTTCCCTCCTCTCTTCACAAAGTGGACAAGCACGTGTTATGTGAAAAGAGAGACAATAGACACGTGAGTGACAGCCATGGCATATTTTAGTTTTCAATGAGACATAATTGATTTCATTAAGTAGATTATATGTTATTGCAACATAGTTAGTATTATGTCAAGCTCCTGGGCTACGTCAGCTTCATGTCTAGATTGACTATTCAAATCGTCTTATAAATAGATGACCTATCAAAGTGGGAGAGAGGTATCAAATACATGGATGCATACCCTTTTTTCTTTCTTTCTTTTTTTTTTTTTTGTGTACGTTGCGTGTACTCAATAAATATTGGTGAGCTCATTTTCATAGCCAGAGACAAATTGAAAATTGATGATTCCTCATTTACATCAAAGTTTAGAAACCGACAGTGAGATGGAACTCGTAGCAAAAGAACAATAGTCGTGACAGAGAGTCACAAATATTAATGGCACGGGAATAATTGGAATGTGGGTGGAAGATGGTGAGGCAAGCACAACCGGATAGACTAATATGGCACGACTTGCCATCTTCCATTCAAGTCCACTTGGAGCCATCGCCTTCTTAGAATACAATTAACTTCAACAAGCATCAAGCCGGCCCAGGAACGGCTGGGTTAAGAATTGTGTAGCTATCGAGGGTCTTAGCCGAAAGCAATGCTTGGATTCTATCCTAATAAACCAGTTAGTTTGGGAAATTAGAAGTCTCAATCGAGTGATATTGCCAGTTGGTGCAGGTCATTCGTGAGCTCAATAAATATTTCGATGGTGGTGACTTAGGCAACCGCCAAGTTAGACGATGAATTGATGGGTTCCTTGTTGGACCTCTTCGATACGATTGCACGTAGAGATTTCGTAGCCATTTGATTTTATCTTTCCGTTCTAAATCAAAGCTCAAGTGTCAAGACACGTGATATGCAGCCATGGTATTTCTTTATTGCGGTCATCGAACCGTTGACTGGTCTGCACAAATAATCCAAGGCTCTACTTGGTTGCATGACAAATATCGATCGTATGATTGGTGTTAAACGTGTCTTTCTCTCTCCCTTGCGGTTCTTTCTTTCCCACAGCTTCAAGCAAGCAAGAGTGTCGTTTTAGTTAGCATCCCAGCTTTGTTAATATGACTTGAAATTGGGAGCGGAAGAAAACCTTCCTCCCAAGCTTTTATTGATAGATTATGATGAATAAATATACAAAAACAAGTTAAAAAAAAAAGGATAAGATATTTTTCAAAATATTATGAGCTTGAGCTGCTTTGCCATCAGTGATATACTTTCAATAGAAAAGGTAGCAAAATTTTTTTTTTAAAGAGAGTCTTAACTGCTACTTTAAAAAAGATTCTGAAATTTTTTTTTTTTTAGATATACTAATAAGCTGTTATGATAAGCTGGTTCCATATCTTAATTCAAGATTTTAGGATGACTCTAGTTCTTCGTATTGACCAAAGATGAAGAAAGTTTTTCAATAAATATGAAACCATAAATAAAAAAAAATTATAAATTAGACAAAGCATACGAACAAGCTTTATTAATGTGATTAGAATGCATAAATCAAAACCTACATCACCATTTATTGGAAGTAAATCACAATCGTTACCATTAGATTGTCAAAGATTTGAAAGGAAAAAATACCTTTCAATTTCTATCATTCTTCTGCTAGTCTTCTTTAATTGATGGGATTGTAGGGGAAGAAAGTTTTTTTGCTATGTAGTTATCAAATCAAAAAAAATTGTAAAAGAAATTAAAGATAGAAGATTACAAAGAGATCAATGTGTATCTAAGTATTTGTCAAGGCAAATATTGCTATGTAGTTATGGATTTTTAGAAAATTTTTTTATATTTCTTTCAAATCATATATTTCATATGAATGTTATAATTAATTTAATTTAATTTATTTTTTTTTCTAAATAGATCAAAGATGACAGATGCTAAAAGACAACCCATTCAAGCCGGCAGTATTATTCCACTGTAAATCGTCTTTTTCTATATGGACCGTCCTTTTCTACGTGCACCTTCCACAAGACTCCAATACAAGATCGTACAGCTCAACTTTTTTTTTAAAAAAAAAAAGAAGAAAAAAAAGAAAAAAGAAAAAATCTTTTTGTGCATCTAAATTTCAATGTTTACAACCCTAAGCTTCAGAATTCAACAGGTTCATCTCCATTTTACCAGCAGTGCCGTCCCTTCACCACCAAGTATATGAAAAAGACGCTAACTGGGCTTCCCCGGAATGGAAGCCACCAGGAAATAAGGCGAGTGGGGTCACAGTTTTTAACAAAAGGGGTCCATCGAATTGATAGGACGGAAGGGAAAGAGCTATTCTTGTTCCATACTGCCACTTGTTGGGGGTCGAGAGCCGAGGCTGATAGGCTGTGGCCCCCTCCATTGTCCATTACGTGATGGGTGGGTTAACAAAAGCACAAAACGATAGCCTTAGCCTCCGGGCCTGTCACCTTTTGGGAAAACCAATGGCAGCTACTCACGCCAACCGCCACAGGCCATTATTTTCGGCTGGCCTTCCGATGCGCAGTACCTGCAAGGAAATTTAAAAAAGGGGGAGTTCATGAGATTTATCCCCCCATACTTCCAAAAGTTAATGCAGTTGTACCTCGTTTTCAGAGGTGGGTTCCCACGACTCCTGTGTGAATCTATGTGGACGCGCAGGCCTGAACGCCAGTCGAAGGATTAAGAAGGGGGAGAGATTGGACGACTTCTTGTGCCATTGTGATCATTCCAACCCGGACAACTGATGCTTGAATGATGTACAGTAGCGTCCTTCGGCACCTAGAATTGGGGGGGCTGTGGGCCACCCACTGACAGGGGATCATGTGACCGGGTGCACCTCACGGACAGGCCCTGGCCGGGCCCTGCACACAGCCTTTGGTGGGGCCATGCACATCATGTGTGTTCCATCTCAACGATGGGACTACGACCAGGTTAATCCAAAAACGCATCAATTTCGGATAATCTTCTTCGTTCTCGTTCCGAACTACTTACTACGTATGAGAGGATCGTCGTGGCCGGGAAAGAAAGAAAGAAAGAAAGTTACACCCCCTCCAACTTTTTCTTTTTGTAAATTAAGCGAAGGCCTCCTTTAGCGAGATTTAGGTGACTTTGGGTCGTTGGAAGCACACCACCACCAGTTCTAAGGGAGGGTGAGATATTCTAATCCGCCGAAGTTGGCTCGTCGGTCTCCTTCCACTTGAGTGTTGTTTTTTCTTCCTTCTCCAGCTCTCTCTCTCTCTCTCTCTCTCTCTCTCAATGGACATCTGATCATCCTGGATTCGCAATAATATATTTAACAAAGGACCTCAAACCTAAGGCACCAACTTCCTTAGGAAGACGGCCATTGAGCCACGAATCCAGCCGGTGAATTGATGAGATTGGCGCATGACCAGTGTGGCCTTTGGTTTCTGATCCAAGTCACCATTATCAAAGTGTATCAAAATTACTCTGGAGAGTTGACATTTATAGACCAGTGGTGGGATTGTCGCCAGTAGTCATCGCTATTTCTTCAAGCATCCTCTGAGAAACTGATAAAATATGCTTGCATCTCCGTTTCAAGAGGTGGACAGGACATGCAGCTCTATTCGATATAAATAGGTCATTTATATAATTTGGTGATAGCTTAAAACCAAAGGCACGCACTAGCTAAAAGTAATGCTGGCCATCCATGAAATAGAATGTGCACATTTGAACGTGACCCTTGTGCTTTTTTAATATATCAACTCAATTTGCATCAATCAGTGATCAAAAAAATCGAGAAGTGGACCTCAGAACGTGAAATATAAATGTCAATGAAGGTGATGGAGTGACTAGGGAACCATGAACCTCCCCGGTCTGTGCAGCGCACCATTGACCCAAGAGATAATTCAGCAAAGATTGCCTACTCTCACAAAATTCAACAACCAAAGGTTGTAAGATTCACCGCAGATCACGTAGCCAATTAGAAAATTAAGATTGCTCTTCAACCTTCTGGTCCATTGTGAAAAACAAAAGGTAAAAATATATTTTTAGTTCTCAACCTTTATTTAAATTTTATTTTGATCTTAAAACTCTCAATTATTAGAATTTAATTTTTTATGTTTTAAGAATGTTATATTTCTAATGTTTTATTACATAAGATCACTTAAAATTAATAAAATAACTATTGTATTACTCATAAGCATGTGTTATCGCTTGAGTGATCAATAATTTATCATGTAAGGCAAGTAACAATTCATATTTTTATCTTAGTATGATCTATTAACTATACTATCAATTTTATTGGTTGTATATAATAAATTATTAAGAATATAATTTTTTTAGAATATAAGGAACTAAATTTTAACAAGAAATCAAGGGTCAAAAATATCTTTTAGTTGAAAAAAGAATGATATACAAAGAAAATGGAAGGGTGCTAATTTTGTAAAATCCATGCTTTTTGATAACTTTGATATCTATCCGGTCCATTCCTAGGTGTTTCCTTTTAACCTATTCAACGATAGCCACCCTCCATATCTTCGGAGATCCACTTTTTTTTTTTTGAAGACTTTTTTTTAATGTAAACAAATTTTCTTATAAGAAAAATATGATAAGAAAACTATCAGCCAAGTTTGAATGCTGAGCTTCTCCTGAAATGCCAACTGAGGTCAAAATGATCGTGTGAAATCATGGTTTCTTTTCTTTCTCCGTTTTTTTTGGGACAAACTAAGTGCTTGTTTTTATAATAAAGCTTTGGCATCTGTCCCAACTTATTTTATACAGTAAATATTTTTTTTGCTTTGATAAATCCTGATAATACCAGGATAACCTATGGTACAGTTCAACTAAAGTATTTTTATATAATTATAAAAAAAATAAATTTTAATCTTATTTATTTAAATATTTATTCAAATCTTTGAGCCTTCTTACCATTCTCTTGTACCTTTGCACCACCTTATATTCATGGCGCTATCGATATTGCAATATGTAACATATGCCTTCATAGAATAAGATATTATAAGATACAGGGCAAATAATAAATAGATTGATACGTGAAGTAACCGGGATCTCAGGTGCTAGAAAAAATTAAACAAAGTGGTTGAGTGGCTGGGCACCCAAAGACCTTCACCATGAATCGCGAGTGGTGCTTCACCAGTGGACCCGGCAGGTGGATCAGAATGGCTGGTATTAGCTAGGAAATATCCATAAACTACTGGGTGGGTGTCAACATAAAGCACTCAACGATCTAGAAACAACTAGAAAAGTTGAAACTTAGAGGCTGGGCAAAAGGTGCCCCCCCCCAACAACAAAAACCAAAGACTCCTAGGGAGACGTTGCAAAAGATCCGGCACCTGTCACACATGGTATGGTCTTTAATATCTTCGATATCCATCGGGTCTTTAACGCCCAATAATACCCTCTAAACCGATTCACTGCTCGGCCACCCTTCATTGACCTAAACCCAAGTTGTGGTGGACCCTCGCCAGCCACGCATGGCCAACCTCGCATTCCACCTCACTTCATGTCAAAAACGCCTTGCCTGAGCGCAGTTAATTATTTGTTCACATAAAACAATCACTTTTGGAGCCATTCGGTGGCTTGCAGCTTGCCATCACACTCCAATGAAGATTTAAGCCACAATTATAGAATAATGGGCATGTGGTTGGATAAAGTACAGAACCTCTCGACATAAGAGTTCATTATCTGGAACTTACGCGAACCGTGACGAAAGCTGTGAAGTCAAGAGCCACGAGCCATGAAGTAGTTGCATCTCTCCATCCTAATCCCCAAGAGCCACATCACTTGCTAGACGTTTCCCTACCTCCCATCCGTGGCTTCTTCACCCTACGATATATCATGTTGGAAGGCAGCTAGGCCGTTTGAAAGGTTCAAGTTCAACTCCTAATATAGAGTTGGCAAGTGTAACTCTATAAGCAATGTCCGGATTAGATCAGGTGACGGAGAAAGGGACATCAGGAAGGGATATGGAGAATGGAATCCAATTCGGTGACTCGAAAGCATGGACTGCATGTGAGACTTTGAAGACCATTTCTCCCCTCTCCTCCCTCTCCTTGTATATTTTTTTAAGGAAAAAAAAAAGTTATCATCCTCATATATATATATATATATAACAGAGGCACAACAACGCGTTATTGTTTATATATACATTATGAAGTTATGTTGGTCATTAGTATGACCGAGTACGTTTTTACACTACCGAGAGGGAGGTATACGTATATTATGTGGTGTTACTGTTTATGGTAAGGCGCGGGGAAGAATAAAATATGGAACAGGGGCGGGAGCGAATGAGGTCAAGAAGCGATATGATTTGTTTTGGACAGTACGAATCTTTACAATTTTGGGAAAAAGGGGGGTGCATCAGAGATTTTTACAGCGGAGGGAGGGGGTAAAAAGAAAAAAAAAAAAAAAAAAAGTTCGGAGGAGGTGATGGAGAGGAGAGAGGGGCATTTTTGTGCTGGCATTTGGTTGCCTCGTTTGACCAACCCATCCATCACGGCGTCGGTCACCTCATGTCGTATCTTCTGGGGCTCGCTACGTCCTGGTCTCGGCGGTCTTCGCAAAAGAAGAGGCTGCGGCTTGACCGCCGTGTCCTCAAGCGTGCCTCCGCTCACTGGCGCATTCTGCGAACTGCCTGCCGACCCACCCCCTTCTTTGTTAGCTAACACCCTTGGAGGTAATTATTTACTGTCATCTACAGCAGAGCAGCGGGCGAGAGGCATCGGCGGCCGCGGCAGCGGAGTAGACGAACGAGTTTCACGTCCCCACACGAGGAAAAGTAAAATAAAGATGGCAGGAAAAACTGACCCCACGGCAGGAGCCTCCACAGGAGGAGAGGAGTGAATCCTTTTCTTTTTTTCAAGATAGCTAGTACGGACACTCTCGGAAAGGATCCCCCACTCACCAGAGTCGTGGTCCCCACATTATATTATATATATAATTTACACTCTAGTTACAACTTTCGAGGCAGGCGCTCCCTCCTTTTTGAGCTGTTTTTTTCCCCCCTCTTTGCTGCTTCGGAAACAAGGGTGCGTTGTCGTCACGAGGGAGGGTAGTTTTATAATCGATGAAGGTTAAGAAGAGGTGAAGGGTCTGTACCCAAAATTTTTTTTTTTTTTAAAAAAAATAATAATAATAAAAAAAAAGGGTGGAGGGAGAGGAGTGGGGGGACACTCCTGTCAGGGGCCGTTGGAAACAACAGGACCCGGCACTTACAGTGCTGCGGCCTGTCCCTAGTCTCGTAGCAGTGGCAGTGAGAGGAACTGCCAACCCTCCCTCAAGCCCAACCTCCTTGTTGAATCATAACAAAAAGCATACGGCAACAGTAGAGAGAGAAGCATTAACACGAAAATTAGGGAAACAGTAGAGAGAGAAGTACCAGCATAGATTGGAGAGGAACGGCAACAACCCCAACGATGCCGACTGCTACCATTCTTGGCTTGCACTCTGGTTGCGGGGACCGAGATGGTGGGGAGCCGTAAGGGGCCACGTCACCTCCGGGGTCGGTTCCGTAGTGGCCAAGGCACGAAGTCAAGCGAAAAACGCCGGCCCGGCCGTGCCTGAGCCGGCGGTGACGTGGACGGATTGCGTTCCCAAAGCTGGTCCGTCCGCTCGCACGAACCTTTTAATTGCTTCACCGTCCCTTCCCCTCTCGGCCTCTCGTCCTAACCCCTCCCACGCCCACCCCACGTGCTTACTTCTTTAGTTTTACTTAATGGTTAATATAACATGTTTCGGTTTATTTACCGCTGGATTCATTTATTAAGTCCCTCACTTTGCCATAAAATTGGTTCGGGTCACGTTAGTTCCATTGAATGCGTCAGATGCCACAGGGGACTGAGCTCCTCGGGTGCGGCTGCGGACCTGGTCCAGCGCGCTGAAGGGCGTGAAATCGGCAGACAAGACACAACAGCGGCAAGCTGGAAGCATGGCGACGGCAAGATAACAGTAGTTAATAAACATCAAGAGTGACGTAACAAATCGGTCCCTCTAATGCTCTTCTATCATCTCTCTCTCTCTCTCTCTCTCTCTCTCTCTCTCTCTCTTAGCCTTGTTATGTTTGCATCGGGTGGAGATCCATTCGTGTAAATAGCAAGCAAACGCACTTGTAACCATTTGTAAGTCAAATCTCTGAAAAATAATTATTCTCGCAGGCGTTTCACTGTTGCTTACTCCCATTAAATGTCAGTAAAACAATCAGCAGACAGGGAAGAGAAGAAAATTGAGTAATTAACAAGGGTAGGCGAGGAAAGAAAGTGGGATGCCCTGCGCGGCCCCAACTTTAGCGCTCGTATCTCCCGTGCATGGTCCCGCATCGTTTGACCGTCTGTTGCCACGGCCACCCATTTATATATCCGCGGAGAGCTAATGCCCGCCCCAAAAACGGCTAGACGAGCCCATTCGCTCCCCACCCATCCCTCCCATTAATTTATTACCAGTCTATGCGAGAAAATATTAAACAATTACCAGTCCGTTCGTTTTCCAAACCCTGCCCGCTCTTCCTCATCTCGTTGGTTTCTCGATTCCCGCACCTGTTGTCTTACGTGTCCATCGTCTTACCCTCTATAAATACCGACCCCAATCCTTTCCTCACGCTATTTCGCCCTTCTCCCCCCGCGTCACGGCTTCCGTTCCTTTCGCCTCCTTGGTCGCTGACCACGTAAGAAGAAAGGATTGAATCCCAACCGATATCGGAGTTGGCCAAGCAATGGCAGTGCAAGCCCAACACCCATCCAACGCCTTCTCCCCGGATTTCCTGGCCAGGTGAGCGCGCTACCGGATTCGTTATTTTAGGAGCGCTTCTTTTGCTTCCCCTCTCCACCTCCTTGCGGTTTCCCTAACAAAATCCTTTTCTCTTTCTTGATAATCCATTCCGCAGCTCTCGGAACAATGTGTTGGAAGGCCTCCAGATGCTCCAAGATCGCAACCCCCACCACCACCTTGAGAGTCTCCTCGGCGTCTACACCCATCTCGGTGAGCTATCCGGGCTTCTCTTTGCTCTACTTCTTGTTCTTCTTCTTCTTCTTCCGAGGTCACGGGCTCATCGAACGGCCGTGATTGGTGCAGCAGGGCAGCAGGCGCAGCAGCCGGGCTTTAACAACTGTACGGTGTTCAGTGATCCAACGAGCGAACTGACGTGCAATGCTTCGGGGCCCCGGAAAAGGATCCGAGACGATGAGCCCATGGTACTGCCCCATCCTAGCCATAGCCACAACGCCCTTCCCGTCTTCGGCTACCCTAGTCTCAATCTTGCCGCGCTTCCGGTGAAGCCCAACAGCGCTGCCGAAGCCACCACAGTCTCCACCGGCGCTCAGCTGTCGCACGAGCAGAGCCGGTTGCTCGAGTCCGCCGGGGCTTCAACCAGCGGCCGTCCCCCCTCGCCGCTTGTCGTCTCCCCTCTCGCGCGAGAACTTGCCTCCCATTTGTATCACCAGAACATCGAGATCGATGCCCTCGTCCGCCTCCAGGTACCGGATCCGATCCTTATCCTCTTTTCTTGAATTTTCTTGTTGGTTCTTGTTTTGTTCTAAATTCCTTTGACGTGATGTGGTAACTAGAATGAGAGACTTCGATCGGGATTGGAGGAGGTCCGAAAGAGGTATTGCCGGGCGCTTGTGTCGGCGTTGGAACAGCGAGTGGCGAAGCGGCTGAGGGAGAAGGAGACGGAGCTGGAAAACGCGAGCCGCCGGAACGCGGAGCTGGAGGAGAGAGTGAGGCAGATGAGCGCCGAGAACCAGATCTGGTTCAACGTCGCCAAGAACAACGAGGCCGTCGTTAACAGTCTCCGAACGAGTCTGGAGCAGGTGCTCCTCCAGAACGTCGCCTCTGCCGCCGCCGCCGCGGGCGACCACGGCCGCGAGAGCTATGGGGACGGCGAGGGTGCGGCGATGTTTCCGGCGGACGACGCGGAGTCGTGCTGCTTCGAGGACGACGAAAAGGAAAGGCGGGCGGCGGAGGCCGTTGCGGCGCGGGAGAACGATGAGCTGCGGTGGCGGAGGTCGTGCAAGTTGTGCCGGGAGAGGGACGTGTGCGTTCTGCTGCTCCCCTGCCGGCATCTTTGCTTGTGCAAGGACTGCGAGCCGAAGATCGACACGTGTCCCATCTGCCACTCCATGAAGAATGCCTGCCTTCAAATCTTTATGTCCTGATCCCTGCGGGCATCATCGGCTTTTCACCTTTTTTTTTTTTTTCTGTTTCCATGTTTTTGTCCTATCCAATATTCCCTTCGTTTTTTTTTTTTTTTTTTGGGTTCGCCTCGACCGTGTGATGGGTGAACCGACGATCTGGAGTCGTCGACTGTTAAGTTTTCAACCCCCCCCCCCCCGCCCTCTTCTTCGTTTCGCCTTTTTGGAGTCGTTTCGATACATGAAGTATCGGAGCGTTACTGCTTTTCGACTGTAATGAAAAAATTCTCCGGAAGGTTTTCGTCCTTCAGGACACCCCGTAATTTTCTCAGCTGAGAAGATTCATTCGTAAGCTAAAACTTGATGCAGTCCGTGATTCTTTTTGGTTCTTCTTGTAACGTGTGGTCCTGCCTCTTATGGTATAGCCGTTTAATGTATATCACTCGCATAATTCGTAAAAGTTTAGAATTTGAGGGTGGTATGAACATATTCATCCGGTTTGATGTGGGCGATGGAAGATATTTAAGATTTGCTGCGTTAATTATGTGGATTGCGTAGAAAGAAAATAAAACTCTACGAAGTTTAACGGCCGGCGCCACCAGTCCGCGGTATAAAGCGCCTGGACTTTTTTGACCTAAAACGCAGTTGTGCCCCTTCGTCTGGCTCCAATATTTTTTTATTATCTTCGTCTGGCTCCAATATTTTTTTATTATCATGTATTATAAACTTCTATTATCATTAGATTACCAAGTGCTTTTTATAATTGCAATGACTTGTTCTTCCATCGCCTTGCGTGTGTGATCATGACTCATGAGGTAACCGTATTAAGAAGCACCGTTAAGGGAAAGAGAGATCGAGGGCGGGTGGTGGTGAGAGTCTGGTGGGTCCCGGCACGGGGTCTTCGAAGAACGAGTAAAAGCAGGGGAAGGATGGGCGCGATTGCGTTTAAGAAATGCTTGCTCCCTTTTCATTTTTATAGCTCAATAGAGAAGGAGAGAAATGAGAAAGTAGCAAGCTGGTGACATTGGTTTGGAGCACCAAAAGAGGCAGCATCTTATCTGATTTGTAAACTATTTATTATTTTGTGCGATCAATCGGAGCACTGACCTTGAGGAAGTGCTAATGGATGCCATTTGTCGCGCACCAGGGAAGGGATGGGGTTTACTTTGCCATGATTATTACGTTACACTCTGAGAGTGAGATTGAAAAAGATGGAGATGGGTGCGCTGTCTCTAGCGTTCATGGCTTGGGGTTTGGGATTGGGGGGGCCACCCTCCGGCACCACCGACTCATGCCTCCCCCTCCCCTCCTTTTTATCCTTATTTATTTAGCTTTGGGCAGGTGGGATTTGGTGGTGCGACGAGTAAAGGCAAGGAATGGTGGTGGGGAAAAGGGTAACGTTAAATTAGATGGACGGCAGTAGAGATCTGCCTCCACCTCCCCGGCTCCACCACCAAGCACTCTACCAAAGAAAACGACTCACACCCGGCCCTCTGACCCCTTTTTTTTTCTCATATAAGATTATTGAGATGAGATCTCGTCTGCTGTACAAGGTTCCGTGGAATATTTCATAAAGCCCATAAGTAAACAGGGTAGCTTTGGGCCTAGCTGTCTGAAGGAATGATAATGATTCAATAATGTAGCCTTTATGGTCCCATTTGTCAGAGAATTTTACCGTGCAAATATCAGTAGTTCTCATGTATTATGAGAAGAAAAGAGAAATAGAGTTGGGGGAACTTGCTACCATAATCAGTTTCCCGCTTGCAATGCAGCGTGTCTAATTCCATCTGAGAACTCATGGGAGCAGAGCGGAAAGGGATTATATATAAATACGGCCTGTCAACAAGTAGTAAACTAAGGGATGGTTCGTGCACCTATACGGTAGCAACACAGAACATAAAGTCAGCTTTGATTGGATCGGTCCTAGGCACCATAGTGAAGTTGCTAAGATGAGAAGAGTTGGACAACAATAAGTGAACAAGCAGCAGGGAAATATGAAAGAATAACTCATATTACACAGTTTAAAAAATTATATGCAGTGGTTTATATAACTTCCAGTTGCAACCGTGGTGTTTGATAACCATGGAGAGGAGCGCAGAACTCCAAGATCCTGTAATCAAAACGAGAACAGCCAAACGTGATGTGCGACCAGCACACTCCAGGCCTCCTTTGTCCTGCCGGTCGATGCAAGCGACTAGACGACTGTATTTATATGGGCTGAACATGGAAATGGGCTACACCCCAAGCAAATGTTCCCATCTGCACTCGGTACTTGCTGCTGTGACCCATGTGGTAGGTCTTGTGACATGATAGCACCAGCCATGGTTTTGAAATAAAGACATGTTCTGCACACGCACCCACAAGTCGATGCAGATGGTTTTCATGGCACACCAACTTATCTGCAGAGGTCCCACCTCGTGAGCCATGCCACAGAGTGGCCACATTTAAGCGTGACGTACTTGTCCGCATGGGCATATCACATTCAAACCGACAAAGGCTATGTCCATGTTACATGGAAACATTTCTAGGGCTCCATCATTTATTGGCGTGTCAATAACAGTGTGGTGCCTGAAAGAAGTCTGCATGCATTACCCAACAATAATCATGATCAAATCCAATCTTATTTTGGACTTAGTGCTAAGTTTAGTGGGGTAGGAGTGGGGAACCAAAGAAACTTGCGAGCGAGTGGAAGCCTTCCCCTTACTTTACTCGTCCCTTTTCTTTTTTTTTTTTTTTTGGCTCTTTGATTATTCCCTTGTTTTCTTTTTCTTTTTTCTACGTTTCACTGGAAGTCTAATGGAGGAGGACAAAAGAAAAAGGATCCATATCTCATTTATGGCATCAGAGGCCACATGAAAAGCCCTCACGCGCCTAAGCTTTACACGACCCGTCTGTTTCTTTCCCCCAACCCCATAACGTTTGTTGTTTTACTAATGGCCCATGACATCTGAAGTGGTGAAAGTAAAACCCCTCCTCCCCATTAAGCCAACCGACCACCTTTCCTTTATTTATTTATTTATTTATTTATTTTTAACTCCCTTGGGTTTCGTGGGGAAAGACAAGGAAGCCGCAATGACCTCCCATGTCTTTATTGTTTTTATTATTTTAATAACTTCGCATCCTTGCAATAAGATACGCAAACAAACGCTTCACTTTCTCCCAGAGGTAGTACTCTACTAACCGTTTCTTCATCCTATTTTACGCATGGTATAAAGTAGAAAACTAGAAATAGTGTTTCTTCAAAGGGGCGGCCAAATGGATGCGGACAGGGTGGTGGATGAATATGATGGGGAGTCGGGCATTTTATGCGTGGGAAATGGAAAAGCCTTGAGATGAAGACAGGGCACGCAAAGGTTATATTTTTTGGAGGGGGGGGGGGGGGGGGGGGTGTTGGGGGGCTCACGAACCTTATCAATTGCCTGGGCTCCCCTGGCTTTGATTATAATATCGGGGAGGGTGGTGGGCCCACAGTTTGGCAGAGATTGTTTGAACGTGGTTATCGGTTGACTTGTCCTGCATTATGTTTTATAGCTTTTCTAAGGTTTCTAGCCACGGGGAAGCTATGCCAGAGTGCTGGTCTCCTTTATTGCCCCGCCTTTAATCTAGTTGCAGTAGTGCTACCAAGAAGGCTCCAAAAATAAATGCAAAGGTCTCCCTAGAATCTCAGAACCTTGTCATTTAAAAAATCACCTTTCCTCCCCCCCCCCCCCGGGTCTGCGAGGCTTGCTTGTATTGGAATGTGGGATATCCCCACCTCACCCATTTCAGGGGAATACACCTATTCTGGTGCTTTCAAGGGGCCCACGCCATGTAAAAAAAAAAAAAAAAAAAAAGAGGAAGAGGGATGCCATTTCATGCCTTCAAGGCAACTTCCTTTCATGACGGTGATGGCTTTTTTAAAAACAATCTTTTGACGAATATGAGGCATGCCCCCCCCCCCCCCCTCCCCCTCCTGCTATTTCAAAATGGGAATGAATAATTTATCCGATGGAATTCTCCTTCAATAATTATTGCAACAACGTATGAGATGGGTGGAGGTTTTTAAAAAGAGGCATCCAGCATCTCGAGTCGTTGTCACATTTATTTCTTTTTTAATATGGAGTCATGCCTAATGTAATCTTCTACTGAAGCAGGGTGTTGTGTGCCCACATGGGCGGCATATTCCCAATATATCATCGAGTAGGAGATCTTAGCCAGTTAAAAGAAAAGCATGGACAAGGGAGTTGGGTTAGAGGAGTAAAGGGGGCAAAAGAAGAAAAGAGATGGAGCAGGGGATGTAGAGTTTTCTACTTTCAATGTGCCCCCACTTTGAGATATCTTGGAGCAAAAGATGCCCCCCACAATAGCTACCCTATATTTCTTCCTTGGAATTTATCCATCCACCCTTAGTTCTGGTGTCTGAATCCTAGTGGATTTTAATGGCCCAAATGCTAAAATAAATGAAGGGATCTGACATCTTGAGTGGGACTTTGCAAGTTGGCAGCAGCTTTAGTTGGGGGGGGAGGCTTGGAGATGCCCTTGGGCTCATCGCAAGCCCTTTGAGTCTCATCCCACCTGTCGAATAGATGCAAAAGATGTGCTCAGCCATTGAATAGGTTCGATTCGTTCCCCTTGAAACCAGTTCCAAGCCTCAAATAAAATAATACCGATCCTATTGTTAATAGAAAAAACAGTAGTAAAACGTTTTGGCTCCATTCCACTTTGTCCTGTTTGAGAAGAGAGAGGGCACTGTCCAGTGACCGCTGTCTCTCAACAGATCCACCTCCCCTGTGGACAATCATGCAAAGCACAGCTCATCTCCCTCCTAGCTAGGAATTTCTGCGCTGATCCATGGGTCTATTCCCATCAATACCAGGTCCCAACGCTACCAAGCATTTAGTGACAGGTAGCTCCATCAAGAGCCAGGGGCCCATGAACCAACTCTCCAATCCTCCCTCCCCCTGTAGTAAGTCCAAGGCTGAGCATTGTTGATGGGGCAACAGACATCCAGCCCGAGTTTAATGACCGCTCAACCGACAATCCGACATCGATGAAATCATTAATTTTGTGATCTGTACCCCACCTATTTCTTTCCTGATTGGGTTCCACGGATGACTTGATAAGGATTCCAGCCTTTCTCCTGCCAAATTTAAGCTGCAACATAAACCTCGCTTCTCTCAACTGTTATGACAAAAGGAAAGCTTTGTTACCGCTAATTATTGCATGTTATTGCAGTGAAAGCTTTGATACTATTTGATATATTAAAAGCATGCAAGAAATAAAATATTAATAAAAAAAATAAGAAAAGAGAATCAAACAAAAAAGTAAATAAATAAGAATATATGATTCAATCACTGACCCATGGGTGAAAAGAAGTAAAAAATTTTAATATCAAAAAGAATGAAAGATTATAATAACCATTTTTTATCAAACTTTAAAATTATAAGGAGCTCTTTTCTGCTAAAAGTTCTCTCTCATAAATCCCTATATTCACTTCCATCCAATAGAATTCTCTCTCAAACTATTACAATAACTCTCTGAATTACTCAAGCTGCCATAGGATTAAAGTCCTAAAGCTTTATCCAAAGTCAGAGCTATTTTGAAAGGCAAATCTATCTATGCTTGCATAGAAAATAAATATATAGCATATTGTAAGAATTATGATTAAAAATCTTAATATTTATAAAAATATGTCGTACTTTATCTTTTGAGTTTCAAGACAGCATCAAATAGAATTGAAGGTGGAAATAAAAAATCTTTCCGTGCTTCTTAAGCTTATCAATTAGAAGACAAACTCTAACATGAGTGACTTGGCTTCTCTTGTTGGCATCGGACATGGGCACTGCTCACAGCCATTGCAGGTCAAGGAGGTAGCAGGATTTGCAGCAACATCCTGCCATAATTGTCAGCATTCGCACTTAAACTTAAAGGTGAATTACCTCGCCAACTACAGAGAAGAGAAAGGAGCAAGGCAAACCCTTGGAACGAAATAAAATGAGGTGCTAGGTCGTCCAAGTAGACAAGCCAAATATGCTGCATGTGGCAAGGACCCTTGTCCAAGCTGGTTGTTTGGATGCGACGGGATTGTTAGATTGCAATAAATTTGCCTCTGTGGCAGCGGGCCATACCCAGGACCACCGAGGTCAGGTCACGATGGAACACAACCAGGAGTAGTGATGGGATTATAGCCATGAAGGAGGGAGCGTCCATAGGCTATCTTTCTCTTGGATGCCTGCCCCAATTGACGGGATATCAGCCTTGGAATCGGTTGATGGAAACAGAGAGTGGGGCCACAATGGCTGGTGCGGAAATATCAAAGGCATGGGAAGCGACGTGTAAGCTTTCTAGGCCTTCAATAAATAATTTATTATATAAATTTAAATAAAAAATATTTATTTAATATGAAATTCATCATAATCGTAGATAAATTGAAATCTGATAGGATTTTGATTGCCTTTTCTACACTGAAAAAATAAAAAAAAATACAACTAATTTCTCTCGCTTAATCTTTTTCTCTACTGAAGCAGATGACTTGATGAATTTTTAAACTGCTTCGAGGACTAATTATAGATAACTTTCAATCTATTTAGATAACTTTTAATCTGGTACTTCCATCAAATATGGTACTTCCATCAAATACCAAACTAATGGCTTAAACTTTTGAACCATAACTAACATCTGATCGCATTGAAAATGACGATGGCCCTTTCGCCTTCCGCACACGAGGCGCTAGTTGGACGTAATAACGGTGACTCTTCGCCTTCAGTACATATCTAACATTCTTCCACTTTGTTCAATAGTTTGTGATATTAATATTTAATTGTGTAAACATTAGGCGTGCATAATTAAATTTCATAATGCCATGCTTTTATCATGATTGACTTTAACATAATAAATTACATAATAAGAAATATGACAGTCATACACGTTTCAATTGCATACTCTCTTCCATATACTACTATATTAGCAACTTATCACGTTAGGTCACATAATTTATATATCTTAATGTCCACTTAATTGTCTTAAAGACACATTAATTTTCTTGTTCAAAACATTAAGCGTATACAAGCATAAAGAACAAGAAATAATTTTATAAAACTAGAAACGTATAATATTGATGAGCTCAAGAGTGTCATAACATCATCATAATTAATCTTCAATACAACCAAGACCCATTCTATATACATGTTCTTTATATGTCTTTGGTTATAAACCTTTAGTTAAAGAATCTGCAATCATAAGATCCGTTCTAATATGTTCAATACACACTCTTTGTTTCTGAACCTCCTCCTTGATAGTAAAGTACTTTAGTTCCATATGTTTAGCACATCTGGAATATTTGTCATTTTTGGAGAAGAAAACTGTCGCGGAACTATCATAATAAATTTTCAGCGGCTTGGTAATGGTGTCAACAACCCCAAGTGCTGAAATAAAGTTCCGCAGCCATAATTCGTGAATTGTAGCTTCATAACAGGCTACAAATCTATCACAATAAATTTTCAGCGGCTTGGTAATGGTGTCGACAACCCCAAGTCCTGAAATAAAGTTCCGCAGCCATAATTCGTGAATTGTAGCTTCATAACAGGCTACAAACTCTGCTTCCATAGTGGATGAGGCAATGATAGATTGTTTGCCACTTTTTCATGAAATTGCCCCTTCTCGCAACAGGAACAGATAGCCAAATGTTGACTTTCTACTGTCAACACAACCAGCAAAATTTGAATCTGAATATCCAATCACTTCCAACTGATCAGACCTTCTAAATGTAAGCATATAATCCTTAGTTCCTTGAAGGTATTCATCATTTTCTTTGCAGCTTTCCAATTATCAATACCAGGGTTACTTTGATATCGGCCCAACATTCCAATCGTGAAGCTAATATCTGGCCTTGTGCAAGTTTGCAAATACATCAAGCTACCCACAGCAGAAGCATATGGAATATATTCCATTTGCTTACGTTCCACATCATTCTTTGGACATTGCATAAGACTAAATTTATCCCCTTTTTGTATTGGGACAACACCTGCTGAACAGTTGTTGTTCATATTAAATCTCTCAAGAATTTTCTCGATGTAAGCTTTCTGAGTCAATCCTACCAATCCAAGTGATCTCTTTCTGAATATTGAAATTCCAATCACATAAGATGCCTTTCCCATATCTTTCATCTTAAAAATCTTAGAGAGAAAATTTTTAATCTCATGCAAGATGCCTAAATAATTAGCAACAATCAAAATATCATCAACATATAGAACCAAAAATATAAACTTACTTCCATAAATCTTTCGGTAAATGCACCGATCAACGATATTTTTATGAAAACCAAAAGATGTAATAGTATCATTAAACTTAAAATACCATTGTCTGGAAGCTTGTTTAAGTCCATATATTGATTTCTTAAGTTTACACACCATATGATCCTTTCCTTCTATGGAAAAACCTTCAGGTTGATCCATATAAATTTCTTCCTTTATATCCTCATTAAAAAAGATTATTTTCACATCCATTTGATGCAACTCTAAATCATATTGAGCTACCAAAGCCATAATAATCCTTAATGAATCTTTCTTTGAAACCGATGAAAATGTCTCTTTATAATCAATGCCATCCTTTCTGAGTATATCCCTTGGCAACAAGTCTAGCTTTAAAACGTTCGATGTTGCCATTCATGTCAGGTTTAGTCTTAAAAACTCACTTACATTCAACTCATTTAGAACCTTCTAGCAATTCGACAATATCCCAAACATTGTTTTCAGCCATTGATTTTAACTCATCTTTCATATCATTAATCCATTTATCAGACTTGTCACTGTTAATGGCTTGTGCAAATGAAACAGGATCTTCATCAATGCCACAATCAAAATCTGACTCCTACAAATAAACCAAATAATCATCTGAAATAGCTGATTTTCTTATCCTTACAGGTTTACTTAAAGCTATTCCACATGGTTTATTTCTGTCAAGTAGGTTAGGCTCTTCATGGGGCACTTCCTCATTCAAACATTATTCATTGTTGTTTTGTTCTTGCAATTCTGGAACAATGTATGAAATAATTGTGGATGCAGGAACATTTATGGGTAATAAAACATTAACCCTTACTTCATTGATATCCACAATCTGTTTCTCAGCACTCCCACTAACTTCACCATTCTCAATGAATTTGGCATTGCCTGTCTCAATAATTCTAAAACTATGGTTTGGACAATAAAACCTGTACCCTTTCGATTTCTCTGGGTAACCAATAAAGTAACCACTAACAGTTCGAGAATTCAATTTCTTTTCATGTGGATTATACACTCGTGCTTCTACTGGACAACCCCAAACATGCAGGTGTCTTAAGCTAGTTTTCCTTCCAATCCATAACTCAAAAGGAGTTTTAGAAACTGCTTTACTAGGAATCCTATTCAGTAAATATACTACAGTTCTAAGGATATATGTCCACAAGGATTTGGGTAATGAGGAATTACTTATCATACTTTTAACCATATCCATTAATGTTCTATTTCGCCTTTCTGCCACACCATTTTGTTGAGGTGTTCCTGGCATAGTATACTTTGCACATATGCCATGTCTTTCGAGGAACTTTGCAAATGGACCTGCATTTTGTCCTGATTCATCATACTTTCCATAATACTCACCACCTCTATCTGATCTTACTATTTTTACTTTTCTGTCTAGTTACCTTTCAACCTCTTTAGTAAATACTTCAAGGGCATTTATAGCTTGAGATTTTTCTTTAAGCAAATAAACATATCCATAACGTGAAAAATCATCTATAAAGGTGATAAAAAACTTTTTTCCACCAAAAGATGAAGTATCAAAAGGTCCACATATATCAGTGTGTATAATCTCAAGAAGCTGAGTACTTCTTGTAGCTCCTTTCTGGTTATGTTTGGTTTGTTTCCCTTAATGCAAATCACACATAATCCAAAATCAATAAAATCTAGATTTGGTAGAATTTCATTCTTTACTAATCTTTGTAGTCTTTTCTTGGATACATGACCCAAACGTTTATGCCACAAGTAAGCAGAGTTGTCATTTGTCATACTACGTTTAATTCCAATATTTTGATGAATACACATCAGGGATGCAGAAAAATTATCATTAAGTTTCAATTTATATAAATCATTCATAAAAATTTCAGAACCAATAAAGGAACCATCTTTATTAAATAAATTGAAACATCCTTTTTCAATCTTAAAACTAAACCCATTAACATCAAGTTTCGATACAGAAACCAAATTTCTAGAAAGTGAAGGGACATAGAGAGTTTGTAGTAGATTCGGTGATGCCCGGTATCTAAAGTAAGACAATAAGTCCCTATGCCTTCAATTAGGGCCTTCTCTTCGTTCCCCATGAACAGGAAGTTCTCATTTGGGTTTATGCTCTGGATTGTAAGGAATCCCTTTCTTTTCGAACCAAGCTTTTCGTTTCAGACAATTTTTCTGATAATGTCTTTCTTTCTTACAGAAGTGACATTTATCTTTATTCCTTTCCTTCTTATGATTATCACTTATCATTATCAGCAACCTGTGTTACTTTATTGGGTACTTTCTTCTCAAAGTTCTTGGATTTTGGTTTGATAACTTTACTAGCTCCTTGACCCACTAGGCTTATTGAATAAACCCCTTGTGCTTTTAATCTCGTTTCCTCTTGAGTAAGCTTACTGGCCAATTCATTAACATCCCACTTATCCTTAATAGTATTATAGGTAATTTGAAAAGGCCCATACTCTTGAGGTAATGAGTTCATAATGAATTGTACTAGAAAGGAGTCATCCACAGTTATTCCCGAGGTCTTAAGTCTTGCTGCAATATTAGTCATATCAAGGACATGTTGCTGCATACTTCACGACCCATAATACTTCATGGTCGTGAGTTTAGCCATTAGTGTCCCTGCAAGTGACTTATCAGCGGAACGAAAGCGCTCGTCCACAAGCTTGAGATATTCTTTAGCAGTTACACTTTCTAGAAGAGTAGACTTAATATTATTGGCAATTATCATTCGCATGAAACTAAGACATAATCTATTAGATCTGTCCCATGCTTTATGTTTTAACTTCTCTGCCTCACTGCTTGCATTAGTAATGTCAGTAGGCTTTTCTTCTAATAGTACCAAGTCAAGATCCAAGATACCTAAATGGAAATTGACTTGCTCACCCCACTCAGAGAAGTTTAAACCATTAAAAATAGTAACAGCAGAAGCATGTGAATGCAGAGAAATAGTTGATGCAGAAAAATATAAATGCTCACAAATTTAGATAACACATAAAATATATTGTAGATTTCCTTTGGGTAAACATAACAATATATATATATCATCATCTTAAACCTTATCAAATATATATATAGTATCTTTGGATATCCACATTATATTTGATAAGAGAATATTAGATTTCTTCCTTTATGTTTGTTAGTTATAGAATATCAATCCACCTTTGGGCAAATTCTTAATTTATAACAACCAACAAATCTTTATGATTTAAACAATAGCATTCTATAAAATTTCATAAATTATATGACTAAATATAAATTAGTTTGGCCACTTTGGTGACTAACTAATTAAGTTAATCTTGATGCCATATAACTACAAAATTTCATAAATTATATGACTGAATATAAATTAGTTTGGCCACTTTGGTGACTAACTAACTAATTTAATCTTGATGCCATATAACTAAAACATAATTTCATAAATTATATGACTGAATATAAATTAGTTTGTCCACTTTGGTGACTAACTAACTAATTTAATCTTGATGCCATATAACTAAAACATAATACTATTAAAAATCTCTTTATATAATTGATATTTTATAACTGAGACTCAGATGGGTTGCATGTTGCCTGACTAGCATAGGGTTGTGTGCCTACTGGAAGCGCACACAATTATGTTTCTATTTTAAAAAATGAGCAGGATTGATGATGCACCCAACGGGAAATAGTTAACCCAATCTGGTTGATGACATGGATCCTCATAAAATTAAAGAGAGCCCTTTGATAGACTTTGATGCGGAAAAAAAAAAAAATATATATATATATTTTAATGGCCGACAATACAACCAACCAAAACTTAAAAGTTCACCATCATTTTGATGCAAAAATTAATCAATCATAATATATAAATAAATTATTTATTTTAAAACTCTGTGCTCTGATACCACTTGTAAGCTTTCTAGGATCTTCAATAAATAATTTGTTACATAAACTCGAATAAGAAATAGTTACTTGATGCGAAACTCATCATAATCGTAGATAGACTGGAATTTGATAGGATTTTGAGTGTCTCTTCTCAACTGAAAAAATAAAAAAAATACAACTGATTTTTTATGCTTAACATTTTTCTCTACCGAAGCAGATGACTTGATGGATTTTTAAACTGCTTCAATTATTTAGATAACTTTCAATCTATTTAAATAACTTTCAATCTGATACCTTCATCAAATACCAAACTAATAGTTTAAACTTTTGAACCATAACTAACATTCGATCACAGTGAAAATGATGATGATCTTTTCGTCTTTCGTATATGAGATGTTAGTCGGATGTAATGATGATAATTTTTTGCCTTCAGCATATATTCAGCATATATCTAACACGACGAAGACGTGAAACGCCGAGCCGAGGCTGGTGAGCGGGCAACGCTTGGCTGGGCTCGAGAAGATGCGTCCAAGTCGCTGTTGCGGTAAATGTTTCCCGGCCATGACGTGAATCGGAGGGGCAGCTTTCCGGAGCATCACTGTTTTTGGTGTCTCTCTCGTGAGCTTTCAAAATGTTGGGAGTTTTTAGTTTACTAATTACGATGCTCTCATCTCTCTGTTTGCTAGCTGGAGTCATGAGTTACCAGCTAGCAATGTAAATCTCTTGTGATAGCGCCAGGGGGGATATTAAGACGAAATTTAAAAAGAGGAGAAGGGCAGGCTCTCAAGTGTTTGATGAAAGAGAAACGAAAGGCTTTTTAAATTCGATCCGAAAGTCTAAGTTATGAAAATTTTTAATTATTTATAACTTTTCTTGGCATGATGACTTTCCTAACTATTCTTTAATAAGTATGACACTATCTGTAAATTATTAATAATTTACTTGTGAATAAGTCATGATTGATTCAAGAAATGCAAGTGCATTTGCTACTTTTAGGGTGGATTTGGATAATCCAATGCAATCTAGCAGGATTTACAAGATCATAGCGAAGCAAAAACAAGTAGATTGGACCAAGGCTGGCTTATAACACAGACAGCAAGAAAGGGATTCCTCAAGCCCTCCCTAAAAAACTTAGTTGGGAGAGGCTGAGTTGAGCTAGGCCACACGTCATAGTTTTTAATACTAGAACTATTCAAAAGAAACTAGTCGTTTAACGCTCCTCCTATTTATTTTAATATGAAGAACTGTTAATGACATACCATCTACTTTACATTTCTAATTTTCTAGGTGGTTTTTCTTCCTTCTAATTTCGTTTCAAATGTTAACCTGCAGGCCTAATTCAATTGTTCTCACAAACGCCGCACTCTTGATGATTCTTACACTTAGAAACACGTAACCATGCTGGTCCTCATGTGGGCCATGCTAGGGTTAGGCCCTTCTTAACTAGACCAGCTTTTCTAAACATCTTTGAGCTCGTTCACGCCTGTAGATTTTGTTGTCGGTGGGATGACTTGATTCATGAGGGCTAGGGATTGTATAAAAGCAAGAGACGCCGTCCTTCCTGCCCATGAAAGATATATATATATATAACTTGAAACGGTCCCCCAACTGGATAAAATTGACCCGGTTCGTTGTTAACACACGTTACTGACTCCAACGATCCCAAAACGATCCACAGGTCCACCTTAAAGACCACGGATGGCTTAGCCCAGAGAAGGCATAGCCCAGGCCCAAATGAGCTTGTAAAATTTTTAATTCACCCCAAATCCTATAGCCCGTAAAATCGTACTAATCGTTGTGATAGTGTCTTTGGTTTTGATTATTAGAGCAGGAAAAAAAAAAAAAAAAGAATTATCATTTTGCATCGGTGACATTTTGAAATTTTATTCTGTAATATTTGTTTTTTTGCAATTAGGTAGGCTGTAGCTGCAAATGCTAAATGGAATTGCAACCATCCAAAAAAGCAGTGCTTTGATGCTTGCAACTGCAACAGCAAGATGCATTGGAACTGTAAAAACGTCCAAATCTAAAAATTAAAAATTATACACAAAATTGATCTTATTTCTCATTGCAAGATTTGTTGGGTCTCCTTTACAACTCTCCAACAAATACTATTACTAGTATCATCATTATTGCTATAATCTTTATATTTTTTTAAAATATAATTAGAGTTATTATAATAATATATGTTATAACTATATCTTTATGATTATAATAATAGATCTAATTAATATAATTTCAAAACATTTTATAGTTATATAACTGCTAAATTATTTATTCCTAAACTAATTCAACCATAATTTAATCATAATATTTCTCTTATATTATAATTATAAAATAATCATAATAATAATATAATTATTATTATTTTCATGATATTATAAACATTTAATAGTATAATTATTATAATTTCAAATCATTTTATAGTTATATAATTGCTAAAATAATTTAATAACAATAATATTATTCCATTATAATTATAAAATCATATAATAATGTATTATAATAACTATTTTCATGATATTATAACCATTTAATAACATAATGATTACTATTACAATAACAATAAAGTTATTTAATTATTGTCATTGTATCGTGATGAATCTTATTATAATCTATTTATAATAATGTTATAATAATAATAATAATCAAAATTGTATTATAATAATGATTATATAATAATTAGTTATTACATAATTATATATAATATATAACTATTACATATTCTATTTATTATAACATCAAATTATTTGTGTAGTGATAATTGATATTTTAATTATTTCTTTATAATAATCTATTGTAATTGAATGATAACATTATTTTTATTATAGTTATAAAAATAACATGACAATTATTACAATATAATAGAAAAAAAACAGCAACGCAGTATTCCCAAGAGGGTATTCTCACTAGATCTGTGTCTCTCTTAGCATCATATAATTAAATAGTTGCATTTGTATTTGCATTTGCAATTTTTTAATTACAAATAATGGAACAAAAGGAGTTTTAAATAATTTCAATTCTAATTATAGCATTTTTCAGTTGTAGTTTGTATTTGAATTATATGTAATTAAGTTATAGACAAACAAATGGCCCTTAAACTATACCCAATATCTTGCTTTAAAACGCTAACAGTAGAACTTTTGCCTAGACATAGAGCATGCAAAGTATTTGCATCACGTCCCAGTTTTGCACCGTAATTGGGCCAAATTGGGCCAGCATGGGATAAGAAAACAACAATAGAGGGTTCTATGTATCTCCCGGTGTTATAAAACTTGAAGACCTCTAGCATATCATAATCAATGCCGGATTCGTTGGACGCTTGGCTTAATCAGCAACGTCAGATTAGATGGAAAGTCAATTACAGCAATCAAAAGAAAGCCTCGGTTGTATATCGGATCCCTGTTTTCATAGTTAGACGACTGATCATTTGTCATCCTTGCTCAAAAATTGAGAAAAATTAGACTATCAATAAAATACTACGTGAGTACAACTAGTATGAAATTAAGATTTTATTATTATTATTATTATTATTATTGTTATTGTTATTGTTATTGTTGTAATGCCATGACTCAGCAGCGATATTTTTAAGAAGATTGCTTTAAAAAAAGAGAGTGGTGCATCATGTCTGAGATTCCAAGCGCGACAATGATTCCCATAGGACTATGATCAAATGCTAATAAAGCAGGAGGAGAGGGGTTCAACCTTCAACTTGATTTCAAAAGTTTCTACCATAAAAAAACAATTTTGGATCGGTTTTCTCAAAACAGACATCTAGACACAATCCAATCATGAAGTGCAAACTCGAGGATGATTGATCGAATACTCTCTTCATCATTCACCATCAGGAAGCCAAAGTCTGTGAGGAGCTGCCATGTCTCTGATGAACCAAGGAGAGACCTTCACTTCATAATTTTTGGCTGTCCGAGGTCTTGATGGCATGGCAGAGCCTTCCTCGAGGGAAAAGAGAAACTTGGGCCCATGCATCATTGGGTTCCATCTGAAGCAACGATCTACGGAGGACAACATGTCCCTCGCCAAATCTTGTGGGGCAGAGGGGCTCGCATTTTCTGATCTTCGCCTCATCCACGGGCAGAAATATTGAGATACACTCCGGCCTGCCTCAGATCTTGCTCAACCGCCTTCTTTGGAAGTCCCTTGAAGCATCTTCGCATTGAGTGTTTGATTCCTAAACATCCGCGACACACCAGGCCATTCCTACAATCTCTTGTGAAGTGGCTGAGTTCCTCACATCAAAAGCAGCTACCTTGTCTGAAGATGAGAGTAGCCATTCCTTTTTGATGCACCATTGTAGCTCGGGGCGGGGGGGGGGGTCTTGGATGTTTAGCGAAGCCAGAAGCCAGTACCCTACCCTGCTCCTCCTCATGGATGCTTGAGAAGCATGGCTTCCAGAGGGGTTAAGGTGTACTCTCCTGGAAGAACCTTGCACACTCACCACCATTCCAAGAACTCCCTGATCACAACTACCCCTCTACCAGCCACACTTCTTTCCTTGGCTGATTGTCGCCTCCCCATGCCTCCAGCGAGTCCCCTGTTTCAGAGCTGCTCCCCTGTTTCTACGCCTATGCACCGTCACCCAGATGCCCTCATCCAACCGTGGTCCCGCCCCGGATCTTCCCCTGTACCTGGTCCCCACATTGATCCGCCGACCATCCGGTCTCGCTTAGCTCCGACCATCCGGTTCCACCGTCCAGGAGCCGTCTTCCCCCCCTTTGCCACAGAATTTTCCCAACAACAACGTACAATTAAAAAAGAACCCAAATCCTTAAATTCAGTGGCCAAAAACGCTAAAACTTAATGCGGTAAAGCACTAGTCCAGAAAAGACAAATCAACAATCAAAACCAAACCTCGCAATGCTAACCAAAACCCATTAAAGATTCCGTGAAAGACTTGGACAAATAAAATAGAGTTCTTATGATACAGTTTTATGATACTGGAAGAGAAAATTATGCATAGTACAATAGAAAATCGAAAAGTTTTCAGTTCTCATTACAATGTTCAGAAAAGTAGAAAACTAAAATGGAAGAAACAAAAATTACAAGGCGACGCTGTTCCAGCTATCAAGCAATCACTTCCAGTTGTTGGCAACAATGTCAGCCAAATCTACCACTCTCTGTGAGTAACCCCATTCATTGTCGTACCAAGCAATCACCTTGACCATATCATCGCCCATAACCATGGTGAGCGACGAATCAACAGTGGATGACACATCGGTGCAGCGGAAGTCCACAGAGACGAGAGGCTCATCGCACACAGAGAGAATGCCCTTCAGCTCCTTCTCTGCGCTGTCCCGGAAAGCAGCATTGACCTCTTCAGCAAATGTCTTCTTGGAGACTTGAACCACGAGGTCTACAACGGAGACGTTAGGGGTGGGGACACGAAGGGCAATCCCATTGAGCTTGCCCTTAAGGGTGGGGAGGACCAGGGCCACAGCTTTCGCAGCACCGGTGGATGTGGGGACGATGTTGAGGGCAGCTGCTCGTGCACGTCGAAGGTCACGATGGCTGGCGTCTAGCAGTCTTTGGTCACCAGTGTAGGAGTGGGTAGTGGTCATGGTTCCCTTGATGATGCCTGTCATGGGGTTTTTGAGGTTTAACCACTAAATTTTCTCAAAAAAAAAAAAATTATGGAAGAGGATATAATTAAGTGCTTTTGGTATCATGTCTTCACCAAATGCCAAACATGCGAAGTGTCTCTTCAAAGCACTATAATTATAATTTAGAAGTTTAAATATCCAATGTTTCAGAGTCGAGAGTCCATGCTAGTTGAGATCATCGCTACACCAACAAAGTTCTATCGTACGAGCAAATTGAGCATGAGAGTAGACTATCTTTGAGGTACGAAGCATGATGGATTGCAAATTAATGACATTAAAGGCATCTGAGTCCCCATAAAGCCTGCAAGCTGGGTCTTGATTACTTTTAGCTGCAGCAGCTAAGATGGTAATCCAGGGACCTAATCCTAAAAGCAGCAGCTTGAGTTGATATGAGGGGCGATACAGTAGTTTAGACGTACCGAACTTTTGGTCGAGGACCTTGACGAAGGGAGCGAGGCAGTTGGTGGTGCAGGAGGCGTTGCTGATGATGGGCTCGTCGGGGTTGTAGGTTTCGACGTTGACGCCCACCACGTAGGTGGGGATGTCCCCCTTCCCTGGGGCCGTGATCAGCACCTTCTTCGCCCCGGCCTGGATGTGCTTCCCGGCTCCCTCCCTGTCCACGAACACCCCCGTCCCCTCGATCACCAGGTCGATGCCCCACTCTCTGTCATATCATACATGTTTCCTTGTTAGTGGTTAACGTTCAATACCATATCCGAAGAGTAGCTACGTCGTTTTCACTTACTTCCATGGGAGATCGAGTGGGTTGCGACTGGAGGCGACCTGGATGACCTTGCCATCGACAGAGATGGCTCTGTCGCCGGCGGGCTTGACGTCGGCCTCGAAGATGCCGAGGGTGGAGTCGTACTTGAGGAGGTGGGAGGCCTGCTTGACGCCGCCGGTGTCGTTAATGGCCACCACGTCCAAGGGGGAGTCCTTCCGCCCGTGCCAGCACCGCAGGAAGTTCCGCCCAATCCGCCCGAACCCGTTGATCGCCACCTTGATCTTCGCCTCCGCCGGCCCCTTTCGGTACCCACCACTGCCCCCTCCCGCCTGCATTACACGCACAATCAAATGGCTTAGGCCACCGCTGCGCTCATCGTCAGGGCTCTCGTGCATATTGTATTCGACACATGACAAAAGTTTATAATTTTTGAAAAAAAAAAAAAAAAAATCATGATTCTTTTGACTTTCTGTAATGTTCTCAATTACTGATTATTTATTGATTGTCAAGCAAATAGTTTCAAGAAATATTCAAAAAAATCTTTATTGAGCAGAACATTCAGAACAGCTAAATTTGCAAATAATCGATGAAATATTCTAATATTTCTGATACTATCGATTGGTGCACCTTCAACAAATCATGGTATGTTAATGCGCTTGCACATATTCTCAATAGCAAACGAGTTAAACACGACAGTAATTATGTTGGCCAATAAACGGATTGAAGCCCTGCGTTTGGACCAAGTTCGGAACAGGATCCGAACTGGATGGAGCAAAATAAGACCCAACCAAACTCTAATTGATCGGACCCACCATGGCTCAATCCACGTTTCTCGAGCCAATTTGAGGCCATGGACAGGAAACGGTCGGAACCGGGCCAGGACTCACCCGGGCTAGAGCGAGGCAAAGACCATGCAGCAAGCAAGGCTGCCGGATTCACGGGATTGGATATTGGAATTCGTAAAAACGAGGACAGAAAACTCGAATAACGGATCCGGGAAGCTTACTGCAGAGGTTTTAAAGGCGATGACAGATACGAAGTCATCGGATGTGTTGATCTTTCTCAACGGAAGCGATGAGCTCCTCAACCCCGAGAACTCCGAGAAACCCTTGCCGTTTGCCTGCATCCAAAAGACCACCACGCAAATAAGGAAGAACAAACACATTAAAGAGCAGCTAATGAGTTATTATCCAGCGTCGGACGGATTCGATGGAGCTAGAGGGAGGGACGACCTGAAGAGAGGCATTGGCAACTGGGAGCGTGGCCGAAGCCATGGGGTGGAGTGATGCTGTTCGTCTCGGGGCGAAGAGGGTGTGACGCGGCAGCAGAAGAAGAGAAGCAGGAGATTATATGATGTAGGGATAAGAGTGATTGAGAGAAGGTTGTGGTGTGTGGAAGCAGTGGTGGGTTGAGAGGAGGGGATTGGAAAACAAAAGGGATGAGATTGCGGATAGGTTACGAAGGAACGTATGGCTGTCACCACTCCTCGATCAGGGTGTTGAGACGTGGGCTTGGGCTTCGACCTGGGCCTTTCAAAGCGGGGGCCACCTCTGTTTCTGGCTCTGGTGCTCTTGCATGATGGCTGGGGCCAAGCAAAAACACCTTAAAATTCCACCAGTGGTCATGCATTTTGGATCTTCCATCGATCGATCTAGATTGGACCATGCGCCTTGACAACGTAGACCAATCACCATGCAGCCCGTTGCAAGGCTATGGATGATTTGCTCCAGAGGAAAAACATATATCATGATCCTTTTAGTTGGATATTCCAATGATGGACATCCAATTGCTGAAATCGCAACAGGATTTAAAATGAATAGCCTTTCTTTTTTTCTTTCTTTTTTTTTTTAAGGAAAAGAAGGGATGCTCTTGGACTCTATAGCTCTGGCAGTACTTTGGCATCCACAGATGACCTTATTTATTTTAGCCAATGCTAATATTTGTATATGCTTGGTAGCTGTGTTTTAAAAGTTCATATCTAAATTATCGAATATTAAATAATAATTAAAATTTATTATCATATTTATTTATATTATTTTTGATTAATGCAAAAGCTATGCAGAAAGGAGCTTGAATTTTTTTTTTTTTTCCTTTTTTCTTATTCAACAAATAGTGTTCGAAAGAAACTGAAGGCAAATAATAAGAAAAAGGATGAATTTCGTTTCTCATTTGATATTTTTAAATGATTGTTGGTCAACAATTATGTAAACAATCAACTGCAATATCTGCCAGGTTGCTTGCCATGATCGATCTTTTCTCCGGTAATCCGACCACTGCAGCAGTGGTCTTCTTCCCCACCAACGACACTTGATGCCAAGTTTTGAAGAAATCAACCGGCAGCCTCAATCCCTTGCTCGATTGACTCATTTTTGTCGAGATCCAAAAGCCAGATCCCATCTCCAAACTTCACTAGTCCTCATCGGAGCAAATCATTTTTGCTAAAATTCTGGTGAACCTAGCTTGCCGGCCAAAGACTCCGATTAAAAATCTCCACACTTTTGATTATTTAGATATATATTTCCAAAATAGGTTTCAAGAAATTAAATAAGGGAATCGGAGCTTGGCAGGTTGACGTTTGGTGGAAGACAATGATGGCTGACCTCCTCTGTGAAGCTCCACTCTTTGAATAGCTTCCCCCACCCTTCAATTGCTTTGATTAATGAACTTTGTTGCCGGTGCCGATCCCAGCTCCGGCGACGTCTGGCTAGCTCCAAGAACAAGAGAAAGAGAAGGGGAGAGGTGGAGAAGGAAAAGGAGAAGGAAAAGAAGAAGAAAAAAAAGGAAGAAGAAGAAGAAGTAGTATGGGTTCTGGGTTGTCTTAGTGATCCAAATGAAATGCTCTAAGATAGAAGAGGTTTCAATGCATAAAGAGTTTGCTAAGATTGGAAATCCGATTGATTGAAGGAAGAGAATGGTATGAAGAAATTAGGAAGCAGTTTAGCTAGCTGGTTTGATTTGGTTTTAAACTAATGGGTTCTTAAGTTTGAATTAAGCTGATTTAATCAAACCAGTTGAAAGCCTGACATACTGAGTTTCGAACCTGTACCATTTATCCATATCAATTAACAAGACGTGTATAAACCCAAACAATATATATTACATATTAATAGCAAACTTATAATGTATATATATATATCATTAAATCAAATTTATTTAGTTTATTTTGTAAATTTAAAATCATCAATAACTAATAACAAAAATCAATATCATTTCTAATTATATTTATTTTATTATTTTAAAAAAATAATTCTACTGTGCTATTTACATTCACAAAAAAAAAAAAATAAAAAAAATCAAGTGTTTAATCAAGTGAAGAGCTGTGACGAAGCTGCGATATCATGTTTAGGTATTTTTCAAATTCATTATCGGCAGGATTACTCCACAGCCATCGTAGTATAAGGTTTTGATGCATCATTAACTCGACATGGCTTTTAGCCTGATGAAAAAAATGTGGCTCACTGTAGTGGGTTTAGCTCGTGTTAATTATTTTTAACCTACGGTGGGCTTTGAATTTGAGACGCGGTCGGATCCTCTAACCTGCCGGACCGGGACCATGGATGTAGCCATCGGCGGCCGGGGCTGAAAAAGTCGCCGTATATTCCTTTTTATTTGTAATTTTTTTGAACGAGAGGAGGGAAAAAGAGGGGAAAAAAAAGCAGTTAAGCGCCTCGAAATGGCGGGAATTAGGGTTCCTTATCCCCCCTCTCCTTCTTTCGCTCTTGGCGATCTTCCACGACGCCGTCGCTATTATTCTTCTATTCTTCTTCATCAATTTGATCTGATTATTCTTTTCGATTTCGACGACGATTTCTCCTCTGATTCGTTTGCTCGAAGAGTTATTTCGTCGGCATATTCAAGATATGCTCGATTCCGTCGTCTATATCACTTTTTTTTATTTTTTATTTTTTTGAATCAGTTGAATCAATCATATAATTTGCATGGAATTCCATGCCTCCAGCAAGCGAAGGGGAGGGGACGAACTTCGATCTCCTCTTCCGTCCTCCAAGAAGCAGAGGATTCTGATCCCTAAGCTGGGTTTCTTCCACCTCCGACCCCTCAGCTGCGGCCACGATCAGCCCCGCGACCTCATCTGCCTGAGATCCGATCGGGTCTACACAGCCGGCCGGGATAGCTGTCGCTGCGAGATCGTTCTCGATGATCGCTGCATCAGCAGGCGCCACTGCCAGTTCTTCCTCGATGGATCTAATTGCAAGCTTCGATTGATAGATGGCTTCTTTCTTACTGGCACCTCGGATCTGGATGAGATCAGGCGGAGATTCCGGTCGTCAGGTGAGGGTTTGGAGTCTAAGGTTTCTTTGAATGGAGTCTTCGTCAATAGCCGCAGGCTTCCAAAAGGCATTGCTGCAGAGCTGGCTGTTGGCGATGAGATCTCGTTCGGTTGCAGGAATGCGTCGGATCATAATTGTAGGATCAAGTATGGTTTTGTTGTAGAGAGGATCCTTGTCTCAGAGGCCACTGCAAGCTTTGATGCTAAAGATGCTTTTTGTTCGAAGGGAAACGTGGTTTCCAAGGATACTACTCTCTGCAGGTCGGGGTTTGAAGAATCCGTCCCAAGAGCAGTGTTCCTTCGGAACCAATTGAGAAGCATCTTGGGGTGCTCGGATCCTGTGTCCTGTTTGAGGAATTCATTCAGTTTGGATCATCATGAAAAAAGAAGTGCAGAGCCTCTAGTGGAGAGGGTCGTGGAACATGGCTCGAACGAAATCCATGCTCTGGGTACAGAGAGAGTCTCCAAGCTGGGCGCCACTTGGCGCGATGCTGCCGTTGAAGTGATTTCTTCCAAGGAATCTGATCGAAATGTTGTTGGAAACTATGAGCATGGGGAGTGCCCCCCGTGCCCCATGAACCCGGTTGGAAAGAGTGAACACACTGACGGTCAATCACATCCAAAGAAAGATCCAGGGATTGGTTGTTACTCGGATGGTAAGACGTTCTTTTTGAATCGCCTTGAATTTATGGGTCCTGGTACACCAGATCAGCAAACTGGAGTCACTTTACCTGAGCTTTTTCATCCCGTTGAAAGCCTTATCCGGGTATTTATTGCAACATTTACTTGTGATGTATCTTGGTATGCCAATCTCTCCACTCTGATATTTCATTGCAAATTTCCATGTTTACTAGCACCATTTAATGAGTGTATGTTGATTACTATATTTTTTTTCTTTTCCCCCAAAACGAAAAATTCTAAATGTTATGTAACATAGAAATCCTTCACAGGTTTTTGTCATGTTGTCAAGTGCCCAATCATCTACCTATAACAATTGCATGCCATAGTGCCGAAAGATGTTGGAGTGCTAGCCATGATAGCAGAACATCATCGCCATATTTTAATTATCCAAACTTGTTGTTGGTGTATGTCTTTTAATCTACATTTCTGCTATCATGGAGTTCAGTTTGTTTTCAAATGAAATAGATAAGGGCCATCGCCACAAATATATATTGTTTTTGTTTTGTAGTTATCCCCCATTTTGTGATGTAATAGCCTTTGGGAAAGACCGCAAAAAGCAAGGCATTGCATGTCATCACCCAAAATTGATCGTGTTGCAGAGGGAGCATGGTATTCGTGTTGTCATAACTTCAGCAAATCTGGTTTCTAAACAGGTGACTGCTTCGCTTCAATCAACTATGAATCCACCCTCACTTGAATTTACTCATGTTTTTTCTGACATTCTGTAATCAAGGCATTAGTAGGTTATGGGCATGATTAGAAATCATGTCCTCTGTGTGTGCAGGATCAAAATCTGCCCAACCATGTTTGCTTAGCTGGTCGGTTCCCTCCTCTAAGGTCTGTTATATGGAGTATTGGTACTGGGCCAGTATAGTGCGTATTGTACTGAACCACCGGCATACCAGTGAGGTGGATTTGGAGGCCCCCACCCACGAATGCTATGCCACTGTATTGGGTCAAACTGGGAGGGTTCGGTACATCGATACGAGGCGGTACTCGTAGTTCAGGGCGGTTTGCCTTTGTACCGAATTAGGAGGTTGAACCATCTCGATTTTAGGCTGGTTTAGGATGATCTGGCTAACCTTGCCTTCCTCTCTATACGAGAGGTCTCGGGCTTGATCCAAGGTGATGGCATATAAACCACCATTTTGCTAATAGGAAAAAAAAAATCAAGTCCTTAGCATCTTTGCCATCTTCATTGTCATCATTAACAATTACAATAAACTACATTGCTAATCATTTTGCAGTATGCTTGCAAGTTAGTTGTTTACATATTCCATTTGTTGTTGTAATTGTAGAAATGTGTATGTTTCCTCCCAACTGGTCATGCTTGTGTGTTCCAATCCTGTTGTAAATTTTGTTACTGTCCTTTCTAATTTCTTCGCAAGTGTTTGATCATCGTGGCATTAGCTGGCCTGAGAGCTCTTATCTTGTTGTTTTTCTTATTATTGTTGTTATTGTTTTTTGGATAAATAGTTAGACACCAGGTCTAACCTGTTTCCATTAAGATAATGAAAATATTTGCTTATTATTGTACATTTCACATAAACATAAGCAAATAATTAAAAGTATGGATCCATTAATTTGGAACTCTATCAACTTCCTAGTGGACCTCTTATACATGGCAAATTCAGTGGAGTCATAATATTTCAAAATATGTTGCATAATGACCATCTGACTTTCCTATGGGCTTCCCCTCATTTTTAGTATCCTTCAAATTATATTGTAGATGCCCTCCTCAATGGGGTTGTAACTCTCAAAACTTCCTCTATCTGTTTTCATCTCTTCATCCTCTGTTGCCATTTCTAGCCTTCTCTGATTTTTAAATCTAATCACATCCCCTAGTTATGTTATGCATACTAAGTGCAAAAGTTATATCCACATGCTGGCGAGAGTATTATTGCTTTCTTTTTTGCCATGTACATAACATCATCTATTGCTTTCATTTACATATGTCTGTGATCAGTAATAGTTTCTGTGAATGTAAGTGTTCTAGTGTAAAGAGACTCACTAATAAATTACAGTTATAAAGTTGCACCTGTAACTCACAAAAGCAGATAAACCAGATCAAATAAAATTAGTGATGTGGAAGTCCACTCTATCAGCATTTAATATTCTTCATATGTGATGAGATTTTTGTCTTGTGCATGGACAAGGTAATGTGCTATCTTTGGATGATATGAGTTACGCCTCTGAGAGGAAAGTTTGTCCATGAATAAAAACATAGTTCATGCATAGACAAGATAACATGCTACCTATGGATGATACAAGTAGTAGGCTTCCAATCATTATAGACATAGTAGGTGCTTTAGAACTTTTTTGAACTTATTAATTCGCTAATACTTGTCAAGTTTGAATCTTATGCTGAACTCTCAATTCCCCTCCTTTTCTTTCTTTTTTTTTGCTTTTTTGGTAGACCATTTTCCCCTTTTTTTGGCAGACCCTTATTTCCCCTGTTTTTCTTTTTTCCTTTTTTCCAAAAAGAGATTTTTATCTGGTTTGTGCTATTTTTATTCTTAAATCTACATGGGTTATTCAATCTTGCAATCACATGGCTAGCAAAGTAAAATATTTAAGGCATGACATGGTGTGAAAAAAGAGAAAGGATTTGCATCAGACAATACTAGGAAATCTTACATGGTGCTTGTTAAAGCTAAATTGGCAGGAATCGCTATCATTAGAGCTAAATATTCAGGAAAACTGGATAAACTTATCCCAATATCAAGATTTTTTTGACTGTCTGGAGTTGGGTTTATTAATCCTGTTCACTTAAAATTGAACAATTTCCATATGCCCTAGCTTAGGTCATGTGCTACTTGACACTTCAGCATGGATTGAACACCAAAGCCTTGTGCTGAAGGGTTAGGTAGTTAGCAAAATTGTATGCTGCCCATATATTATTATATTGTGCAATTGTCAAAAATATCTCAAGTTAGGGTCTTTAAATTTGCAATTGGTAGCACAGGAGGCCAGTAAAAATCATTAGTTGAGTTGAAAACATAATACTAATTTTTCCTAACCATTCTTTTTCTGGTCACTCTCTTCTAAAATCCTATGAGAGATCCATGCATCAGAACTTTTATAGCGCATGTACTTTGAACACAGAGTGATGCAGTTCTTTGATTTGATCTTTGGTTTCCTCTTAATTTCATCTGATGTCCGTAATCTCATTGTGTTTCCCCATAAGAAACTCTTGTTCATGTGCAATTTATCATACTCTGAGATGGATTTTTTTATTCTTTTTACTAAGCTTTGCTTGCATGTTTCATTCTTATTTTAAACTAGGCTTATTTTGACAGTGGAACCAGATAACCAACACTGTTTGGTTGCAAGACTTTCCTCGTAGAACTGCTCCAGATTATTCAGCTCTTTTTGGTACAATTGAAGATTCAAAATCTGACTTTGCTGCCCAACTAGCTGGGTTTATAGCATCTCTTATCACTGATGTACCCAGCCAAGCACACTGGATTAAAGAATTGACCAAGTATGACTTTGGAGGGGCTGTTGGTCATCTAGTTGCTTCAATACCTGGAATACATGCACAGAGCTCTTGTTACATCGAGGCTGATTATTGTCTCTCTGTAAGTCACTGTAATACATCTTGGTAGTATGGTGACCAAATGAAATCATTTTGGCATAGTATCCTACAAATTGCAGGTTATAACTTCTGTGAATCATTTTAAGTCTTAAAAACTATGCGCTTGCACACACACGCGTTTGATAATGCTATACATATTTTTTAGCTTATTCATCAGTCTCCGGAATTACATAACAATACAATATTTTAAACCAATATTTCTACTTCTTTGCTTTCTTTTGATTTTTGAACTCTATGCTTTAAACTTCATCTTGATTGGTTTAGAAATAATTACTTTTGCCTTCTTCTCCAACCAGATGTTAACATCTAATGCAGGCCCAACAGATTGTGCATTCAAAGTCTGTTGCTGGAAATTTTCTTGGTTATGTTCAAGCATCTGTAGTAGGTTTAAGCCATCGTTTTCGTGCTACAACTGACTCAAATGGTGCTCAAGTTAAACTCCTGGCTTCACTTCTTGGAAAATGTCGGGTGAACACGAGTGGAACCGTAGAAGTTCTCTTGAAACGAAACATGAATATACCTGCAGATGCTAATGCCATGAGTGTTCTTGTGGCAGATTTTGATGAATTTCCTGAGGGAGGTATGCATACTAAAAAAACTACGTCTTTAATTTGGTTGGGCCAATCGTTAAAGCGTGCATAATTACTGACTTTAGTATTTTCTCCTTGTAGGTCTATTAGATTTAATTAGCACCAAATAATGCGTTGCTTTGTCTTGCAAACTATTCATATGCACCTACTGGTGATGCTTATTACATGCTTCCAGTGCCCAACATTGATCAGCTGTACTTTGTCAAATGATATACATAAGATAAAAGTAAGGATAGAGAATCAAGATTTCAACAGGCTGCAGAAATATCCATAAGCTCTGATATGAGTTATGGAATACTCTTCCTTCCCTTATTCATGAAAAAGAACTTTTTTTGTTTCCTAGTTATCTGGAGAATCTTGGAGGTTTGCTCCTTAGTTGCATGTGCTTAGACTGCCTGATGGATATGGTAGTTTTTCTCTCCCACCTTGCTTTTCATTTTTGCGCAAGGTCCTCTTCTGTCCCAAGTTGCCTTGGGAAAATCGGACACTAATTCAAAAGAGCTTCTTTTCAGTGTATATAAAATTTCTCAAAACTTAGCGGGTCATACTGAGCTCCATGAAGTCAATCAGCAGATGGGGCTAAGGGTCGTTAGTTATTTTCCTTTTTCCATCATTTACATGCTATGAACAGAGCAGCATAAACAGTTCTATTCCATTCAAACCATTGTCTCCATCCTAGCATCGGGCATTGTTGTTGGATTATGTGATAGCACATTGTTGTCAACTCACTATTAAGATAATATAGCTGCTGCAGCAGGTAACTAAAGCTAACATTCTTCAGTTGGGGAGAGATAGAAAGATGAACAAATGGAGCACAGCAATTTATGCAATCTGGCTCCATGGATTAAGGGAAAAAGCTTTACTATATGGTGCTATGGTGGAGAGCACAAAGATGGTGGAAAATCCTAATGCAGAGTTGCTTAGGAATCCAGCCTAGACCACTCAGAATGCTCATGCAAGAAGATGATGCCTCTGAAACCCTAAAGGGTCACAATGTATTTGCAAGGATGCCTACAGAGCTCAGGGCTTCAGCCCACTTCTTAAGCCTCAGCCTTTGGGCAGAGCCTCCCAGGCCCTTTTGCTTGCCTTCCTCTAAATACAAGACACCGTTGAAACAATTTACATAAGGCTTATGTAAGGAGCGCAACTTTGAGCACTTATCTATTTATTCGTGTCGCTGATGCATGATTGATGATATGTAGGTGTTGTAGTATATGCATTTGTAAATGATATGACCAATAAGACAAGATTATCATTAAACCTAAGTAAGAATTATGTAGGATAACTGAGGATTAGGATCTAAGAATCAGTATTAATTAAAGAGACTCTGGAATATAATTATATTTAGGAAAATGAAAAGGGAGTCTTTATTTTGTATCGTCTGATGTTTTCTCCCCCCTTTTTCCCCATGGTAGGGAAAGTACATCTCTAAATCCCTCTTCCTGATTTAAATATCTACTTAAAATTTCTTTTTGTGATGGGAATATGAGTATAATATAGGTATTCCATCCTTGATGCCAGAATTGATATGCATATGGTGGCTTACAAATGGGACAGGCCTTTGAATTTGCTTTCAGAATCCTTGTTTGTTGAGGATTCTTGAACATTTAAAAGTTTGTGGTGATTGGTTAGAAATGCTTTTCATGTTCTTGCACTGCATTGTTTCTCCTGTGCTAAGAATGTTATAACATAAATCACAAAAGCTTTTAATAGGTTTAATATCTCGAACAGTAGGTTGCTTTTGCTGCAGTCTTTTATCTCTGGAGTTCACACTGTTTCTATTATCTTGAGCCAGATGCTGTACAACTTGGTTTTTTGCCTAGGGATGTTGCAAAGTGGGTATCACCTCTCTGTGATGTTGGCTTCTTTAGTTTTTCTGCCTATATCTATCCTAAGGAAGCCCTTGCAGCTGCGTTTGAGGGAAGCAACATGAAAGTGCAGCTCTTACTTCGTGTGTCACAGGCATGTTAAACATTGAGACTGCATGTTTAGAATTCTTTCAAAGAAATCACTGCATTGTTATCTGTAATATGTTCTAATGGAAGTTTTAGATCATTTAGATGTGACAGAGAGTGCTATGTAATGCAGGGGCCAAAGTTTTCTGAAATATCAAGGTTGATTCAACCTCACCATGTTGCTTCATTGTGCTCGCTACTTTCATCCATACAGAGGTGCCTTGGTCTTTGGCGCTTACAAGAGGTCCTGTCATGGCCCTTGACAGTGCTCATTTAGAGTTTAAGAACTCATCTGAATTTTAGCTATTTTCAATTTGAAACTATAGTCAACGAAAATCCAACAGATTAGGGCACATGTAGCACATGATGGGAATTAATCATGCATTTCCAACTTCCTAGATTGTGTTAACCTTCGAGCTTGGTTTTGCATTAAAATTCACATCTTTGCAGAAAATTGAATTCCATAAAGAAACTGGATATGGCGGATATGGCTGTGCAAAATATTATTTATATGAAGAAAATTTCATGTTACCAAACAAGCTTCTGTAGTTCCCCCACCGCTTACCAGCAAGATATTGAAATTTTGATGTAACACCTGTACATTAAATTACGCCAAACTGAAGTTGGAAATTTGCAACCCACAGGGTTTGCATGCCCAATTTGAAGTTTTTGCATCATGAAGGGCAAACATTGAACCACTAGATCATCCAGGCAAGTTTTATGACATGAAATTAGTTGCAATATGATTACTATTTTTACTGATGCACCGAGAAAACTCCTTGTTATCATCTAGTGAGAATCCCTAAACTTTAGCTGCCTGACCATATTTGTTTTGAGGATATTTAGAAGTGTACAAGGCATATAAATCTCTTTCCCCCCTCCTAGTTCTGTCCCTGCCAGATCTCACCGGGCAATCAAGTTCCTTGATGATAAACTCCTTTGCTACATGAATTATGAGAAAGCAATTGGTTGATATTGTATGTTTGTTTTCCTTCAAAATAGGTGTTGTCTCGATACAAGTGGCTTGATTCATTAGAGACAGATTTTATATACGGTGAGAATAAAGCTATCCAGTGCTCGGTTGGTCAAGCATGATAGTGATGAATGGTCTTACTGTCTTCCTTGTTCATCTGTAAAGGTTCCTCCTCAATTGGCACTTCAGTCAATGCGCAATTTTTGGCTGCCTTTTCAGCAGCTGCTGGAAAAAGGTCATATCAGCATCCTGATTCTGAAGAGTCTGATCCAGAGGTAATTGTCTTTTCTAGTTAATCTCAGCCTGCTGGTTTTTTATGGAGCTTTCATCTAACTCTTGTTCTTGAGATCATTGTTTCTTTCTGTTTTTAAAGTGGGGCTGCTGGACTGCTGTTCATGAGTCAAGAAATCCTTCTATGAGGATCTTATTTCCCACTATTGAAAGAGTAAAAAATGGATCTGGTGGTATCCAGCCTTTCAGATGCTTGCTTTCCCTGTCAGAGGTATTTTTTTAATATAAAGAGAGAAGAAGTTTTATAAGGCTATACTTGTGTCCTAAAAGTGAGTACATAATCTCCAGATATGTAAATCGTTGAATTTATCTGGATGTTTTTTTACTGTCGAACATATTTGGATATTGTGTCTTCTGAGTCCGAATTTGGAGGTTGTTATATTATGACTCAGAATTTTTCTCTGTATGCTTACCTAATGAGACAATCATCTTTTGAGGGATCTATTACTGCTTTGATCTACTGGTGTTAGTCTGCTTTGATGAATTGATGCTAATGATGATATTTCTATTAAGAATCTGAGCTTCTATGGTTGGTTTTATTTGTTTTGATTAATCTGTTTTCTTCTGAGTGTTGCCTGTAAGGTTCTTATGTATTTGGATTGTACTAGTTACTCCCATTGTGCAGTTTTTTGGTTCTTTTCCTCTCTCTCTCTCTCTCTCTCTCTCTCTCTCTCTAAGAAAAGATACACAACATCTTTTTTTCGTAGTTTTAGATAGTTTCTGATCCTTTGTTGATATTCAGCTAATATTTGATATCTATGAGGCATATTGCTTTCTGATACTTGGTCCTGTCTAGTTTAGTTGGAACTCTGGCTCATTCATTTCTTGGTGATTGCTTTCTATCATCTTGCCATTCAAAAAATTTGTCTGACTTGCCGGCTTGCGATAGTGTTCATATTTATACATATTTATGTGTCTGCTGCTACTTTTCTTGATGATTAACAATCTTGTGATAGAATTATTTTCTGACAAGTGTATTTGTTTGTTCAACTTGAGCTCACCCTACCCATGTGTTACTCTTTGGCAGAAAACATGGCAAAGATGGAGGACCACAGGTATATTTCATGATGCAATTCCTCATCCATGTAATAGAGAAGGATATCCAATGCATGTCAAGGTACCATCTTCTCCTGATGATCATTTAGCCTTATCATGCCGTCCATATTATAGTTCTAATTGCGTGTTGTATAAACAGGTAGCTCGGAGGCGCTTTATGTCCAAAGAAACTATGTCCTCATTTGGCTGGATATATTGTGGATCTCACAATTTCAGCCCTGCTGCTTGGGGGCACGCTGTATATCCCTCATCTGAAATAAAGGTCAATGGAGCTGCTGTGACTAGTGCTTCAAATCGAAGATTGCATATTTGCAACTATGAACTTGGTATTATATTAATCGTCCCCCCATCAGATATATCAAAGGGAACCAGCGGAAAGAGTTTCAATTTAGATGATGTCGTCCTGCCATTCGTCATGCCTGCCCCAAAATACCAAAATAGTGATAGGCCAGCAACAGCACAGGCCATGCGGGAGGCTATTGCTGTTCTACAGAGAGACGTGTCATTGATGGAAGAGGAGAATGAGGATATCGCCAATGAGGAAGAGGAAGTGTTTGAGGCATCTGATTATTTCACTGAAGAGAAAGAGGAGGAGAAAATCTATGCAGAGATGCTTTGGAGCCAGGTGGACTCTGAAAGCTGATCCAAATTGAAATCAACTAGTTTTCTATATTTGGGGTCGAAGCCGCACAGTAAACACAACATACCTTAGGTAACCAGTAAATGCATTGTTTTAAAGGAGCACTGCTCAAAGATCTGTGCCGTATGTTGTGCTAAAATGCTGAAGTACACCTGGGGGGCAAGAAGCCATATTATTCACGGATATTGAAAAATAATAAGTGGATATGATCTTGGCAATGCATGCTTTTGCTATTAGTTGAGACTGAAGAACATGACAATAAAAGATTGGGCGACCTGGCAAGGGTTATTGTAATATCGAATTGGGTTTCAGGGGGCTACTTTCTATGCTATTGGACAATCAGTACAACCTCTGGACCAGGAAGGCTGTTGTATCTCATGTATAGAATTGAATTATTGTTATGTATATAATTTAATCAAATTCTATGCAAAATTAATAATAAATATTATCTGCGGGAACGTTGATTCTTTTCTATATGAAACTCTACTGTTTCAAGTTTGCTTTCTGTTCAATAGCCTGGCACAGAAGTCTAGTTTTGGTCCAAGCATTCTTGTAGAAAACTATAAAAATAATACCTGTTCCATTCTAGCTGACAGCCTGAGATCAGATCTGTTTTTAATTCAGTTCTTGGTGCATCTTTGAATGTCAGACTGGTGGTCTTTGGCACCTGGGCACTCAGATAGATGGCTTGCGCTTAGGCAATCTTTGGCCGAGGTAACTAACTAGAGAGTTGGGATCGATGATGAATGTGATACCCTAAATTTAGTCCCATATTGGATGGAAGACAAATGGATCATGTGCTTATAACTCAAGTCCATTTGTTATTTATTAACTTTCATTCAAATTTTTGGGCCACGTGGTTTCGGCCTGCGAGTTAATTGAGGAGTGTGCAAAAGTTGGTGGAGTTAATTGAGGAGTGTGCAAAAGTTGGTGGGCCTCAGGAAAGAACTACCCATGACGTGGAGCCATTTTGCAGCACCAATAACCCAACTCGGGGATAGATTCTGGAACTGCACCAATAACTCAACTCGGGTAGAGTTTGGGTTATAGATTCTGAAACTGCACCAATAACTCAACTTGGGTAGAGTTCTACCATGACGTGAAACCATTTTGTAGCACCAATAACCCAACTCGGGGATAGATTCTGGAACTGCACCAATAACCCAACTCGAAGATAGATACTCAGGGATAGATTCTGAAACTACACCAATAACCCAACTCGGAGATAGATTCTGAAACTAGAGATTGTGATACCTCAAATTTAGTCCCACAATGAATGTGAAAGAAATTGGTCATATGCTTATAACTTGAGCTTATAAGTCAAGTTTACTTGCTACCTATTAATTTTCATTTTAAATTTTTGGGCTTGGTTTGCTAACGAAGTTAATTGGGTCAGGGCTTGGAGCGTTACAATAATAAACGTGCAGGAACAAAGTTTGTTGCTAGCGTTTAAATTTGTATAATTGCACTAGCGTGTGAATTTTGCCGCTTTGCTGAAAACGAGGACTCGTTTCTCTGCACTAGCACCTGAGAGTTGGATCCTACTTGGTATTTGCACGCTAAATTTTGCAAGGCAAGCCAAATGAAATGGAAGGTGCGTGTGAACTTTAAGATTTAGCTCTACGGGATGATTGAAGTTTGATAAATTGATCGGGGAAACTTGTAATAAGCCGGTCCTCTTCTAAAGAGATGCAGGCGAACTGATGCGCTATCCAATTCATCTGAACTCCGAAGACTGATGAGGAAATGATTCGAAAATTGTAGTTAAATAGCGGTCCCGTTGCCAGAATATGCTAAAGACCAAGGATGCGCTTATATTTTGTCAACGTCGGGTGTTTGAAACATGTACTTAAAAGGAATGATTAGTTGCTGCCGTTTGTTATTCCTCTCTTTCAGACTCCCTCTCCCAGAGAAGCAGCCTACTCTCTTCGTATTCCCACTTCACTCTTGCTGTTTTCTGTCACCAAAAACTGCTGACAGAAAAATCTCCACCAACCCTTCTTTGGTATCAGCTTCATACGATCTTCACCTTCGCTCATGCAATAACCTGTACTCACTCGAACAGATACATTCAAATCTCATCACCACCGGTCTTGTCCAACACAGTCCTCACCTTAGTGCCCAAATCATAGTGAAGTACTCCAAATTCGGCTTCTTGGACAGTGCCCGCGCCCTCTTTGATGCTGTTCATGAGAACAGGTCCTTCCTATGGAACACCATGATCAGAGTCTATGCCACTTCCAAGCACTTCAACGAGGCACTCGATCTTTATTCTCTCATGCGCCAAACTGGCGTCCCGCCCAACAACTATACCTTTCCGTTTGTTTTCAAGGCATGTGCATCCATACCTACGCTTCTAAGAGGGAAATGTCTGCACTGTGAGGCCCTGAAGACTGGGTTCGGTTTGGATATCTTCGTGCAGGCAGCATTGGTGGACATGTATTCCAAATGTGGCGAGCTGGTTGATGGGTGCCAGGTTTTTGATGAAATGCTAGAGAAGGACATCGTCAGCTGGACGGCGATGATCACAGCATATGAGCAGTCAAAGCGCCCTCAGGAATCGCTGCTGCTTTTCCGTCAGGTGCAAGCGCAAGGTATCGGTGGGGATCAGGTCACGGCCATCACTGTTGCTTCGGCGATTGCCCAGCTAGGAGATATCGAAAGGGCTCGATCACTTCACGCTCATGTTATCCGGAATGGATTTCACCAGCATGTTGAAGTGGGGAATTCCCTCGTTGCCATGTACTCAAATTGTGGCAATGTTAAAAGTGCGCGCCTGGTTTTCGATGGGATGGAGGAAAGAGACGACATATCATGGAATTCAATGATCTCTGGTTACAGCCAAAATGGAAATGCACTTGATGCTCTGTTACTCTTTGAACAAATGCGGGTGTATGGCCCTAAAGCCAATTTGGTGACAGCCCTGGCTCTTGTCTCAGTGTGCTCTCACTTGGGTTCTCTTCACCTCGCCAGACAAGTTCATAGCTTGATCATTAGTTGGAAATTGGAGATCAATACATTGCTGTGGAATTCACTCATCGACATGTATGCCAAGTGCGGGGATATGGACTCTGCACTACATATGTTCAATAATAACTATGTGAGCACAAAGGATACCAACTCATGGAATGTGATCATCTCTGCATATGGCCTGCATGGTCATGGAAGGGAAGCACTCAAACTCTACCAACAAATGCTTGCTGAAGGAGTTGAGCCGGATGACATCACTTTCACATCTCTTCTATCCACTTGTAGCCATGCAGGTCTCGTGGACGAAGGCAGGGAAGTTTTCGATAGCATGAAGGAGTTCTCTGTGTTGCCCATGGCCAAACATTATGCATGCATGGTTGACCTCCTTGGCCGAGCAGGGCTTCTGGATGAGGCATTTGATCTGATTGCAGCAATGCCATTGGAACCGAATGATGCTGTGTGGGGGGCCCTACTTGGTGCTTGTAGAATCCATGGCAACATGAAGTTAGGGGAAGTAGCAGCTGAAAGACTGCTCAGCCTCGAGCCTGAGCACAGTGGATACTACGTGCTGATGTCGAATGTATATGCTGCATCAACTAGATGGCATCAAGTGGGAAAGGTGAGAGAAGCCATGAGAAACAGGGGGTTGAAGAAGCCAGCAGCTTTTAGTGTGATAGAGTTTGGTAGAGAAGTTCATGGATTCCATACTGGAGATCAGTTCCATCCAGAGAATGTAGAGGTCTATGGAAAGATTGAAAGTTTGATTGCCGAGGTGAAGATGAAAGGTTATGTGCCCGATGGGTCATGCGTTTTGCATGATGTGGAGGAGGAAGATAAGGAGCACGTCCTCAAACTCCATAGCGAAAAGCTGGCGGTCGCCTATGGCATTATGAGATTATGTACAGGGTTTCCCATCCGAATTACCAAGAACCTCCGAATATGTAATGACTGCCATGCGGCTATCAAGCTTATCTCACTAGTCCACAAGAGGATGATCATTGTGCGTGATGCAAACCGTTTCCATCACTTTCAGGATGGATCATGCTCATGCAAGGACTACTGGTGACGACTTGGAACTTTGAATGGCGGAAGGTGCCAACTAGTTGAGCTGGGGAAATCACTGGATATTGGATCAGCCACCCGGGTTTCATCTAGGCCACACCGATTATCTTGATCGGGTTTCTTTTATGACTTGGTTTTCAAAAGAAAACCTACATTCGTGCTCAGGTCTTTCAAAATCGTTTCCCACCATTTTCATCCTCGGTCATGCTCGTAAATGGTTATACAGTCCCCCAAGCTCTGAAAATTAGTATCATTACTGCCTTTGTACTGGTCTTCGCCCCTTTTCCCCAAGGCTTGTGGCGCCGGCCAGAGCTTCCCCCTTTATTTACATCTTTTATTCTCACGGGTGATATATGTTTGGAACTTTATAGAAGAGGGCTCGTCCTTTACATTTATTCTGGCCTGTACGTCATCGATGGTCAAGATTATAGTTCATCGTCTTGTATATGATTACTTTGATGAAGAGGACCTCACTGTTTTGCATCGTTCGTGATTATCGGGAAACGGTTAGCCCCTATCCCACTTTGGACGGAAACTTTGCTTCATTGGCTTTGGTTGGCCGCAACCGTTCACAAGGGGATCAAGCAATGAAAACATCAATTCCATAAAAGATGGTCATTTCTCCGACACGTTCAAGATGATTTAAACGTGCAGACCGACCAATTTCTGGCCTGGTCGAGCGCAGCACCACGTCCATGCGTGCGGTGTACACGCTCATCACATCAGATTTTATCCAAATGTCAAAGGGCCACCAGTTCTGGTCTGGTTCAGAGCACTACCATGGTTCATATATTCTTTTCCAACAGTAAAGTTCCTGAAATCTTAGACTGACATTTCCATCAGTAAAATGCTTTCTGGTCTGGCAACAAATTGTCCTGCCATGAATTCTTGTGTTAAATGCACGGTTTAAAAATTATCCCCAAATATGATTACGTAGGCCCAATAACCTGTAAATTGTCTGCAACTCAATAACATAGGTTAAAAAGTCTACCACCAATACTGTTCGTTGAATACATCCTAAATTACATCTTGCCCCACGGATTAAGAATTTCTCACCACCACAAAAGATATAAAAATTAAGATATCCCAAAACAGAAAAGCCGTCAATAAGTGGTAAAATCATTTCTCAACAATCGGAACAAACAATATGGGACCACAACCGGGTCAGTTTGATTCAAAAGAAGAACGTAAGATAAAGTCATTTTGCACGAGTTCTGCAATATATTTAACTAGTAAAGGAACATTGTTCACTTGATGAAAACTCTATATTCAAGCAAAAATGTTTTTAAAACAATTGACCATACCAGATAGGTTAATGTTTTCAAAAATTTAGGGAAAAAAAAAAAAAGAAACAAGACTCAGATTTGAGGATTTAGAAAACAGGTTAATGTTTTCAAAAATTTAGGTTAATGTTGAGGCAACTTAAGTTATGAGAAGACTTCAATGGGATTTGCACCATTTAGATGCTGGTAAGATTTAAGTTCTAGCAAAACCAAGCTTAAATCTTATGAATTCACTATTTTGGGAGTTGTTCATAACAAAATCCTCCTTTTTGCCTAATTTACCTTAAATTTTTTAAAGAACCCCAAAAAAAACCTTTTGTATCTCAGAGACATGTTCACTTGGATATCTTGGAACCATAGTATGCTATATCGGTTCGTACCATCCCATATCAAGCATATCATCTTGTACCAAACCTCGGCCTACCAAATTGACCTGCATACCGTTATTGTACTAGTATGATACCAGTACAAGTCTGATATCGAGATGGTAAATCTTGCTTTGAACCAAACTCCAAAATACTTTTAATATTCTTAAAAAAATAAAAAAGGTTCATGCTTATTGACAAGAATTTGCTTCCTAAGTACCAGATTTTGTCATTCATAACAAAGTAACTAAACTTTAATTAAAAAAATGAAAAATAAAAAAAATGAGACTATTTAGTCAGATGTACTTAAAAGAATTGAACAAATAGTCTACATTGACATCATATATCAATTTAATGGGTAAACAGATGTTTGCAACCAGTTTTGGCTAGAATTGATCAAAGAACACAAAAGAAATTAGGCTGAAACCAGTCATTAGCTGGAAGTGATTATAATTGAGTTTTAAGGGTCAGTTTGTTTTGATTCATCAGAACTGATGACTGAAACCTCAAACCTTGATCACAGCATTATGACCTCTCAACATGCTGTTGATGTCTGAAAGCCCCTCATTCCAATGAGCTATAAAATTTTATAAAATTAATGTGAAGATGTTGTACCTTAAGGATATTCAATTTTACTGTAGTAACAAACCCGCAACAATTTATGGAACCTAACCTCCTTGCACATGATATTGGGAACCAAAGAGATTCTGCATACCACTTGCTTGATACTTTGACAAAGATTTAGACAAAGCCTCTTTCCCGTTCTTCCAACTTTTACACCTGTCCAACATCTAAAACCCCAACTTAATGACATCCAGATGCATATTCCTTGAAATTGCGGCAAACTCATATATTGACCCGATAATTTAAAAGAGGCCAGCCAATTCTATATCCTCTTTTCTTAAGATACTAATACACAGACAAATGCCATTTTGAATGCTGTACTGAACAATCACAGGCCAAAAATTAAACCAAGGTTGTTTTCCAACCAAAAACATTCTCTAAAAATAAGCTCTTGAAGGGCCTTTGTGGAGAGGACAAGACTGAAAACCACTCCTAGGTCCAGACTCCTCCCTTAGGACTGAAAGACAACATCCGTAACATTGTTGGAGGAACAAAACATAAAACACATGCCTCTTTCAATGATCATAAGACATCTTCAGAAGACTGAAGTTCATACTTAAGACAATAATCTAATTAACCCTCTTATCTGAGTCCTGACTCCATAGATTCAATTCAAAAAGGAGAACCTTCACTCATTTCCCCCTTTATACATTATATCCTCAAGGGCTGAGCAACTATGACAATTCCTCTAAGAAAATTTGAGTTAGGCTACAAATTCTAACTCTGCAGATCGATGACCAATGCTGTCTAGCACATTAACAACCCCATCATTATTGTTCCACACCATCTTTAAAGTAAACCATTTCCCCCTAGATTTTCATGCTAAAAATCATATCTTTACAGCATTTCCATGTAAAAGCATCCCCTTTCAAACATATATTGCCAGTCCACTTCTATTCCCTGGTTTACATATACCTTGCAACCAACTAAGATGCCTGCTGAAAATACTTGGCCGTACAAAAAAATGAGTTATACATTTTCCACAGATAATCTCTCTCTCTCTCTCTCTTCCCCCCCCCTCCCTCCAGCACGTATGTCAGAAGAGGCCTTAAAAGATGATGATTCAGGCATAGATGAGATGTCAACCTCAATTATTAGCAAAAGTGTGATCTCTAGAGTTAACAAGGTCAACCAAAAATTTTTCTTGTTCTGGTCAGATACTCACACCCATGAATGAACTTACCTCAAGATTGAATAGCAGCAGATAACAAATACTAAGTCAGTCCAATTCCACAAAAAAAAAAAAAAAAAAGTTTGCGCTTTGATCAGGATTTAAGGGAAGGGAAGTAAGGAAACAAACAATGCCTCTTTCAATTGCTGAGCTTGTGAGAGCAACAAAAGTGTAGATTCAAGCATATTGATAGCCTAACCCATCATCACAAAACAAAGTTTAATCCCTCAAAAGTAATGGCATATATCTATAAAATATGATGGATTATCAAAATAACATAGTCTAGACTTCATACAATAACATCAACGTCCACAAGCTCCATCACCTAGTCATCATTTCAATTCATAGACCATAATTTGTACTCTAGACACAGCATCAACATTATTGACTTTGAAATTGACCATTTATTGTGAAAAGATTGACATCCAGAAAGAGACAGAAAGAGAGGGAAAGAGACATCCCCACAGGTATCTAGTGTCTTTCTCCTATTTTTCAAGAAACAAGAAATTCAAAATTAGTACTTTCCAATTATCCTAGTTATACATGACAAGTGTTACTATCTAATACATAAAGGATAAGTTCATGAAGTGCAATATGGAGCTCTAGTATATCCTAGACCATCATGTTACATGCTTCAACAACTAATAAGCATCTAGAATATGATAAGCCAAACAAGATTTGCATTAATGAAACTCCTTTTGAGACTGAGGCACCGTATAGACTTGCAAAGTTAAGACCTCCCCTCAGGTCGGGATTGATATCAGTATATAAAAATGTACACTTCATAACCACCCAGATTCAAATATTTGATGATGCAGCACCCTGGACTTGAACACAGAACCTTTGGTTGCAATGCAGAGGAATGTGACCCTTGGGATAAGCCCCCATTCACTCATAAAAAGGTACACTTGAGATCTTCAAAACAACACATTACATGACATCGATGACAAATTCACCTCCCTCATTAAAAAAGCCAACGGTCAACGCAACCAACTCATGGTTTGAGGTCTTAGTACCAGTCTGCACTGGGTAACCTGCATTAGACTGGTGATTGATCAGATACTGGACCATGATTGCTTCAAAACATGTCAATCTTGCTTGGTACTACTTCGTACCAATTTGTACCAAGTAAGACAAGGATCATACTGTTCAGTTGCACTCAATGCCAGCCGAATTCTCTAGTAAAGCCCATTAGTGTCCCAATTTTTGCTGTCAATTTTGAATGCTCAGAGAAGGAAAGACAAAAAAAGAAATAAAGGAAGAAGAAGAAAACTCACATCAGGCCTCCTTGAAGCCCAAATCACTATTGATCTCAAAATTCTTGTCTCCCACCTTTTCTTTTGCACCAAAATTGGCCAAAATTTTTAAAAAAGAGAGAATAACATGCCAAGAACCTCACTTAATCCTTAAAAAGAAAAAGAAAAAAAGTATTAAAACACACAAAAAAAAAAGAAAAAAAGGGCCTCAATACAAGACAATACTGGGGCACCGTATTGAGTCATATGTCAATACCAGATGTTTTGATATTTTACTGACCTAGTGTCCCAACCAAAATGCAAACAAAGATCAGGTCCTCAAACCTTGAACCAGCCTTTTGCCTTGTACAAGTCATCAACACAAGTTTTATGTCAGTTACATACTATAGAATCTATTGTATTGCAAACACAACATTATTGAGCTCCAGGAATACAGGCACATATTAAGCACCATGTCATCAAAAGTCCCCCTATATATGATAAAAAGCCTAACTAAGGGATGCGCCATCTTTTGGAAGCAATCTTAGTACTAAAACTTTAGAGAACAACTTGAGATTATGAACCATCTCTTATACAACAAGGATTCCATGAATATTGTTGACAAAATTACACCTTCTGATCCACATAGCTGACTCTAAATTAATGGATCTTCTCTGTTCGCAAAGTCAATTCCTTTGAGATGAGAGAAATACAAGATGTTCCCTCTTAGAATAATAGGTCAATGCCCCATCCTAATTGACTAACCGCTTTCATTAGACATGTACACAACTTCTTACCGTGATCATCTCTCCTTCAATTAAACCCACAACATATAAGTGGCAATCTGCTCCTTACGAATAATACTAGGCTTGAGGAAGAACAATTAAGATAACCCTACATTGACTTTCACACCACTCTAAACTTCATACCAACACTCTTGGAAGGTAATCCCACAACCTCAATATAACCAACTGCAGCCTCATATCCTAACACCTTTCACTAGGATAATTTTGTGCCTTGTGCCTTGCTTCTTGCTTGGTGGCAAATGAGCGTATGTATACTATGTTTAGTCTAGTAGTCCTAATGACCACATGAAAAGTACCAGAATGGAAGAAGGAATAACCACCGTGTCAAGCTTATTTCCATTTGTAACCTCAATGGAGGAATCTCTAGGCACTAAAAATCCACCAGTAATTATATCAAACTCATAGGAGTATATTTGAATGCACCAGAGCCAATAGATAGATGGGATCATGGATAAAAAAAAGCATTGGGAAAACATATAGACCAATGGGGAAGTCCTTAACATGAATCTCTGAATGAAAAATGCAAATGAGATGAAAAGATTGATGTTGTTATTAAGTCAACATAAAGAAGGTGCATGATCAAGTAGTCCACCCCTAACCATCTTTAGGTAAATGCAGTATTCCTTATACATAAGTTTATTTCATCGAATCTTAATTTATAATCTACTGTTTTTTCTCAGATAATCAATGATAACTTTAGAAGTAGCTTTAAGAACAAGAACTTTATGAAGTTTATAGAATCCCACAAAATCAGGACACAATGAAGCACTATGGTGATCTCCGATTATGTTCAACATCCTTGATCCTTTTAATTGGACGTGAATGAGCAAGGATGAAATGACAAGATGAGGTGCCCAAATAGTTAGTAGAAATAAGCAAAAGATGAAATGGCAAAATTTTATAGAAAGGAGAGCCGAAGGTTTTCGAAGGCATCATCGAAATTAAGTTTGATAAAGGGGCAGCATCGAGGAACCCAAATAAAGGAATGCGATAGAGCATAGGGTTTGAGGACCTGTGATGCCCCAGCTGCTTTGCATCTCAATTACGCTGAAGACTCTTGAAGCCCTAAAATAATTACTTTTCTGTGAGGGATCTGTTGATCAATAAAGTGGAACCATGTTTTAAAATGGAGGAAAGCCTCACCAAGCAGCTATTTGGATGGAGATAAGAGAAAATCTTATCAGTTCAGTCTCTGCTATAAAAACAAACCCAGAACATGGAATTCCGCCAAACTCTCAAATATGAACCAATTCAAAAAATCCAGGAAAGATAACATTTGAAAGAAGATAACCAACAATGGTACCAGTAATATAAACAAAACAACAACAGGACAAAATCAAACAACAAAGGCCACTACATTACACATTAAGCATTCAGCACTAGAACCACAATGTGCTATAGCAATCAATCAACAGCAGCAAGGTACGGAAGTATAAGCAATTAATGGTATTCCCATGTAATTAAAGTCAGTTTGACGCCGCAATCCAACATACCAATTTAGAAGCTAAACAAACTACAAATTACACCAGAAGCAAGCGAGAACAGGAGAACAGACCATCACAGCAAAGAAGCAGCCAAGCTGGCCTACGGTCAATCCCTAATCTAAAGCAAGGAACCCTTGTATCTTCTATTTTATCCCAAGCTATCCCATCCGCAGCGGAAGAGTAATGAAGATGAGAAATCATGGATAGCAATAGACAGATGATGAGATGCTAACAATAGTCAATAGATAGATGCATGCCTCTTTCTCAAACCCTGAGTATCTGGAGCTTGGTGGAGAAGGCGATAGCAACCCAGTCGGGCTGGGTGGAGGACCACTGCAGCTGCTCGATCTCAGCGCCGGCTGTGTAGGCGAGTATGGGGTCGAGGCCGCCCTCGGCGGCAGCAGCGGCGGCGGCTCCGCCGCCTCCTCCCGAGGCACTGCCACTGGTGCCCATGGAGGAGAGGTCCCAGATGAGGGCCTGGGAGTCGTCCCCAGCGGTGCAGATGTGGCAGGAGCTGTGCGGGGCCCAGGCGATGGCATTGACGCTGGCCTGGTGGCGGTGGAGCTCGACGACGGGGAGGGTGGGGAAGCGGATGTCGAGGACGACGACCTTAGCGGAGTCCATGATGATGGTGGCCATGTAGCGGGGGTCCTGCTTGTTCCAGCCGAGGCGGACGAGAGGGGTGTCGGGGGGGTCGGCCGACTCGTAGATGATGGTGGAGTGCTCCTTGTCGCGGAGGTCGAAGACGCGGACGGAGCCGTCGGCGGAGACGGAGGCAAAGACGCCGACGCCGCCCCAGGCGATGTCGTAGACCTCCTTGTCGTGGGCGATGAGCTGGGTATCGACGGCCTCCCGCTCTATGTCCCAGATGGTGCAGGTGGTGTCGATGGAGGAGGTGCCCACGCGGCGCGGCTCCGCCTCGTTCCAGTCGAAGGAGGTCAGGGGACCGCAGAACTCGGAGTTGCGGTTGCCGTTGAGAAGGGAGCGGAGATCGACGCGCGACCCAGAGGAGGAATTATTGGTGTCGTCGCCGCTTTCATCCGACGACGATATGCGCCAGATGCGGAGGAAGTCAGCGGAGGTGGCGAGGAGGTCGGGGCGGAGGCAGTCGCGGTCGGGGACGAACATGGTCTTGGTGGGGGGGTAGGGGTGCTCGAAGGAGAGGGCCGGTTCGGAGCGGATCTCGCCGGTGGAGTCGTCGAGCTGGACGATCTCCACGCGGTTGGGGTACTGCTCCAGGAGGCTCGCGATGGCCAGCCGGTACTTCTTGTCCCGTCGCACGCTCCAGTTCATCGCGTAGATGTGCCACGGCGCCTCGTACGTGTAGATCTCCGACCGCTTCTGCTGCTCCTCAGACCCCTCCGGCGTCCTTTCTCCGCCGCCGCTGCCGGCCATCTCTTCCGCTCACTAGGTTGCTGCTCGGAGGGACGGGATTGATGAGGATTCGGATGGCCAGAGAGGCGACGATGGGCTAATCGGACTCGGAATCGGAAGAACGCCTTTCCGCGGCCCGAAGGAACGAACAGCCTACCTATCTTTTTCTATTCCGTTTTCTCGGGCCTTCTACCTCTATTTGGATTTTATTTAGACCGGACGGCTCATTCAGCAATCCGCGTTCCTCAGACAGAGGATTAGGGTCCAATTTAAGATGGGCCGACCTCTCCGACCCCTCCACAGCGATTATCTGCATACAAACAATTCACAAATCAAGTGGTGAGAATATGGATGCAACTCTAAATTTATTGCTAAACATAATGGGCCGGTTGATCATAATTTCTATAGGAGTCTGAGGGATTTTCCAAATTTAAACACTTTATCAAGAAAAGAATATCCAGCCATCTTGGTGCTGAGGGCCCGTTTAATCTTAGTAAGGAAAGAAGTAACACAAATGATTAATAGTTTGTTACTTATAGACTTTGACAAATGTTCAATTTCTCTTGATTAACACGTTAAAGAGTATAGAAATAATTTTTGTTCTTGAGCTTGTGGCATAAAATAGAAATAAAACAGCTTAAAAGAGGAAGTTTGAAGAGGGAAGAAAGTCCACCAAAGGCACCACTTTAATTTTGAAAAGTTGAGCATATCCAACTATCCATTATTAAACAGACCAAATTATGAGAACTCTCCATATTGCTATAAAAGATCCTTAGAGGTACCATAGAGGAATCAAATCTCTCTATTTAGTCATCATCTTTTTTTTTTTTTTTTGATCCCTGTGCTAACTTAAGCATCAAAGAGCTTCCCTCAGAGAACATCTTTAGACCTCTTCTAATTCTTTTGCAAAAATTTTATTTAGTTGGTGGTAGTCCATGCTCTATAAGATGATTTTCTACCTTCACATCGATTGGAAGCTGATTTTAGATATTAATAGATTTGGCACCGTATATAAGAACCCACATAAAAGCTATCAACCATGCTGCTTAAGAGAAGGGATTAGGGGATAAGCAATGGCTAGCTCGACTTCTAAAACTCAGGAGGAGATCTGGCCAACTCAGGTCCCCTACCAACACCAGTCATCTATGACCAGCTCGACATGCTCTTGTAGTGTATTGAAGCTTTAACGAATCTTGTATAATCATAGTTAGAGGAATAATCGACTGAAAGAGTTATGCCCTAAAAGCCAATCATAATCTGTATTGCAATAGGGTCTTTTTTATTCTTCCAAATCATGTACATGACATTTTGATTATAAATAAAAGGCATTATGTTTCATCATTTGCTGCTTCTTATAATTATGATGAACTCCATAGATTAGAGCAATGGTTTTAGGGCTATGATGAGATATACCAGTGAGACCTAAAACCCTAATCTAAAACATTCCTAATCATTGGTACATTGAGTCGGAGATCAATGTTACTGAAAAGACTGGCACATCTTATGTATGCTCGATGTAGAGGATGATTGATCTCATAATCACTTGTGTGAGACACTAATACAAAGATGTGGGTGCTCATTAGAGGAATGAGTTCACTGAATTGACCTACCAAGAGAATATCTTATGGATGCTTACTCATTTGTCAAAAGATGATTCTCTAAGTGGGAGTTGTGCAAGTGATCCTCACACCTGATATCACCATAGTATCTTGTGCACATGAATTCATGTTTTGGCTTAGACTCATTCACAACATTAAGTTGTGTACGAAATATTCTGGATATGGTGGATTGTGTACGAAGATTGTGAGTAGATCAACAAGGAATCAATCACTTCTAGTAAGAGAAGACCACATCCTATTTGCTCTAATCTTATGATGATTCAGGAAGTTTTTGATCAAAGCAGAATAAAATATTAGAAAGAGTTTCTAATGTTTCATTAATTGAATTATCATTAGAAGATTAAGAGAGACATGAATAAGTAGTTGAGTTTGACATTGATTCATACTCATATACTTATTCGGGATGCAGTATGATTAAAGGATTGAATTACATAGTAACTTGCCACTGAAGGGTATGTTTGGTATGTCCATCAAATTCCATATCTTTCGGATAGACATGATACGTTGCTAGACGTCAATCTTGTCTTGTAGGTTTGATTGAATTAAAGAGTTTAATTTGATCAACAATTAGAAAGGATTCTAATTGTCAAGTTCGAGATCACACTGATTGGACCTATAAGGATTAGAAATGTTCTAATCATGATAGATCAATTTGCACCCACACCTACTACTGGCTAGATGTGGAACCCAATGGGTCACACACAAAAGGAACTGATCAAGGGTCTAATTGAATTAGATCATGTTTGCAGGATAGACATGCTAGCATGTGTTGCAAACCCTAACTTTTGATTCGAATTGGATTCGAATATGATTCTTGTATTAGGTTAATCTAATATGATTAGATCATAATATAATGTGGGTTGGCCAAGAGTTAGAACCCAATTGGCTTTATTTGGACCATTGAATGACTCTTTGAATAATGAATCTGGACCATTGGTCAGCGGCTCGATCTGGACCATTGGATGGCTCCCTGGATGAAGGACCTGGACCATTGGTTGTTGCCTGAATCTGGACCATTAGTTGGTGCCTAAATCTGGACCATGGGTGATGGCGCCTTGCTTTTGGACCATTGGATGGTGTCTTAATCTGGACCATTAGATTATCATGAAATAAGTGTGGAGTGAGGTTATCAGCGTGAGAAGGCTAATAGTGCATGGATAAGGCGTATCGGATAAGTTTTTGAGCGGATATGTCTTTCCGCTCTCTTAGATGCGCTCCTTTCCTTAGCGTCTCATCATGATGAGGCGCTACCCTTGGGACACGCCTCATCATGATAAGCCGTGTGGATGCGATGCATCCCTTGGTGATGCATCCCTCCGCCTCTTATAAATAGAAGTGCATCTCGGGTTCAAAAATATACAAGAATCTATCTCAAGAGAAATCAATTCCCTCTCTTTCTTATTTTATTTCTCTTATATGTCTTGTCATAAACCAAAACAAGGAGGTTTTCTTCAAAACAAGAGGCTGTCTTGTCCTAAACCAAGACAAGGAGGTCTTCTTCAGAATAAGACCTAAACCAGGACAAGGAGGCCTTCTTTAGGACAAGAGGCTTTGAAGGATTTTTTGTAAGAGAAAGAAAATTAGAAGGAAAAGAAAGCAAGCCAATCAAATCCTTTGGAAGGATTAAGCATCAAGGATCAAAATTTTGAAGGAGTTAGTCTTGAACCCAGTTCTTATGTGGATTAACGTTGGAGGGTAAACACTTGGGCACCTTGTGGATATTCCAACATATTAGATTTAGCGTTACAGGTACTCTTCTTATTCTACATTTACTATTCATTCATTTGATTGTTACCATTAAAGAGATCTTGGCTATTAAGGGTTTCATGTAAATAGATCTCATTAAGAAATTTATAAAATCTATGCGCTTCCGCTACACTCTTATTTATTCACAAGAAACCCTAACATCGACCTCATTCAAAACCTCCTGACGATATACAAGACCCCTTGTATAATCATGTAGGATACTCGATGATCGAGTCAGGGAAGAGTCCCAAGACTGATTGTCTTAATTTGAGAAGTAGTTAAGTCTAAGAACTTTTTTGGCTGGTTGATTTAAAGATTGAATAGATTGATAGTTGGAGATGAATTAAAAGATTCAAGCAATTATGAAGTAAGTTAAAGATTGGAGGGTAGACCTGGTAGATGAGCTAGAGCTCTCTAGAAAGCATCATTCACCCAAAAAATCATGGTTGAGCCATTACCTTTGAAGTTTAAAATGTCTTAGTCAGACTCAACCGATTACCTGAAAAGCTTTAAAGCTCTAATATTGCTCCATAATGCTCTGAATCGCATAATGTGCCTAGCATTTCCAGCAATGCTGAAGAAAGTGGCTCAGTTTGATACTCAAGTCTTCAACTTGCTTCAATTAGCTCTTTCAATTAGTTAAGTTACTAGTTTATTAGTCAATTCATCAGCTATCGGAAGCATCAAAAGACCTCTGTTATCTTTTTGGCAGATAAGTAGAGGAAAGATGAGCCTCTGAGAGACTATATTTAATAGTTCAATGTTAGAGCCTTGGAAGTCTATAATTTGAATTTTTTGATAGCTCCAACAACCATCATGAATAGACTAGGGAACTCTCGCTTTAGCTTTTCCTTTTTGAAGCACCCTTCGAAGGACTTGATCGAGCTATTAGTCCAAGGAATAAATATATTAATGCTAAGAAAGCAGTTGAAGTTCAAAAGATGAGGGATGAGCGGTAAAGATGCACTAGGTAGGTGAAGGACAATCAACAAACTAAAGATATTCAAAAAAAAGTCACTTGGAACCTAGGAGGCACCATAAGGATCTAAGATTCTTTCATGGATGTTGAGAGGTACACGCCTCTCAACACCTCTATAATTTGGATTCCTTAATAGCTCTAGTAGCCATCATGAATAGATTAGGGAACTTGTGCTTCAATTTTTCCCTCTTAAAGCACCCCTCGAAGCACTTGGTAGGTGAAGGATGATCAATGGACTAAAGATATTCAGAAAAAATCTCTTAGAACCTAGGAGGCACCATGAGGATCTAAGACTCTATATAGATATTTGACAGGCACATGCCTCTCAACACCTATGTAATTTGGATACCTTGATAGCTATAGCAGCCATCATGAATAGATTAGGGAACTCTTGCTTCAGCTTTTCCCTCTCAAAGCACCCCTTGAAGGATTTGACCAAGCTATTAGCCTAAGCAATAAATATATCAATGTTGAGAAAGCAGTTAAAGTTCGAAAGGAAGATGAGGGATGAGTGGTAAAAAAGCACCAGGTAGGTAAATGATGATCAACAGACTAAAGATATTCAGAAAAGGTCTCTTGGAACCTAGGAGGCACCATGAGGATCTAAGGCTCTCTCATAAATGTTTGAGAGGTACACACCTCTCAAGATCTTGGGGAGTTAGATCCTAATATAGATTAGCAATGAAGACTATATACGTTGGCTAAAAGAGTTGAAATCTAACTTGAAAAGAGATTGGTAGAAATATTGTCGGTTTGTAAGAATCACAGCCATGATATCAAAGAATGTATTCTATAGGCACCTAAAAGATAAAATTGAAGATCTTATGCAAAAAGCATACCTTGATCGATATGTCTAAAGCATCAACTACTTAAGAAAGTGAGTTGAAAAGGCTTTGTTTCAAAGGAAAGACTTGACAACCATCCTATAGAACGCATAATTACAATTATCCATGATGAAGTTGCTATAAGAAGCGAAAGTTTCTCAGCCTCAAATGCTTACATATAGCAAGTACAAGTCGAGGAGTTAACCTTAAAAAGGATGAAGGTTAAGTAGAGTATCTCCTTCCCTTATGAAGACTTGAAAGGAATATGAACCCCACACAATGATGCTCTAGTTGCCTTTATGATCATCACCAAATATCAAGTAAGAAGAATTTTAGTCGACATTAGTAGTTTGATCGATATCCTTTTTTATGAAGTCTTCCAGAAGATAGACATTAATTCAGATAAATTGAAACCAATAGAAACTCCTTGAATCAACTTCATTAGGAAACCTACTTAGGTTAAGAAATGATTGCTATGCCCAAAGCTATAGGGGAGGAGCCCTATTGTAAGACCACTATAGTAAATTTTCTGTTTGTCAAGGTCCCCTCGGCCTACAATAATATTCTAGGTCAATCAAGTTTAAATTCTATAAAGGCTATTGTATCGGCCTATCATCTCTTAATAAAGTTCTCCACTAAGCATGGAACGTGTGAGCTTAGAGGCAATTAAAATGCTACTTGACAATATTATGTGGCGACCCTCAAAAAAAGCATCAAGCTCGTCAAAGCACTATCGATAGAAAGTTTTGGACCTAAGAGATGAGCTCAAAGAGTAGTAAGTAGAGCTTGTTGAAGACCTATATACGTTACCTTGAGGGGTAGATGGCAATAGAATTGTCCAAGTTAGCTCCCTTCTATGAGAAGAAGTTTGGAAACAAATCATCAACTTCTTGTGTGTAAATGTAGATGTGTTTACTTAGACAATAACATATATGATGTGTATAGATCCTGAGGTTATAGTCTATAGGCTTAACATGGATCCAGACCATAAATTAATTAGTCAGAAAAAGACAAATTTTACTCTTGTCGAGTTATTCCCTTTGAACTAAAGAATGTAAGGCAAATTATCAAAGACTAGTCAACAAAGTAATTTAGGGACTTAATGGATAAAAATGTAGAAGCTTGTATAGATGACATATTGATCAAAAGTTTGAAGGCCAATAAATATGTAGTTGACCTAAAAGAAATCTTTTCGATCTTGAGGTGCTAATAGATGAAGCTCAACCACAATAAATATGTTTTCAGGGTGACCTTGGATAGTTTCCTTAGTTTCATAGTTAATCCGCTACCGCCTTCAGATTAGGGAGCTGTCATCTTTAGATTGGGTATCTTCATGTTGGCTGATTGGGGGTGTAACCTAATGAGAAATTTCTATTCATTGGTAATGTTGAGAAGAAACACTTAAATATTGCAGCAAACATATCACTTTCTTTCCATATGAAGGAAATAAAGTTAGCCATCTTGTTTTACTTCCTCCTCTATGGCTCTTGAGGTTGATAATCTTCATCTCTTTTCACCTTAAGGATGGGGCACTTATGAGGGCATGCTCATGCCCATTCTAAGTAAGAGTTACCACTACAAGTGATAACTAACTTATATAGCTTTCATAACTCCATCTTGAGGAGGAAAACTCCTATAACCACCTTATCATAAAATAAGGGGATGAAAAAACATGATGAGACATCCTGTTCTCCTCTCCTATCTTCTTCCGCCATCCTTGAACCTTAGAGATTCTTGGGTTGCAAAAAGAGATTACATTTTAGTTGTAAATAAATTCTCGGCAATGAAATCATGTTATTCAATCAAGGAAGTGATAGAATAGGATCAGGAGCAAAGTCAGTCCCCTAAGCACATAATTTTAGTCAATAGAAGATTGTGGAAACATTATTCTTATGCTTCCGAAAGGTAAGTTGTTGATTAAACTTGTTATAAATATTTGCTTTCTATCAAGATTAAAGAACTGAGATCCAACATCAAATGAGATTGCACCCATGAGATTATTCAACTATTTGGTTTACTTCATCTTCTTGTGATATATTTGCCCCTTTGACAGATATATCTATTGAAGTAAGACCTATAAAAGCTAAATGTTCAATTTTTGATAAATCAATGAGCATAAGTTTGCAAGGTAATGCCATGGGAACAAAATATTTAATAATAAATAAGCTATGATAAAAAAAGCTATGTTCAGCAATTCATTTTTTTCAAGTACAGTTCCATGATGATTCTTGGGGCTCATTAGCGTCTCTTTTGGGTTAGCTTCTGCATTTCTCTCTCTCTCTCTCTCTCTCTCTCTCTAATATTTTATAAGTACAATTCCAGAATGATTCTTAGGGCTTTTTAAGTTCCTGCGATCAATCGCTTAGATTAGGTTTGATCAACTAACCGATTATCCTAACCTTCAGTAGTCAATTATTAGGCTAGACAGAAAGCTTTGTTTCAGGCAGCTTTTAGGCATGATCTCCTCTGATCGACCGTTCTCATGTCCAATCAGCTCTTCATTTTCGATTTTAAATTTTTATAATTTTTTTATTAATTTTAATTTAAAATCTAATTTAATTCATCTTTAATAGATTTTGAGTTTTGTATACTTGCTTTCTTATCAAGTTTTACAATGTGTCATTAGAAAAAATAAAATTACATATCAAACCTTTACTTTTGGACTTTAGTATGTTGGTCATTCTTTAAATTTACTAATATCTGTCTCCAACTTCCATAAGTAAAACTTGATCTTTTACCAAATCAAGTGCATTCCAAATGTTGTTTCACTATTTGAAATTAAGCAAACTTGTGCATTTATCTTAGTCTTTAGGAATTCAAATATATTATTAGTATTTTAATTAATATTATATTTTAATCAAAATATATATTATTAAATTTTTAGGATCAATATAAATAGTGAAAAGGATGAATGCGTACGAACGCTTTGTGCAAAATATATAAATAAAGTTTTCACTTGGCAATGGGTTTTTTTTTTTTTTTTTAGGGGATGCAAAGAAGTGAGGGATGGTAGTTCCCCAACAACATTATTAAGTAATAAAAGTAATAAAGGTAATGTTTGCTGTATTGATGTGAGTAAAAGATGCGATGCACAACATTTAACTACAGCACAATATTTTTGCTAGAGTGGACAGTGAAGTAGGCAATCTTTGCATGGTTAGCTATCTTAAAGAGGCATAATGATAAACAAACTTACTGTATGAATAATTAAATTTACCACTAATGAAACGAGTCAATGGAAATAGAACAGAAAATTTATTAATAACTAGTGGCTAGACATAAGGTGATAAGCCTCCCCCAGCAAACAACTCCATCAAACTTTTAAGGCTAGTCTGAAAGGTCTCGCCTCTTCACCAGCATGTCACGCCAGAATTAGTCACAGAAGTCTTTTGAACAGGAGAGTGGAAAACAAGTTGATGCGATTGAGAAGGACGGTTGAAAGCAAGCATGGAAGTCTATCCCGTGTGTCACTATTAGTATTGAATGATAGATGATTAATAAGAATAAAACTTGAATGAGTCGAGTCAACAAGCGCGTTTCTGGTTCAGCTTATGGTCACGGACTCATGTTAAAAAATTCTCTCGATTAATAAGAAAAAAACCTGAATGAATCGGGTCAATAAGCACGTTTCTGGTTCAGCTTATGGTCAAGGATTCATGTTAAAAAATTCTCTCGTTTAATAAGAATAAAACCTAAATGAGTCGGGTCAATAAGCGCGTTTGTGGTTCAGCTTATGGTCATGAATTCATGTTAAAAAATTCTCTCGTTTAATAAGAATAAAACCTGAATGACTTGAGTCAACAAGCGCATTTCTGGTTCAGCTTATAGTCACGTGCTTATGTTAAAAAGTTTTCTCGATTAATAAAAATAAAACCTGGATGAGTTGAGTCAACAAGCATATTTCTGGTTCAGCTTATGGTCATGGATTCATGTTAAAAATTTCTCTCGATTAATAAGAATAAAACCTAAATGAGTCGAGTCAATAAGCACGTTTTTGGTTCAGTTTATGGTCATGGAGTCATGTTAAAAAATTCTCTCGATTAATAAAAATAAAACCTGAATGAGTCAAGTCAACAAGCGCGTTTCTGATTCAGCTTATGGTCACGGACTCATGTTAAAAAATTCTTTCTCATGCAAGCACGTATTAAGAAATTCAATGTGAGACATGTTTCTCCACAGTATTTAGGACGTATTGTGAGAAAGGGGGGATGAATTTCTCTAGCGATGCTGACGGATCAACGACCCAGCTACTCCTTAAGGTAGCTGTTAAGCTTAGATCCTTCTTAGCACTAGTGGTATTTGTTCTTGGTCCACTCCAATAATTAAATAGGGCTGAGAGAGCGGGCCACATCTCGATGGAGACCCTGATTTCATGGTTCTTTATTAGAAACCATGCGAATTATGAATGCAATGCATCACTGTTACAAAATTCTTATGATTCACATTTTCTTCACTTTTACACTCCAAATTTTGGATTTTTTTCCCCACATGCTGCATTTGGAGGAACACTTTATAGTACTTCTCGAAATTTTGTCATCAAATTATAACACCATCATCATGGCATGTCTACCATTAGCATTTTCATTTGAAAGTTTTCAAATATAACATGATAATTAGCAAACCATTTTATCCATTTTTATGGACATGAGGAGCGTAGATATTTTCCATTATACTTACACATCAATATATATATATATATAGATTTCATTCTTCATTACTATAGACAGTGGATGCCATCCAAATGGTCCCTCAAATAAAATCTAAATAAAAAAAATCATTCAGGTTACTTGTAAGATTGAGCATGGCAGCACAAAGCGTAATGGTCAGAGCAAGCGATATGTTTGAGAACAATATGCGAAAATACAATAGTTAGTAACATTTCATAGAAATGACATTTTTAGCTGTAATATATATGAGAACTGGAATCTGGAAAATAATGTTAAGACAGAAGATGATAATTTTATTTTTCAAGGCAAAACTACTACCAAATCTATGGTACAAAAGGAAGAATGGAACTAGTACTCGACTCTTCTGATTGACCGATAATATTTTTAATGTCTTAAGTCTTGATTTACTTGTCAGGCCAAAAAATCTTTAGCTTGCCGAGAATCTAGGGCATAATTAGACTTGGATTTGGCTCTGTCAAGTGGGGAGGGGGGAAGAAGACTGGAAGTTAAGCTTCGGACCAGAAAGGAAAGTTCCAAATTTGAAAAATTGCACGAGGACAAGCTAGCTCAGTGGAAAGGTTTGAATACCTCACACGCTGTCAGGTGTCGAGTAATGCTCCAACTTGGAAGGCATCAAAGAAATTTCCTATCTATTCTAAATATCTTTGCTCATGAAGGTCCTCCGCTCCTACTGACTCCGAGTTTTATTCGGGAGTATTTTAGCTCATAACAGTTATTGATATATTCTGTTGGAGCCCATCCTGTCCGGTTGTTTGTTAAGTTTTTAGTTATACATTAATTATATATTGAAAAGATTTAGAATTAAGTAGTTTAAATAAAATTTTTTTAATTAATTTTTTCAGTGAGATCTAAAATTATGACAAATAATATTAAAGCAAGCTTTGTCTATAACTCACACGAACAAAGAAATACTACAGATAGGCTTCATGTGTTTGTGATTGAAATCGATTGGATTTAAATATGAATTTCGATATAAATTCTTAATCTGGCAAGAATGCCACATGGTGAGGATATGAGAGCTAATACTGACGAGTATTTAGTCTCATATCAATTATTAAGAAGATTTTGAATACTAATATAAAATCAAGGAGTCCAAGTAGTACTTTCTTGACTAACTTTTTTTTACGATAAAATTTTGAATATATATATATATATTAAAAATAAGTTTATTTATTGCATTAAAAAAATCAGCAATTTTCTTAAAGGATATACCAGCAAGTGTTTCCGAGCGAAAAAACGTATCCGAATAATTTTTCTAGTAGAAAGTCACCTGCATGCTTACCTAGAAGGCTGAGCAAGCTTGGTTTTCACTAATAGGAGCTGTTGAACAAGGAATTATAGACTCTTCTCGCATGAAAAGCGTTCTATTTTCATTATCAGATTTTTACAGAGATTACTTTGCAATGACTCTTGATCAAAGCCATAATTAAAAATTTAGCATGCTAGTCATGAAACCTCATAGGAGAATTGATACTAAAGAACACCAGAATAATAATAATTTATGCTCATATTACTGATACAGACCTCAAACCATGAATTACAACATCAGTCTCACAATTGGATACTTATTAGTCGTTACAATGACACCACATAACTAACATGTGTTTGATAATTATTTATATTTGTATCACTTCTTGTAAAAAATAATAGAAGTACTAACAAATATCCACTTCTTGCTCAGTGTATATTTCAAGAATGGTGGTCAAATTTGTGCTAACACGTTTATTAGGCAAAGCTGCATCAGTATTTGATGGAACGGCAGAAGTGAAAGGATTGGGAGGCATTGCCAAGTTCTCCATGTCTCTCTCTAGCATCTGCACTACACTTTTCATTGAAGGGCGATCCACTGGGTACCATTGTATGCACCAAAGTGCCACAATAGTCAGCTTTTTTGCAGTAACTGAATCATTCTCTTCAACAATGCGGAGCCCCAGCTCCTCCCCCTGACACAAACGATGGTAGATCCATTCTGGGAAGTACACTTGACTGGTGTTTTCCACAGTAGCATCCAAGTTCTTCCTCCCACCCACCATTTCCAGCAATAGCATTCCAAAACTATAAACATCCGATTTGTATGAAACATTTCCAAAGCTCCTAGAGTACACTTCTGGTGCAATGTAACCCACAGTCCCCCTGGCAGCTGTCATCGACACTGCACTCTGTTCCTTTGAACACAACTTTGCAAGCCCAAAATCTGAAATCTTTGGACTAAAATGATCGTCTAACAAAATATTATGGGGCTTAATATCAAAATGGAGGATACGTTGGTCACATCCCTGATGAAGATACTCGATTCCTCTAGCTATGCCAATGGCAATATCATAAAGCTTGTCCCAACCTAGCAAAGTAGTTCTGCCATCAACTGAGAAAATAAACTTTGCTAGTGATTCATTTGGCATGAATTCATAGATAAGAGCTCGTTTGACTCCATCAGCACAGAATCCTAAGAGGCGCACGACATTGATATGGTGAGTCCGACCAATGGTACCTACTTCATTTACAAAATCTTCCCCGTTACCGCCCATATCCCTTCCGAGTATCTTCACAGCAACGGGTACTCCATTAGGCAGAAATCCTTTGAATACGCTGCCGTAACCACCCTCACCTAATTTAGTTTTGAATTGATTGGTGATCTTCCTGATATCAGCATAAGAGTATCTCTTGGGTTTGAGAGCTTTATAATCTTCCAAGAACTTCTCGACGTTTCGTTGTTTCTCCTTTTCCCTCTTCCTTTCAAGCAACCAAGAGTGGAATACCTTAATTATGATTGCGGCTGTCGCTAAAAGAACCAAGATGCCCAGGACTACACCTGCATATATGATAAAATGCATCAGAATTCATTGTGAGCTCTAGCACTAATTCCATAATTTAGTGATGAGGGTAAAATTCCAAGGTCTCTGCAGATAATTTAGTTGGCCTCACCTATAATACAAGACTTCTTGCATTCACCTGCATAGTAATGATGGTAGAGGATCAGTGACATAGCTATCAATTGCAAAGCAGGCTGGTCAAAAATAAGTTGACAACTTTGCAATTCAGAATTTCCGTCAAAAAAAACTTTGCAATTTAGAAAATTTTAAATACGAGAAGCTTGCATGACAAGGTGTCTCCTGGGACAAAATCCACAGAATGATGGAAAGTGAAGAAAGAAAATTTGAGAAAACCAACTAAAATAACCAATAGATGAAATACGGACCTCTTCGATGCTGCTGCGGAGATTGATCTATAGACCCTCCATTTTCATGACTAGCAGAAATATCGGGTTGACAAATCACTCCTCCAGATTGATCTATACTCCCAATTTCATGACTAGCAGAAATATTGGGTCGACAAATCCCTCCTCCAGTTTCGCAGCGAGAACAATTAGGACTCTCCCATTTAAGAGTACGACCATATACATAAGCAAGAACAGGTTCATAGTCCTCGGATGGATAGTTGTACAGATAAGGAATATGTGCCCGTGTCCGTTGAACGGTGTTTATTGATGTGCAAGGTTCTGGTATGTTAGCCAAACTGAAAGATGACGGCATGGCAAAGATGTGATTATGAGATTCACTTAGGCAGTCGATCTCGTAGATCTCATCGTAATCATATGCAAAGAGAGGATCACTGGTACTTCCTATAATCGGATTGGCTGTTGAACAGTTGAGTAGGGTGTAGTTTTCAGGTTCGTATTCCCAGTCATAATCGTAGAAGTGGAAAGGCGAGTTGGAAACATTAAGATTCAAGGCAATGGATTCAGGGCAGGATTTTGATTCAACAAGGAGAATCTGTTTACCATAAAAGATGTAGCTTACAGAAAAATTTCCGGATGACGGAAGCTTGATCACAGTGTCATCACCGTGGCAAGCCAGCTCGAATCCTGGAGAGCCACAATGCTTTGGGTAGTCCGTTCTCCGAAACGGGAATCTGATTTCGGGGCCATCCTGCCCGCATCTCGAAGGTGGACAATCATCTCTGCTAGCTCCGATACCCAAAAAGACGAAGAAGAGAACAGTAAAAAAGATGGGACCTAACCTACCCATCCCCCACGCATGCAAATATGCAATGATGCCAAGCAAGCTGTGGTCACCCTGCGAACATAAATAGCTCCGAATTAGGCCTTTCCACAGTGCCATGTCTCTCTGCCCCCAAGGTGTAATTCAATCAATTCCTTGCTGCTGAGTAGTCAAACGTAAGAAGATAATGCAGGAAGAAGCTGAGCTATACTTTTGAGTTAACGCGGTCAAGCGTCCGAAGTATGGAAAACGGAGAACCAAATACTGACCACATGATTTTTCTACCCGCAATTTCCAGCTCAGGTTCCATCGTTGCCAGTACATCCAAACAGAAGAAGGTTGAAAAACAACGCTGCCTCGGTCAACATTACCTTGGAATCAAAGAAGCTGAGAGGAAGCTTCCTAGGCCAAACAGTCGTTTTCTTGCCGTGATGAATGGGAAGACAACTTGCAACGTTCAATTCTTATCCTAGGCCATGATATAAGAAGATAAAATAGCCTTCAATTCAAACGATTCCTTGGTGCTGAATAGTAGTATTCAATTCAAAAAATTCCTTCATGCTGAATGGTGAAACTTAAGGAGGCAATGCCGCAAGAAAACTGAACTTTACGTTAAAGTGCTCATTCGGTATTTCCTTAGGAAAAAAATTTCATGAAAAAAATTATGAGGAAAAAAAATCAAAACATAAATGTCATCTTCTTACGGTATTTATTTTTTAATTAAAATATATATATATGAACCTCACATATAATCTTTTTTTTTTTTTTTAATCAAACATAAGAAAAAAAAGAAAAAAGTTTTTCCTTCTTATTTTCTCTTTTACCAAACAAAACCTGAGAACTTGTTTAGTATTTTTCTAACAAAGTTTTTTTCTAGAAATGTTTTCCTAAGAAAGGGAAAAGAAAATTAAAAAATAAATATCAAATTTTTTTTATTTATATTCTGGTGGAATGAAAGAAAATGTGTCAGGGCCTCATATAATTTTTCTTTCTTTTTCTATCCAAACAATGAAAAATTAAGAAGAGAAATTTTTTCCAACTAAACGAGGGACGAGTTATATGGTCAAGCATGCTAATCATGAAAAGAGAATCAAATATAATAGTGACCATATAATTTTTCCTTCGCAATTTTTCAGTGTGGTTTCATCGTTATTTCCTGCCAGTACACGCATAAAAGGAAGGCAACATTGTTTCCGTGATTTCAACGTCACCTTCGAATCAAAGAAACTGAGAGTAAGCTTTCTAGGTCAAACAGCCGTTTTCTTTCAAAATTTAGGCACTACCCTCCTGATCAATATGGGGAAGATAACTTAGCGACATGCAATTTTCATCCTAAGCCACCATATAAGAAGATAAAATAGGGTTCAAATCAATCAATTTCTCGGTCCAAATAGTCAAACATAAGAGACAATGTTGGAAGAAAACTAAACTTTACTTTATAGTGTTCATTTAGTATTTTCTTAAAAAGATTATTTCTAAAAAATATTTTTTTAAAAGTAAAAAAAGGATAAAAATATAAATATTATTTTTTTTATTATATTTATTTTTTAATGAAAGAAAAAAAATATGTGCAGACCTATCATATAATTTTTTCTTTCTTTCTCCAATCAAATTTTGAAAAAATAAGGAATAAAAGTTTTCCTTTTTTTTTTTTTTTTTTTTCTAAGCAAATGAGCCTTTAAGTGCATGTTTTGGTATTTTTTAGAAGAAGTTTTTCTCAGAAATTATTTTTTAAAAGAAAAGAGAACTAAGTGTTACGAGATCAAGCCTCCTAATTATGCAAAAGCGAGGATTGACGGACTGGTCCCATATTCTAGTGGTTAGGACATTGGACTGTGAATCCAGTTTCAGTCAAACAAAAAAAAAACAGAAAAAGAAAAAGAGAGTATTGGTCATATGATTTTTTCTCCGCAATTTCCAGGCAAGTTACCATCGTTGTTTCGTGCCAGTGCAAGCAAGCAAAAGAAAAGAAAAGAAAAAAAAAAAAAAAAAAAATGGAGGACGGTGTCTCTGCGTTAGTGACTTTAACATCACCTGGAATCAAAGAAGCCAAGAGAGAGAGAGAGGGGCTTCCCAGGCCAAACAGACATATTTTATGGAAATGTAGGCAACTGACAACTTGCATTTCTTATTTAAGTCACTAATGCTCATGACCAAATCAATAACTCTTTGTGAATTTGCAACGCGTATTTTTTATTTAAGTCACCAGCACCCCTATGACCAAATCCACATCTCTTTGGCAACTTATAACGTGCCTTTCTTATTTAAGTCACTGGTACCCATGACCAAACCCACATCTCTTTGGAGCCTCTTCTCCTCCATCCATGGACCTGAGCCCGCTGGCCTCCATCATAACCATCTTGTTTTTAGCGCCCACCATCGCCTCCGGAGGAGTCTGCCGCCCTTCTTCTTGCGGAGATCTCCGGAACATAAGCTCCCCCTTTCGCCTGACCACAGATCCTTCCGCCTGCGGTGATACCCAGTACCAACTCACCTGTGATCAGAACCGACCTGTCTTGGAGTTGTACTCAGCTAAGTACTACGTGGAAGAGATCTCCTATGAGGACCAGGTGGCCCGAGTCGTCCTCTTTGATCTTGATTCGACGGGCTGTTCCCCGCGGTCTCTACCTTTCCTGACTCCGACCAAATTCAAGTACGGCGAGCCCTTCACTCTGGAAACGAAAAACAGCATCACATTCGTGTCTTGCCCCTCATCCGTTGCCCATCCTTCGTACATCCCCATCTCTCCTTGCGCCGGGGACTCTTCTTCCTCCTCCAAAGGGTATTTGTATGCGCTGACGGGGCACATGACCGTGGCCGATCTTCAGAAGCGCTGCGGTACCACCGGGACGGTGCCGGCAGCGGACATGCTTCAGAATCGCACACAGGCTGCGATTCGCGATGCGTTGATGAGGGGTTTTAACATCTCGTGGAAGATCCCGTTGCTGTGCAGTGATTGTGTAGCTGAAAGACTCGAATGTTCGGATTATACAGGTTGTCTTCCTCCTCCTCCTCCTCTTCTCCTCCTCCTTTCAAAATTTTATTTGACAGAAGTACTGTACCATGCAGGCTACTGGCCCCCGCCCTCCAGCTTCTCAGATAGGAGGTGGAACGGGAATCATTGTTATGGTCCAGATGATTCATATGGTTCATGCCATCTTCTCCAATCCGCTTCGTGTGAGTTCCCGTTAACCTTCCACCGTGTTATCCCGGAAAGAAAACTCCTCGATCAATCCCATTTAAAATTTATAAACTGTACATTAAAAAATTATTTAATTATTGACCGTGAAAGAAAAGATGTTATTTCTTGCTTTCTTTCATTCTTTCTTTTTTTTTAAAAAAAAAATAAAGCCATACACGTTAAGGTTCTCCAATGAATTTCGTCTGAATATATATATATATATATATATATATATATATATAAACACTAGTGTATAAGGAGCACCCATCGACTCAAGAACAGAATTGATCGGAAATTCCATTTTGCAATGGCCTTTTCTTGTAACCTTCATTTTTTTTATGCAAGATTTCTTGAAGAACTTGTAGTACTTATACTAGAAAATAATAAAAAAGGAATAAAGTACTAATTTTGAGTCCTGTTAAATCTATAATTACCATGACGAGAAACTGATGCACTGAAAGCAGCACAAAAATATGATCGGGAAAATGAGGAATTAACAAACACAGATATTATAAATATATATCATTTTCTTAAAAAAATAGTTTAAAAGATCAGATGGAAACTATTAAAGTACTAGTGTTTGATGAAATGTAGAAAGTTGTATAGCACCTGGATAATTATTTTATAGAGTCAAAAAAGGGTAGCGTCCTACTCAAGACATGGGCAATGCTTGTGATCATGAAACGGAAAATATGAAAATATTGCATACTGGGACAAAAAAGTTATATGGCAACATAGTAATTTTCATAGAAGTGCATGGTCTAAAAAGTAGATAGCGCCTTATCTATTGGAGTTTCTGTTGTATTAGTAGAGGTAAGGAGAGCATATATTTCATTTTGGTGCTTTTATCCATGCATCAGTAACTTGATAAAATATAAAATATTACTAATTAATGCATATTATTGGTTTTCGAGGGGAAAACCTGCCACTTATTTCATTGAGGTGTGGAATGAGTACAAGACGGTCCAAATTTCAGTGGCATAAAATAATTGCGAATGCGTATGCATGGTTGAAAATGTTAAGAACATTTATTGAGTTATTTGTTTTGATTCCATGCAGGTTTCTTCCAACTATTATGGGCCTACACATATGGTAAAGTTGTCTCAAAAAATCAATAGCACTAGTTGACTAGATTTAATCATTTCTCAACAAGACCGACATCCTTAGATTGACTGGGTTAATTTTTGACGTATTGGCAGCCATTCTTCGTCTTATCTTCTTATGTAAAGGTAAGGTTGGTTGTTTATCTTGATGGTACTACTGATGTTGCTCCGTTCTGAAATCTCTTAACGTCTCTCTTTGTATGGTAGTATTCATCATACCAGGACAAACAATCATCGGGATATTATGCTTGATGGTCTATCTTGTATATAAATTGCGAAGAAGGCATAGATCAATGGATGACAGAATCGAAGATTTCTTGAATGACTACAGGAATTCCATGCCCATTAGGTACTCTTATCGGCATATCAAGAAGATGACCAATCAATTTGAAGAAAAATTGGGCCAAGGAGGTTATGGTTCCGTGTTCAAGGGAAAGCTTACAACAGGCCGTCCGGTGGCAATAAAGATGTTAGGGAAGGCCAAAGGAAATGGGCAGGACTTTGTCAATGAAGTGTCTACCATTGGAAGGATTCATCACACAAACGTGGTGCAACTCATTGGTTTTTGCTTTGAGGATTCAAAAAGAGCTTTAGTCTATGAATTCATGTCCAATGGATCACTGGACAAGTATATATATTCCCAAGAAGAAAAAGCTGAGACCTTGACTTGGGAGAAGATGCAGAATATAGCACTTGGAATAGCACGAGGGATTGAGTATCTTCATAAAGGTTGTGACATGCAAATTTTACATTTTGATATTAAGCCTCATAACATCCTTTTGGATGATAATTTCAACCCCAAAGTATCTGACTTTGGATTAGCAAAACTCCATCCTATAAATGAGAGTAAAGTCTTGGTAACTGCTGTAAGAGGAACCATAGGGTACATAGCCCCTGAACTATTTTATAAAAATGTAGGTGCAATCTCCTACAAATCTGATGTTTATAGTTTTGGGATGCTATTGATGGAAATGGCGGGGAGAAGGAAGAACCTAAACCCACAGGCACAACAAACTAGCCAAATCTACTTCCCCTCATGGATCTACGACCAGCTTGATCAAGGAAGAGACTTAGAAATCGAGGATGCCACTGGCAACGAAAAAGAAATTGCAAAGAAACTCATAATAACAGCACTATGGTGTATCCAGTTGAATCCAGCAGATAGACCATCTATGAGCCAAGTTGTAGAGATGTTTGAAAAAAAAATCGAGGATCTGCAAATGCCACCAAAGCCTTTTCTATCACCAACAGAAAGGGTATCTGAAGAAGATTATGCAACCGTCATGGAATCCACAGAGCCATTATGTGTGCCTGGAAGCTATACAAACAATAGATCGAATGATGACAAAATCACCTGCTCATCTAAATAATGATGTAATATATGTTGCCTATGTTCATGCTAGACCTTTGATTTCACTTTGTTGCCTAGTTCTCTTGCAACTTGAAATATTATTTGTGGAATCAGTTCTATATAGCTTAATTCACAAACAAGATTGTAGTCATGCTTAAATTTGTTTGTTGATTTGCTCAATTCACAAAGCAAGCTTGCATTCTTGCTTTTTCCTTTCTTTCTTTTTTCATTTATACTTTGTTGAAAAGTTGACACAATGCATCATAAAAATCTCTGCTCTTCTTCCCCCCTCTTTTGGAAAGACTATCTTCTTGTATGCAGTCTCATTTTCAGACTTGATGTAGTCTTAGGGGGTTATTATTGATTGTATAATCTAAAGCATAGAACCAACAAGATATATGTCATACTAGCCAAAAAAACCCTCTAGATTTTGTGAAAGGTCCTTGTGAGACCCAATCTAAATGGCTCAAACCATTGAAAATCAAGACTCCATTGGACCAAATAAAATAAAAAAAGAAAAGAGATCATAATTAAACGAAAGTTCTGGGAGAATATAAACTCATCTTTCTCCCAAATTCTTTAGTGGATTAGATGAGGCTTATCTTTAAGCCCAGTCCTCCTTATTTAATCTAATCTAAGGGGCGATCGAACCTCTAGTAAAACTTAGATTCGGCCAAGGCTGGAGGTTAGGAAGGTTAATGTCTAGACTAACTCCTCTGATTGTCCTTAATTTCCCCAATGGATCATTTATGGAAGTCAGGTTCCGAGTTCTTGAAGGACTCTATTTGGAGAAGCTTAGCATCAGATGATTTTGTGGTTGTTTTAGGCTCCACTGTTGGCTGATAATGGCTGATGACTGGGTAAGGCCATAGGTAGCTGAGGATCACTCAAGTAGAGACACTATTGGTCAATCCTACCCAAATTGAAGCTAGTTGTCAGCTAGCTCTAAGTTGCTAAATACATTTTCCATCTCCATATTGTCTATTTTGTTTCAAGCGACCATTTATTGCTTATCTTATTTTTCCTCCCTCTAGGGTAAGTGAAACCCTATGATCTAAATCCAATTTTGAGAAGTATAGCAGGTGTAGGTATGGTCTAGGTTGGGGTCCATGACTGTGAAACTAGGTATTAATTAGTTTATTAACTGACTCTGATAGTGAAAATTGGAATGGATTAATGTAGATGAATAATAGCCCCAAAATTGATCGGACTTAACCCATTGATCAGTGAATCAAAAGTAAGTAGGCTAATTATAAATTAGCAAATTTTATTTGGTAATTATTTAAGTTTAAGTATTTATTTAAGAATTTATAATTTCTGATTAACTATTATTGTTTAATTATATGCAGTTAATTGAAATAGCAATGCATAATGCCACTGTTAAATAATTAATAATTTACATAATTAAAAATAATTATTTTATTATGCCCAATTGAAATACTAATGATTAATGCCTATTGTTAAATAGTTATTATTTTGCATAATTTAATTATTACTATTTTATTTTGTAAAATAGAAATATTAATTACCACTATTTTATTTTGTATACAGTTATTGATTTAGCATAATTTAATTATTGCAAATCACTGGATCAAGTAAATAAATCATTAATGTTAAATTGTTATTATGAAATTTTGTTGTATTTAGGCCTTGGGTAACAAATATCATATTATAATAAAAATAGAAAATGATGAAAATTACATGATCACATGAATAAACGGATATTGATGAATATAAAATTATTAATAATAGATCTAACTGAAAATATAAAACTCTTAGTCTGCTATATAATGACAGATGATAGATACTAGGACCTACCTTCATAGGGAATATATGCGAAGATTCAATCCTTATTCACAGGATTAAATGTCATGTACTGGCCCTATCATATAGATATATTCAATCGTAGTTAGTGACCATAGAGTATTAGTAAAATAATGACATTAAAACTTTTAGTTATTAATGATATGAAAATTTGAATATGATGACATGAAACTTTTTACATGAAAAAGGTTGGAAACTAGCTTAAAGGTACTTTAAGATTTATAAGTATTTGCATTCCAATAATATGTGATATTATAAACAGTAAGTTATCAATTTTTATGACATGTACTCTTTCATGAAAGCTTATAAATCTTATTTACTTGATCCATTAGTTTATAATTAGTACTATTTATTGAGTGTGAACTTATAAAATTATTCTTTTTTTTCATATATAAAGAAATGAAATGGGGATCCCTGGGTAGAAGCAGTATCTGTGGGACTTTTCCTTTTAGTTATCTTATTAGCTAGTTGAATTATGATGTTAGTGTTGGATGCTTGTTAACTTTAGTAATATGAATATTTATTTAGTTTGGATTGATTATTAAATAATAGTTTTCAATTTATTTGAATGAATAGTAATATATTATAATAGACGCGTTACATACCTTACATGTAGTGGATTGTTGCAATCCAAAATCATTATAGGGTCTGAAGTGTGACAGTCCTCATCCTGTTTAAAGTTGCCCTAGCTTGGATAGCAACACCTAATCAAGGGATGGTTTCATAGTTTGATGGCTTGTTAAATCCATAATAGAAATTGGCTATGCTTTCAAGAGCTCTAATCAAATTGAGCAGCGAGTCTGCAACAATCACAAATTCCTTTCATAGGAAAGGGAGGACGAGACAGGTTATTCCCACCTATCTCATGTTACTGTACTTTATTCCACTAAAAAATATTGTTTTGCTCCAAAATAAAGGAAATTAGCAAGGATACAAATAAAAGAAATTTGAAATCATTATTTTTGTCATAACCCCTGATCCTGAACCTGGTACAGAGATACCATAACATGGCCACATACCCTTAAAGCGAACCTCAACAGAATACAATGCCTGCTAAATCTCAATATAAACAGACCATAAAACATAATTGTGGAAGCCAAAACTCAAATATATTATTTTCTATATCAAGTAATCAAACATACATATCATCTCCCTTTGATTCACACAAAATGTCTAGGCACCAAAAGAAAACTAAGACAATCCTCCTATCCTCACTCCTAGGGTCTCTCCCTAAAATTCTAGTTTAACAAGTAAACATCCTCTCATCTACTACAAAAAAGAGAGAAAAAATAAGATGAGCTAAAAAGCCCAGTAGAACTTCTATATTTGCCATCATGAATATGCCAATAAAACAGTTTAGTATAGCCAAAATATGCTTAAATAAAAGATATCATAATATATATAGATATAACCTGTTTGAAAAACCAATGAAATCCACATACTAGAATAAATACCAACCACCTAGATAACTCACACCTTCAACCAATACCAACAAAATCTAGATAACCACGTCAAACAAGATAACCACACCATAGCATTCAAATAACCACAACTACAACCAACCACAGCATCCAGATAACCACAATCATATCCAAACCATCCATATGATCACAGCCACATCTAAACCATCCATGTACCACAACTACAACTAAACCAACTACAACATTCAGATAACCACAACCATAACCAAACATCCATGCACTCGTAACATTACTAAGCAAGTCGCTATCACTTAATAAGCAATATGCCTTATGCCTCCCTCTCTATCTCTTGCCACAATGTTCGTAAAGGCATCACTAAGTGAGTCACTCCTTTAGCATACATGCATCACGAGGTCATACTACTGATACATATTGATGCTTCGAGCGTAGTATTACGTGTCAACAATCTAACCTGACAATACTTCTCTCATCCAGGTTGATTTATATACTAAAATCCAATGTAATAAACTCAACCATGTTAGCTACCATGACTTAGTTCTACCTAGCTTCCTTGACTTATATGCTCCTCTTCGGGGGCACCAACCCTCAATGCTAGAACTTAGTACCATGTACCAATAATATCCTTCATGCATACTATATCTCTTAACCAAGCTATACCATACCATCTCCAGAATACTAAGCCATACCACATTTAGAATTCTTAAAACTCATAATCTCGAATCAAAACAAAAAAACTATTTATATCAAAATAATATACCACCATATATACGTAAATCCATAATAATTTATAATGCTCATTTTAAATCATACAGAGAAAGCTAACAACAAAATATGATATATGAAGGCATGCATGTTATGAAAATATATTGCACAACAGTTGGGTGTAAAACTCCTATCTTAAGTTGCTACTCCAATATCTCCTCAAAGCAAGATAATAGTCAATGATCACCTATAGTTAAGCATAAATAATTAATTAATTCATCAAAATTCATAACTAAAATATTGTCATTTTGCCTATCCAGCCTAAAATTTATAAATAATTATTTTACCTCTCTAATTCAATGTCTAGTGACTTTTATTTAATTATTTTTTAACCCAGATCTGAACCCGCTGAGTGAAATTAGCTGAACCCCATGAATTCTATAATTGAATCCTAAGGTTTTCATCCAATTTTTAGTTTAAAAATGAGCCCCAAGGGCTGAACCAAGTTGCACCAGTTGGTTCAGTAGTTCAGGCCCAACCCATTAACAAGGCTACAGCCTTCTTCTACTAACGCCCACACCCTGCTCCCGACTCCCAGTCGAAACCCCTCCAACCCGCCGCCTCCCGCCGCTGGCGCCTCCCCCGCTCATCGCCGACCACGGCGGCAGCGGCGATTCCCTCCAGCGAGGACCCCAAGCCCGGCCGGCGACCACCTCCCCCACACGATCTCCCCTCTCTCTCTACCTCTCGACGGCCCCAACCCACGACCGACACCCAAGCCGTTTCCGGCTTCTCCCGTCGCCCGTTCACCGTCGGTGAAGGGCGGCGGCGCCCACCACCAGATCCGGGGGCCTCTCACGGCCGGATCTGGCCGAAGCAGGGGAAGAAGACTCTCCCCAACCGGCGGCCACCCAAGCCGCCTCCTCCCCTTGCCCGGTTGCCGGCGACCTCACGCCGACAACCACGCACCTCCGGCGACAACTCCTGCGATGGCCAGCCCAAAGTCTCCAAACACCCACTGTTTCCTTAGTTGAAACAGAAAACAAGGGAGGAAAAAATTTACCTTAGCCTTACCGGAGTTGTCGGCCCCTGGATGTTCCTCTAGCTCCGGTGGTCTTCCCCTACTCTCCAATTGGAAGATCTCCCACCCTATCAGCTGGAATCAAAGAAATTTTCATGAAACAGAGGAATGAAAAGCAGTACAGAGGAAAATAACGCAACATTTTTCCAGCCTCCCTACTTCACCGGCGATGGAGCTCCGAGTCCTGGCGACCTCCCATGATGGAGGAGATTCAAACTACACCCTCTAACGGTGGTTCGCCAGCTCAGGTGCAAAGAAAACGGGAGCAAAAGGAGAAGGAAAAGAAGAAGAGAAGAGAAGAAGAAAAGGGAGAAACATAGTGGTCCAGCGGCTGCCGGCTTTCTCAGATGTTCCCGATCTCCGTTCCTCTGCCAAGCACAGCGCTGCAAATTCTGTCTCCATGAAGAATTCGATTTAGTGAAAGAGTTATGATTAAGATTTAATCAGATTTAACTTAATCTTAATTCTTATTTCTTATTCATCACAATTTTCACTAGAATTGAGCATAAATCACTCTACAAATTTGTAGTATAGATTTTCTCTAAGCTTTTGCCTCTTCTGTCTCTATTTATTGACCTTATTTTCGGTGGAGTTAAGAGTGATTGCTTAACAGATAAAATAGAAAGCAAGTGGTTAATTTTGCACCATTCCAAGATGCCAGAAAATATCTCTGCAAACAGGATAAGAGCAAGGAACGTCATTGGATGAATGGATGCGCACTAGCTTTTAGAGTCTAACTGCATTGCCTGAAAGTGTTTTTAGATGTTTGGTCAGCTAGGCTCGTGCTCGGCCAATGGATAGCAAAGCAAAACGGGATGAAACGTGAAAAATGCTAGGTCTCGATTGCTATTCCAAGATTTGGAGCCCATCAAGCCCAGATTGATTAATATTAGCCCATGACTAACTAGACCTATTATTGCAAGGCCAGCAAGGGATAAAGATGCAGGCGACACTTAAAAGGGCTATTTAGTTGAGATGCTGCAGCTCAGTTGTAGGCAAACAATTGTAGGTGTTTAATTGCGCTTGTGATTGTTTCAATTATAGATGTGACAAAAAATGACTGCAAACCAAGTTGCAAACTATTGTTGCAGTCTTAGAAGGCTACCATCACGTCACTCTCTAATAATTATAGTAGTAAGAAGTTATCATGCTATTATCCATATTTTTTTATAATAATTCTTGTATAATAAAATAATAATATTATATAGCAGAATAATAATTTTATATAATAATTATAACATAAAGATATAAAATATGATAATTATAATAATATTATTTATTTATATTTTAATTGGTGATCATATGATGCGATGGTAGTACGAACGCGCATCACATTGCATATTTAGGTGGAAGCTCAACGGCAATATGTTTGATGGACAAATGTATTTTACATTTAATGTTGGCAAGTCATGCCTTGGACCAAACGAGAAAAAGGCTGGTAGTGATGCTTGGGTGAGTTTTGAAGATTGTAGAAATCCCAAAGCCTAAATATATATATATATATATATATATTATTTCATGATAGCTAGTGAAGATAGTTTAAGAGATATGATCCATAAAAAGAGTAATTCATGGAATCATTGAGAAGTATTTGATGAAGTCATGGAGGAGCAAAAGAGTTACATCATGAAGGTTGTGTCAAAATTGGATAACGATCGGCATAGAAACATATGCACATTCAGAATAATTAAACGTATGGCCACACTTTGATATATACTATTTAAAAATTATTTGTAGAAGGCTTTCGATACATCCATCAATTTAGTTTTTCTTTATCTATTATCTTAGTTTGACTTATCTTGTGAGTAGATATAACTTGGGATTTTTGGTTTTTAAGAATAGTTTATTTTTTATTTTTATTTTTATAAAAAATAGATAATACTTATGAAAATGTGTTTAATGAATGAAAATAAAAATATTTTTTAAAAAATATAGCTTCAAAATGATAGAAAAATAAAAATAGTAAAAAAATAAAAAAACAAATTTTTTACTTATCAAACATATTTTTTAAAGATTAGAAAATAAAAAGTAGAAACTATTTTCAAAAGAAAATAAAAAATAAATTTCTTAAAAATATATATATATAAAATAAAATATAAAACGTCATCAATGCAACCTTAGTTTCTATCAATTCAATCTTTATGATAAATCCTTAAAAATCAAGACAATAGGACCATAACTTATCTATCTTCTTCATTTTCGGTACATACAGCAGCATATGCATGTAACAACTGGTACAATCATAAGCTATAACATGAAAGCATGGTACTCTAGTTAACAGTATGTAGTTACGAGCCTATCAAATCTCCTACATGTTCAAAAGAAAAGAAAGGGACCAAAAGAAAAAGAAAGATAATAAATATAATAATAGCAATATAGTTATTGATGACATTAATTAGTTAATAATTAAATAAAATAATATTATCACTGTAATTATATATTATTATATTATAATTAGTGTATATTATACTTTTATATCTTTATACTATAATATTATGAATATAACTTACAATGTCGGTTGTAGGGTGAACGTACCCTTTACAAAATATAAGAATTAGTGTTGCAGATTTCAAATACAAATAAGTTAAATAGACATTTGCAAACACAAATATAGCATTTCTAGTTGTAGTTGCCAATACAAATAGATCGTCTGCTGGGTAGGGTCAGGCCATCAAGGGCGAATTGCGATTCAGGGCTCCGTCCAATACGTATCAAGCCTGATGGCCCCTGCGTAACGAAAGATGGAACGAGTTCAATTCCGTGCGAAAGCTGAAACGAGTTCGGGTTTGGATCCCGGACGCATTTCGTGCTTTCAGCCGGGACTTGCCCTCTCCGGACGCAGCGTTATTTTGGTAATTTCGAGTCTCCCGAGCGTATCTCCGACTGCGCCCGAGCGAGCTTCTGCGATTGCAGCGTCGTTCCATCGCTGTTTCCCTTTCCTATCCATCCTTGAAGCCACCGAAGGTATCCTTTCTTCTTGTTATTCTTTTTCGCTGTGTCTATTAGCAACTGGTTGCTCTATTTTTTCCTTTTGCTAGTTGATGATATTAGGGTTTGCTCATAGGAAAGGGTTTTAGGGTTTTGTGGTTTGACCGGAACGAACGGGATTCTAGGGTTTAGGTTCGAAGGGTTTGCTTTCATCCGGGGTGGCTCTGGTACTTAGCTTCAACAGGGGAATTCGGATTGCTTTCTTAGTTCTTTGGTCTGATCTTGTTTGGTATTGTGGTTGAATTCGTTTGTAAAATTTTCAGATGCAAACTTAAGTTTTTATGCATTAGAGTGCAAGAAAAATTTCTTTGTTCCTTGTGAACTAAAATTTCAAAACTAACTGTTTACGTGTTTTTTGTTCGTCAACTAAACACGTAGAAGTACTGTATGTAAATAGTTTATGAGCTTCAATTGCTTCTTATGGTTGTGTTACATAGGGATTTTCAACATAAGTGATTGCGGTAAATGTTACTATTATTGATTGATGAGTTAATGGAACAAAAAAGCTCTTCTTTTGAATGGTAGCTTGCTCAACATGAAGATTACGGAACTCAAAGTCATGGAGTAGAAGGTCATCATCCATGAACTACTAAACTGATTTCATGTAAAGAAACATACACATGCTCAACTACATGGCCTTATTCATTACATCTATCATAAACTTTAACCAAGTGAACATGCTGCTATCAACTTATCCTCATCACATAACGTGAATACAAAATTGAATGATCATCAATGTAACTTGAGCTCTAATGACTTCATTATGTCCTGAATTTCCATGTATCAGAAAATCTTCTATTGCTTCAAAACACTTGCAATTTGTGAGCGCTTTGTTTGGGAATGTATTCTCATCTATTATGCTCTGTGCGCAAATACACACATATATGTCATTATCTTGTTAGAACTTGATATGCAGGAAATTTGAGGAGGTGGAAAGCGCACTGTCGTCCCACTTTTTTTCCCAAATATCTTCAGATTTGTGTCAGCTATAATGAATCAATTGTATATGAAATGCCCATCTTGTGTCTAACACTGATCAAAGGCCTAAGTAAGATGAGGGGGAAGTAGGTGGGGGAACTCCCCTGCTATCCTGGATTCTAGAAATACAATAATTTGTATCTACTTTATAAACCTCGAAAGAATAAGTGCTGAAAGGCTGTAAGTGTGTGCATTTTGTCTGATTATGACCATAAGTTGCATTGTAGTTGCTTACATCGTGGATTAGAATGATCTGTCTTCATCCCAATTCCAGAATAGTTAACTTGCTACCTCCAGAACTCAATCATAGATTTCTACAATTTTTGACCTGTGCTTCTATAGTTTGTCGATCTGATGCTCTGTGGTTTCTGAGCTTTCCATAACAAGATCTATACCAACACTTTGAAAGAGTGAGTGTCATTCTTAAGTCTAAAAGACTACAGCTTTCTGGAAAATTTTCTTTTGAAGCCTTTCTACTATCATATGTAGTCGAGTTTCTGAGGATTTTTTAACATGCAAAATCTGAAATTATTGGCTACCTTCAGGCAAAGCCCATCTCAGGGAACAACTTCTGTTTGATCTTCAACCGCTCACCAAAGAGTGATCTTTGTCATGCCTCTATGCTTTTTCTTTTCATGGTTATATATTGCAACAACTTCCTTATATCATGTTCTTGTTGGAATATTTTTGGTATCCTTGCTTTTGAATTGTATATTATTGATCCCGAGACTCTAATAAAATTTTATCATAATCATAGTTGTCGTAGTATATTGCAGTTTCACCTGTGCATTTCCTCCTTACTTTGATATGGTCTCCTACCTGCACCCTTGTGATGAGTAGCATGTTCCTGTGCTAATTCTTTTAAAAGTACATGTACTCTTCAATTCTTGACATTTCTTTTCCCTGTGAAGATGAATAGGGAGAAGCTCATGAAGATGGCTGGTGCAGTTCGCACTGGTGGAAAGGGCAGTATGTGCAGGTTAGGTTCTAAAGTTTTCTCTAAATTACCTACTATAAAATATACCATCTAGATTCTCTAGAGCACATTTTGTGTGGTTAAGTCTATAATATGGCTGAAGTGCTTTTTGAAAGTTCTTGAGGGAGAATATGCAATAAATGTCTTAAGAAGCTAGAAATATGTTATTTATCTTGTGGTTGATAATTACAATGGCAATTTATATGGCATTCGTTAATAGTCAACAAGAAATGAATTTTATTTAAGAAATTTTAGCAGAATGCATCTTGAATAATGAAGCCAAATCCATAGATTGGTTAAAGCTGGTTGCTGGGTTAAAATTAAGTAGAACTTTGCAATCTCTTAATAATTGGACAGCTTGATTTGTTTGGATGTTTTGGTGTATTTACTTAAAACAAGTTTAAATCCTATGGCATAAGTTCATACATACAATGTGGGCTTGTGTCACCACTTCTGGTGTTTAGGAAAGAAGAATTTTGATTGAGGTAATGATTTGTGATTTTAGTTACTTAATTACTGATGTTTCTTAGCGTTGATGTATCTTAAGAATTGGACAGCTTGATTGTATAGATATTGTAAAACTTATATTTGGGCATATAATTCTGTCACCTCTGATGTTCAGGAAAAAAAGAATTTTAATTGGGCTATTTGGGCAATGATTTATGATTATTCTTCCTTTTGTCTTCATTCTATTTAATCGTGTCCATCCGGAAGAAGAAGGCAGTCCACATGACCACAACAACAGATGACAAGAGGCTTCAGAGCGCTTTGAAAAGAATAGGGGTAAATGCTATCCCTGCCATTGAAGAAGTCAACATTTTTAAAGATGATGTTGTCATCCAATTTGTGAACCCCAAGGGTAAAGAACATCATGTAAACTGAGACAAAACAAGTAATAATTATTTTCCAGTCAACTAGTCAATCAATTGCTCTGTTGTGACTAAGTAATTCTTTTTTTTTTTTTTTTTTCTAATTTCTCCAGTGCAAGCTTCAATTGCAGCAAATACGTGGGTGGTTAGCGGTTCTCCTCAGACAAAAAGTACCGTTCTCTCTAATTTATAATCATTACTAAAGAACACACCAGAAAAGGAAAAAAAATTTAAAAAGCGCACATTGCAAACACTTGTGCCTGCATGGAAACTATTGCGTATATTCCCACTAGCATGAAATTATGTCTGTAATCATTGAATCAAGCATCATGATGCTACTAGAAATGGTAGTCACACCACAACCAACAGGTTCCAGGACTACTTTTTTTCCTCCTGGAGGTTTTTGGCTGCTACAGGGGCCAAGACATGATATGTTATTATGTCCAAGATCGTCTATTGGAATTTAAAAGTGTTGCTTTTCCATACAACAATTTTCTGTTCATAAACGTATTTGTGCCCATATTGCTTTCCTGAATGTCTACAACTCACGTGTGATTCTCTATGGTGACAGGACTTCAAGATCTGCTGCCTGGGATCATCAACCAATTGGGTATGTTTGCTTAGTGATCATCTTTGTAAATGATGAAATCATAGTGCTTCTCCACTTTCACTAACACTGGTTTTCATCTGCAATTTGCCTTGTGATAACTTGGCAGTCCCCATAGACAAATGACGTGAATTCCCTCCTTAGTGCTTATAGTTTATGCTGAACATTAGTAGCTGGCTTTCTGAAATATCGAAGTCTAATCCGCATTAGAAACACTTCTTTACTAAAAGTGTTTCTAAAATATCTGCTATCTTGTATACATACCCACTCCGACACCCACTTTTGATCATGATAACTTAGGCCCGATTTGGCAGAGCTGTTGACAGTAAAGCTTTTGAAAATAAATTTTTTTATAGAAGTTATTTGTTATTTGGTAATTATATTTTTAAAGTACTGTAAGATTTTAACATTTATTTAGTAGCTAAATCAAGAAACTGCTTTTAGAATAAAATTGATAAAAAAGTTATATAACACCTTCAACTATCTAATATATTAAAAATCATTATTATAAATTATTCTAATAATATTATAATATAATAATATTATATTACAATAACATTAAAGTATATTATATTATAGTATTATAATATAACATAAGAAAATATAATAATACTCTAATATAATAATTATTATAATGTAAAATTATGATAATGTATTATTAAAATTGCAATCATCATTATCTAATAATATAGAATCATATCACAATATTGTGATATATTATTATAGTAATATTACAATATTATAGTGTTATATAATATAATAATATTATATTTGTGTACTTGGTTATAGTATTTTATAATATTATTATATTATCTTATTTTAGACTGCATAATATATTATAATTATAATAATATTTTCATGCAATTATAGTAATTATATTTTATTTATAATATTTTATAATATTGATATAATAATATTTAAATAAAATATATTATATTATTATAGTTATATTATATTATGATATTTTATATTTTCCTTATGTACATAAGATGAATGTGGCGGAAATGAGAATATTGAAATGGATGTACAGTAATATAAGAAAAGATAAAATAAAAAATGAAACCATTCATAAAACAATAGAGGTAGCTCCAATCGAGGATAATTAAGGGAAGAATAATTTAAATGATTTAAATATATGCAACATAAATCTAAAGATGCATCTGTGCGAAGTAGTGACTTGATACATGTAGAAAAAGAGAGACGTAGAGATAGATCGAAAATCACATGAGATGAAGTGATAAAGAAACACTTACAATCTTTGCATCTTACAAAAAAAAAAAAAAAAAAAAAAAAAACTCAAAACATAATTGAATGGAGAAAAATGGTTCATGCAACCGATCCTAATTAGTTTGTGATTAAGGCTTTATTGTTGTTATATATTGTATGTTGTTTTCTTGATTTGAATTTATGACCTTCAAGTTTTGAAAAAAACTCTAAATTGGAGCTTTTCCAAGTAGTTTTTAACTACTTATGGTGGAATCAGAAAGCACTCTTGAAAATTTTTTCAAGCATTATAAAATCACTCAAAATTACTTTTAGGTCTCTAAAAGTTGTTTTGAGTCCTCCAAAACCTCAGCCAAATGGAGCCTTAACAACTGAATCATCAGTTGTCTTACCTAGGCTCGGTTATTCTCTCTTTTTCTTTTTCTTTTCTTTTTTTGGCTTGTATGCGATGATGTCAAATATCCACTGTTTTTAGCATTCTTATGACTATTTTCATAAGCTGTTCTCATTGACTCTGCCAGAGCATCTTTTTTCTAGTCTTTATCATTTGGCTGCCCATTTTAAATATTTTTGACCTTTTTTTTTGGTATTTTCCAATTTGAAATTACATATATCCTGTAGTATCAGATCTTCCATATTTGCTGGAAGAAGGAATCCAGTTTAAATGCTTGTGTTACTTATTCATTTATTTGCTGATTTACTTGTTCAGTTCAATTTATACAGAGTTGGTGGGACTTTTTGTTTTTTGAAAAAAAAAATAACGGCGTTCAGTTAGCCTACTACCGATTAAATGATTTTTAGTGCCCCAATTGCTTCGGAATGCATTACTCCGTTAGATGCTAACTGCTAACTTAATTTATTCAGGCCCTGATAACTTAGACAACCTGAGGAGGCTGGCAGAACAGTTCCAGAAGCAGGCACCTGGCGCTGGTGCATCCACCAAGGAGGATGATGACGATGATGATGTGCCTGAGCTTGTGGCTGGGGAGACATTTGAAGCAGTTGCCGGTGATCTCCATGAAACGATTACCAATGATTATGGAACTGCAGCTGCCCATCTAAACGAAGCTGCAACCGCTAGTGAAAACAAAGCTGCAGCTGACAAAGAAAACCAAGCGTCATAGGAATTATAAACTCAGGAGATCTGTCGCAACTCCTTATAAAAAAAAAAAAAAAAAAAATTCACAGGTTGTCTTTCTCATTGTGTGCCAAACTAGAGGAGCTGATCCTGTCATTCGCGTTTTGTGACGCTAGAAGAGTCGTCATTTGGAGACCCTTAAGAGCAGATGTTTTGCTGCTTTATATTTATGGAAAGGCATGTTACAGTGTCCTTCGGAGGCATGCGATCCACCTGACCAAGTTGATGAACTGCCGAAAGTGCTCCATTTGTTGTCTTATTATATAATGAATTTAGTTCTTGTCAAACTTGCTGCTTGCCATTACCATTGAGATAAAATGTAGCCAACGAAAAGTGTAGCGTTGAACATCTAAACCCTTTTAAAGAGTGTGGAAATACTTTCCCAGGTGACATAATCTCAATAATTTATTTTGAACCGGGAAGTAGTTCAAATCATTTGCCATGAGAAAGGGGGAAAAATCCGAGTGGGTGGATGCCGTGAATCAGCATAAAACATTTAACAAGAAGCGTATGGCACGAATTTGTTCTGAAAATGTATAGAAAACTTGATGAACGGAGATACGAGATGTGATATGTGGTTGGTTGGAAGATTCAAAGGCCCTCAACCAGAGGGGGAGCGCCCTGCAAGATGGCTTATGGAGAGGGTTTGTTGTTTCTCAACCACTGAGAATTTCCCGAGTTCCATGACCGCTGAAAAAAGCAACTTGAGCTTGTTTCCGGGCATTCTATCCTGGAAGTTTGATTTCATGTTCTGGTACAATCATGGTTCGCCGTTCTGGTAAACATGAGACTAGTCGACCTCTTCATTAGCAATCAAGCTTCTTCCTTACAAATCCCATCAATATACTGATCCAGCAGCCAACCAATTCGTTAGCATTCCAGATTTTACAATGTCAGTGATATAAAAGGGGATTGTTTTCATTGCGTTTAAGGAATATTATCTAGTGGACTCAGATGAAAAGTGCAATGAACCACCAAGGTTCTGTGATGTAGAGAATTGAACCGATCGAGATATCTAAGCTCTATTTTTTTGATGGGATTTATATCTAGGCTCTATGCCCGCACCCTGCACCATTTCAGTGGGACACAAGCATGGATACGGATGGCGCGCGTGGTTCTGTGTTGAACCGATCGAGATATCTAAGCTCTATTTTTTTTTATGGGATTTATATCTAGGCTCTATGCCCGCACCCTGCACCATTTCAGTGCTTAATTAAGTGGGACGCAAGCACGGATACGGATGGCGCACGTTGTTCCTTGGCAAATCCAAAAGCTCAGTAGACTGCACGTTGTTCCTTGGCAAATCCAAAAGGCTCAGTAGAGCCACTGGAGTTACTCGTTGGGTGTGAAGCGGTCGCAGTGATGGCAACAGCGGATGGAGAAACCGACTCCTGGGCAGTTGGCAGTAGATGGATGAGACGTCCACCTGGAATGAAGACGTCCACCCCTCTCTACTGCTTGCTTTTTGCCGGTGATGGTTGTAGAAGCTTGGTGGAGACAAGAAAGAGAGAGTATATGTATGCACTCAAAGAGGAGATGAGGGTGGCGAGTTCAGCATGCAGTGATGGAATTCCAGGTGGCATAACGGTGGGGCATCGCGAGAGCAGAGCGACGGTGATAACATTGTGATTACTGTATTCACGTTGGCACGATTGTATGTCATGTAAGCGCAGAGCTTTTTTTGATAGAGCTTTTAAAAATAAATTTTTTTAAAAAATTATTTGTTATTAGATAAGCATATTTTTAAAATGCTGATTTTAACATTTATTTATAACCAAACTTTAAAAAAAATGCTGAGCTTTGATTAACGGATTTATCCATCCCTTTAGTAAAACTTCATTATGTTGGATTCCTGTTCTAGTTTGGTTACAAACTTCTCTTTGTGCGATTGATCTTTTGCTTCAGTGTCGCAGGTAAGTGTTTGATCATGAGCACCATTCTCTTCTAATGCCTCATGCTATTGCCACCCTACTTAGATTGTAGATCAGACAACTCTGCTAAATATTAGGAAATACTTATGGTATAAACCTAAAGCCTTGGTAGAATAGTAGTTGGGCAACAGCCAACTTGACAGGAGGGCAATGGAGTAAACCGAGGAAAGATTAATTTTTCTTTAGAGTACAGTTTTTCAGTAAATCTAATCAATAAGCTACCGTATCACCTCGTGCTTGCTGCATGATTTTCTTTACCATACCATCTACTCCCAAAGCAGGAAGTAAAAGAAATTATGAATAAATGATGGAACATTTTAATTCAGTGCTACCCAAATCAAGGACCTCACCTCAACACGGTACTCAGGAGAGAAATGCCAACTAGCAAACTAAAATCCAATTGGTCATGTTCAATTTAGCAATCATAATCTCAAGAAATTTAGCAATCATAATCACATCTCCATCATGATAGTTTGTATCAGCACGTTCTAAAAATTAGATTTCCAATGTATGAGATGATAAAAGTAGTATTTATCAATGACTGGCCATTCATTTGAGCTAGCTCTAAAAAATTTTTAATTGGTGTACAGGAAATTTACAACAAAATAATAAGAGAATATGTTCACATTGGGAAAATAAAATTGCTCTACACAAGAACTATTTATGGTCTGACCAGAAAACATAATGGAGCATCACTGTCTAGAATTTACATACAGGATTTTTTGCATCAACAAAATTACCAACATAAAACATTCACTTGTAGTCCTTCAGGTGTTCAGACAATGATTTGTAAATATATGTGAGGATACATCCTACTACTAGAGCCCACCTACAATAATGTTGATGCTGTTGAAGTTCGTTGTTTATTTTCAAGAATGATCACAATGACTGTCACATATCATGATATTTTCCCTCCTGCCAATAGGAATGCTCATCAATTCTTCAATGCTAAAACCTGCGCACCAAAGATGAGATGATCAGGAAATCCGAACATGAGTTATATATGCACCACGTTCATGTTAAATGTTAATGAATAATATCACAATCTTCTAAAATCAATTCATGGTTGAGATGGCTGAGTTCTCACATAATATAATGCAGCATACTTAAATGTTATATTTTCCCTTAAACTTTAATACCTAAACCTAGATTTATAAATGAAAACCCAATATTACCAACATAAACTGAGACCTTTTATTCTATTTTTAATTCAGTCCCCTATTCTACTTTTATTTAGGGTAAATTGAAAATTTTATAGAAGAAAGTAATAAAGAAAAATTTAATATTTTTTTCATCTTATAGAAAATATGACTTTAAATTGAGTAGAATGATGAAAAAAATTTATGTAGCTGACTCCAAACTAGTTTGAGATTAAAGCTTCGTTATTGCTATTGTTGTTGTAATATACTTTTCTTTAAAAAAAAATTCTAATCTTTCATATTTCGGACAAAAAGTCTGACTCACAACCCATAAAACCAAACCTAATCAACCTAACTTTTTTTAATTAATCATGTACCATTGTCAACATTGTACCGTAACACCATAGTAACACAACTTTCTATTATCTATTATAAAAATCAAATCCATGACTCCAAATAGAGTCTAATTAACACTACACAATCTATTCAAATGCTTAAATAAACCCCACTTCAACCTAATCAGACAAATGTAACTACCCAAACACGTTCACGACCCAAATCTATTTAAAATCACCTGCTTATAAAGCCAAAGCATTGAAGCATATCCAAATCCAATAACTAAAACCAAGTAAAGCCTAACCAACCAATTTTAATTCCATTATACTGTACTCACAAAAATTCATTTAGGGCCAAAGTTTTCATGCCCGATTAATAATGCTTAGCCACATTATTGCCACCATATGGCTGCCTTATGTCCATTTTATAAGCCATTATTGATCCACCACTCATTTTCATTGCGCTAAATATTTCACTCCTATTGATGGAGAGGGCAAGGAAAAACAAACGGGAACATCCAAGTGACAATTTAAACTAATTGGTTCTAGAATGGAATTTCCTTTTATAATTAGACTTGTTGCAACTTTACAAAAATTTGGAAATCCATACTCTTTTTTTTCCCTTTTGGAGAGCAGTTAGAAGTGCATATACTTGATTTTGGTTTTTGACCTTCAAAAATTTGTAGGCGGAAGATCAAAAGTAAATGAAAATGTTAAGCTATGCATGCATATATATTTGGTTGTATGTGTATTAGATATTTGTATATTTTTTAATACTTCAAATGAGCACGTGTACAAATGTAATAAAGCACAAACACACAGTTGTAGCATCAAAGAAGCAACTGCATCTTTGGCTGCTTTTAGTACAAGCTGTTCGATTAAATATTTTGCGGGATCACCAAATGGATTGCCTTGGATAAATAATGAACTCGATTCACAACTTCATTGCTAGTGAAAAAATCAAATAGTCCATTGCTTCCCAATATGACAAATAAGTCATTTTCTGACACTTTATGGCTGATAGTGAATGGATGAGTGTAAACATATGGCAGACTACATAAATTATGAACTCGAAGAATACCAATCAGTGCATCATTCAATTTACGCTGCAAAATTTTACAATTTCAAAGATAAGTTAATTGAGCTCGCTAAAATTTTATTTTTTAAAAACTAATCAAAACAATTGAATACCTCTTTCAAGTACCTGACACCAAACGCACGAGTTAGCTTTACTTTTACTTTCCCACAGATGATAGGTGAAGGATCATCAGGATGGTCAGCCAAAACCTTCTTATATTCTGCCTCATTGACAATTGTGCGGATCTCCATTAGTTGAATGGCTTCTAATGTTCCATTTCCAGAAGGATTAGTAGTAGCTAGCACTGCTCTGTTGTCTCCTAAATTTAGAACATATAAATCAATTCCATGAAGAAGCACAACTAGTACAGAAGATCCAACAGATACTAAATCAGGTCGACCGTCCATTTCTTGTTCAACCATATGAATAAAATCACTCTCAGCTTGAGCGAGAGCACGAACAACAATACACCAAGACGGAAAGATTCATTGGAGAAATGCTCACATGAAAAATTAGTGGATAAGTCAGCCTTGTTTTCATTTTCTGAAGTCTCTAGAGCAAAAGATAGCTCACTCTTCACAGTTCTATGACTTAAATACTTATTACTTAAAGTTTTTGGCTGCAGATAATATCCCTCTCTTTGTTATCATGGCAAGACTAAATTCTCCTAAACATCGTTACCATATATCTTTATCTACTACAACACTATTCACCAAGGATACCAATGTTTATTTTCTCCCACTATTCAAGCACATATTTTTGAAATGCAGTCTTTGATGAGCATCTTATTTCATATAATCAGACAACTCATGTTCTAATATAGAGATGATGCAGGGGAAGAATCTTCATATGAGCAACCACTTCAATTGGGCACCAACCAAAAATGCATCAGATAGTCAAATTAAGGCTCTTAACATTATGCCGTCATCATCCATTTATCATGTTGATCCTGGGCTTCTCAACTACTCATGATCCATTGAATGCAGGCAATCGATATGAAGCTAGGATGATGCTACACCAACTATTATTGGACACATTAATAACATCTTCAAGGCATAGTGAATCATATAGCCACTCATCTTCTAGAGTAAATCCACTAGCAACAACTGCGCATGATGTTTTTTCTTAAATGCAATAGACTATTTTCTCCCATCATGAGACGATCACCAAGGATAGTATTATAAGACCAAATCTTAAATACATTGCAATTGTCGCAAAAGCAATCTTTAAATGTAAAAATCACTCAAAAAATGCATCACTGCATCCTAGTTTGCTTGAGGCCTCGAATGTAGAGCTGAAAGTATGACATGTTAATTCTACATGAACTTTAGTTCGTTGTGAACCATCTATGAATTTAGTTACCTGCAAATGGAAGTACTGAATCAAGTTAAAAGTTGATGGTTCACTCAAGCAACTCAAAGCTTACCTTGTTGCAAAAGGATAAAACCAAGCACAAGGAATGTTTCATCACTTCCACAAGGCCATAGACTATCCATCCAAATAGACCAGTAAAATTGTAATATGATAATATCAGTCTCTTGTTGTTTCATGTCAGAACGACATACATTAATATGATTGGATTGTCACTTTGCATGAGAAAAAGTGTACAAGGGGGCACAAGGATTACTTAACGCATTATGTCTGTTCCTCGAATCAATTAATTGATGTTCTGATTAAGCCACTTCCTAACGAAAGATTCTGTTGCTACGGAACAAGCATGGAGTTCTCGATATTTCACTCTATAGCTTGAGGAGAAATAAGAAAAGAGATTAATATGATTCTCCAAAATGTTCGCTTGATGCAAATAAACAATTTTCTATGGACAATTTCAACAAGAAGAATCCTCTGATATGAATCAGCCTGATGTAGCATTTAGCTCACCCAGTACAGAAAAGAATTGCCAAGGAAATCCTCTTGAGATGAATCACCTTGATATGGCATTCAGCTTACCCAACATGGAAGTAAGCCGCGAGAGTTATGTCCAGCCCACCTGAAAACAGTTGCAAAAATTAAAATTCTTTCTGTTATCATGTAACATACTAAAAATTGGGAAAGAAAAGGCATACTGACATAAAAAAAGAATAGCACGAACGTTTACTTCTCAACATGGTGCAAATAGTGGTTATTCAGTTGATCCATATACTGCTTGATCCTTTTTCATGTCTTCCTGATGAATCTCAAGGCGCAAATTTGAAAGCCATATCTAAAGAAATCCAGCTAAGGCAGAATGATTGATGGTGTAGTTATTGATTGATATTCTCTTGGTGAGACAGAAGACAGACAGATTGACAGACATAATGGCAAATGGATCCATAAAATAGACTTATGATTTGAGTCTTTTTTTATTCTTTCTACACAAAAAGAAAAAAACAAAAAAAAAGATAAACCCTCTGATTCAAGAACGATGACCAATTAATAAGAAAATAAACCCTTGATTCAAGAACAATTACCAATTACCAAAAATATTCCAACAAGAATGCAACATAAGGAAGTTGTTGCAACTGTATAACCACAAAGATAAAAAGCAGAGAGGCATGACAAAGATCACTGTTTGGTGAGTGGCAGAAGATCTAACAGAAGTTGTTTCCTGAGATGGGCTTTTCCTGAAAGTAGCTAATAATTTCGGAATTTGCATGTTAAAAAATCCTCATAAAGAATACTACATATGGAAATAGAAAGGCTTTGAAAGAGAACTTTTCAGAAAGCTCTAGTCCTTATTTGATTTAAGAATAGCAATTACTCTTTCAAAGTGCTGGTATAGATCTTGTTATGGAAAGCCCAGAAACCACAGAGCATCAGATCAACAAACTGTAGAAGCACAGGTAAAAAATTATAGAAAATTATAGTTGACATCTGAAGGTGGCAAGTAAACTGTACTGGAATTGGGAGGTAGATGCAACCAGCCAGATCTCATATTAATCCTCAATGTAGGCAATTACGATGACAGACAGAATGCGCACACTCACAGCTTTCAGCACTTACTCTTACGAGGTTTATACAGGAGCTGCAGATTATGCTATTTCTAGCATGCAGGATAGCAGGGGAGCCCCCCACCCCCTTCCCCTTATCTTACTTGTGCCATTTATCAGTGTTAGACACAAGATGGGCATTTCATATACAATTGATTCATTATACGTAATACAAATCTGACTGCATTTGGAAAAAAATGAGACAGCAGTGCTCTTTCCACTCTTCAGGTTTCCCTTTGCCCCCTAGCTAAATTCCTTTATTTTGGAGCATAAACAATATTTTTAGTGGAATAAAGTGTAGTAGTGTGAGATAGGTGGGATTAATCTGTCTTGTTCCTCCTAGTCTATGAAAGGAATTTATTATTGTTGTAGACCCTGCTGCTTGATTTGATTAGAGCTCTTAAAAGCATAGCCAACGAACCTGAGCTTATTTTTCTACAATGGATTTAACAAGCCATCAAACTACGAAAACATCCATTGATTAGATCTTGTTATCCAAGCCAAGGCAACTTTAAATGGGACAGTAGGATCTTCTACAAAATCTAGAGGGTTGTTTGCTAGCAGGGCATATATCATATTGGTTATATGCTTTAGAGCATACAATCAATAACAACCCTTCGGGACTGCTTTTTAGTGAAGTATAGACACCAAAAAGAAAAAAGCTTGAATGAAAGCTTGCTCTGTGAATTGAGCAACCAACAAACAAATTTAAGCATGGCTTTAAGTTTGCTTTGTGAATTAAGCAAATCAACAACTACAATCTTGTTTTGTAAATTAAGCTATATAGAACTGATTCGACAAATAATATTTCAAGTTGCAAGAGAACGAGGCATCAAAGTGAAATCAAAGGTCTAGCATGGACATAGGAAACATCTATTACTTCATTATTTGGATGAGCAGGTGATTATATCATCATTGGATCTATTGTTTGTATTGCTTCCAGCACACATAGCTGTTCTGTAGATTCCATGATGATTGCATGATCTTCTTCGGACAATCTTTCTGTTAGTGATAGAAAAAGCTTTGGTGGCATTTGCAGATCCTCGATTTTCTTTTCAAACATCTCCGCAACTTGGCTTATAGATGGTCTATTTGCTGGATTCAACTGTATACACCATAGTGCTGTTATTATGAATTTTTTTTGTAATTCCTTTTCATTGTCAGTAGCATCCTCAATTTCTAAGTCTCTTCCTTGATCAAGCCGATCATAGATCCATGAGGGGAAGTAGATTTGGGTGGTTTGCTGCGCCTATGGGTTTAGGTTCTTTCTTCTCCCTACCGTTTCCATCAATAGCATCCTAAAACTATAAACATCAGATTTGTAGAAGATTGCACCTACTTTTTTATAAAACAGTTCAGGGCCTATGTACCTTATGGTTTCTCTTACGACAATTACGGAGACTTTACTTTCATTTATAGGATGGAGTTTTGCTAATCCAAAGTCAGATATTTTGGGGTTGAAATTGTCATCCAAAAGGATGTTTTGAGGCTTAATATCAAAGTGTAAAATTTGCACGTCACAACCTTGATGAGTATACTCAAACCCTTGTGCTATTCCAAGTGTTATATCTTGCATCTTCTCCCAAGTCAAGGTCTCAGCTTTTCCTTCTACTTGTCTAGTGATCCATTGGACATGAATTCATAGACTAAAGCTCTTTTTGAACCCTCAAAGCAAAAACCAATGAGTTGCACCACGTTTGTGTGATGAATCCTTCCAATGGTAGACACTTCATTGACGAAGTCCTGTCCATTTCCTTATGGCCTCCCCCAACTTCTTTATTGCCACTGGACGGCCTGTTGTAAGCTTTCCCTTGAACACGGAACCAAATCCTCCTTGACCCAGTTTTTCTTTAAATTGATTGGTCATCTTCTTGATATACCGATAAGAGTACCTGATGGGTATGGAATTCCTATAGTCATTCAAGAAATCTTCGATTCTGTCGTCCATCGATCTATGCCTCCTCCTTAATTTGTATAGAAGATAGACCATCAAGCATGATATCCCGATGATTGTTTGTCCTGGTATGATGAATAGTACTATACAAAGAGAGACGTTAAGAGATTTTCGAACGCACAAAAGAACAAGGTCATTAGTATTTATTAGGTAAACAACCAACCATACCTTCAAAAGAAAGGATTGGAAGAAGAATGCCTGCAAATATGTTAAGAAATTAACCCACGCAATGCAAAAATGCTGGTCTGATTGAGAAACAATAAAATCTAGTCATCCAGCAAATATGAATCCCGAGAAGCTCTTACCAATTAATAAGTACTGGAAGAAACCTGCAGGAGACCAAAACAAATAATTCAGTAAATGATTTCAACATTCTGAACCATGTCTGTGCATTCACAAATGTTTTATACTAATAAACCATGGACCGTCTTCTACTCATTTCATCTTGATTAATGATATTTTATATTTTAATAACTTAATGATGTGGATAACAACACTTAAATTAAATATATTTTCATTGATTTTTCCCTTTAATCATTGCGCATGTCTAGAGTGGGAGTTCACGCATTTTGATCGTATAAAACAACTATCCAAGTGCTATACAATTTTCTACATTTCGATCGGATTTTCTAGATATATTGTTTATTAGTGCATCAGTTTTTCCTCATGGCAATCATACAACTAATTGGCCCCAAAATTTCTAATTTCTTCTTTTGTTATTCTTCTCCAGAGGCGATGGTAGGCGCTAAAACGAAGATGGCTATGATGGAGGCCAGCAGGCTCAGGTCCATGGATTGGATGGAGGAGAGGAGGCTCCAAAGAGACGTGGATTTGGTGATGGGTACTCGTGACTTTAATAGGAATTACACGTTGCAAGTTTTCCTCCCCATCCCCATATTCATGGGGGAACTGGTGGTGCCTGGATTTCCACAAGAGAACAGCTGTTTAGCCTAGAGAGGCTTCCTATCCACATCTAGGAATTGCGAAGGAAAAATCATACGGTCAGTATTTTGATTCTCTTTCGTAATTAGGATGCTTGACTGCGTAACTCTTAGCCGTCGTTTGCTTGGAGAAATATGAGTGAAAAACTTCTTCCTCTCATTATTTTCATGTTTGGAGGAAGAAGAGAAAATTGTATGTGGGTCTAAGTCTCGCCTTTCCTCTTTCGTTTGGATGCATTGGCAGAAAGCAGCGATGGAGACTCAGAACTCTTAGCTTCATTTGATTGGGGAAAACATAAGTGAAAAATTTTTCTTCTCATTTTTTTTCCATGTTTGGTCGACGATGGAAGCGAAAAAAAAAAAGTGTGGGTCCTAGTGTTGCCTTTCCTCCTCCTTCCTTTTGAATGCATTAGCAGAATGGTGGAACCTTGCAACTCTTGACCCTCTTTTATTTGAAAAAAATAGGAATGAAAAATTTTTGTTTCCTCATCTTTTCACATTTGGTTGAAGAAGAAAGGAAGAATTATATGTGGATCTCTATGTTGCCTTTCCTCCTCCTTCCATTTGGATGTATTGGCTGAAAGCAACGATGGAACCTCAGAAATCTTAGCCCTCCATTGGCTGGAGAAAATAGGAGTGAGAAACCTTTTTCTCTCTCATTTTCTACGCTTGATTGGAAGGACAAGTGAAAATTATGCGTGGTTTCCATGCTGCCTTCCCTCCTTCAATTTGGACGTACTTGCAAAAAGGAACGATGGAACCACAGCTGGAAATTGCTGAGGAAAATTCATAATATTAGGACGCTTGACAAGTAAGGCTCAGTTTCGTCGTCTTATATTTGACCATTCAGCGGCAAGGAATCGATGGAATTGATTGTTCTTTGTTGTCTTGCATCATAGCCAGTTCACCACATGGTGCAAGTTATTTCAAATTGCACCCCCGCAGGCAGCGGGACATGACTGTGGAAGGCCTGACTCCTAGCTATTTATGTTTGTTAGGGACCACATTTTGCTTGCTATCGTTGACTGGTCTCTTCCTCGTCTTTTTGGGTATCGGAGCTATCCATGGTAATGACATGATGATCAAGCTCCTGTCATCCAGTGATTTTTCTATAAGAAACATTTTTATGATAGATACAAGCTTTAGCAGGGTTTGTTTTGAAATTCATAAACTTAAAAAGAAAAGATTTTTATATTCAAGTAGAACATCAATCCTAATCCGCATAGTCTTAAAATTCAGAAGATAAAGCAGGCATGTTTCAATATCCTTATAAAACTTTATTCTAATTGATATACAACACTACATATTTCTTTTCTATATAAACACATATAGTCCTAACTTTTAGTAAATTATAAGTAACTCAAAGAGTTATTATGAGAGTTCAAATCCCGTTGGGTATATGCAGGTCTAGATATTTGAGAGAAAAAGTCTCTAGTGGGGAAAAGATCCTATTAATTTTAAATTTTAGTGAGAAGCAGTCATTGTAATTTCTAATTCTTTTTGATAGTAAAATTTTTTGCTCTTCTCCGCCCATAAATGTAAGCCAGTAGGCCAAACCACATAAATTTCTATGGTTTTCTCTTTTGTTTTATTCTACTCTCTTGTCTTCTTTATTGATCTTTTGTACCTTGTATGTTTTTGTCATATCAAGTGATATCAAAGCTTCTGCCATCGCAATTAATAATATCAGAGATTTTGCTATCACAACAAGTGACATCATAGCATGATTTTTTGAACCTAAGGTTTCAACTTACCTAAGGCATATTGCACGACTCCTAAAGCAGCATGAATCATCAGGCTACGTAGATTTGCACTAATCTTAGAGTAGCACAAATCTCAGAAATGACACTTATCTTGGTAAAATAGGGCTACCCTATCCTGCTGTTTCGCTTGATTGTGGTCAAGTACCAAAAGCGACGATGATGGCTATTGTCAAAAGTCATCGAAAGGGGCGAACGGTAAAAGAACTTTCATGGAGTAGGGCAATGGAGACGCACCAGGTTACTTAGGTCCTTGCCATTCGATCAACACTTGGGCACTCGACTTGCGATGCGAAGGTGGCTAAAGAATATTTGGCCCAAGAACCTGCTGGCGGAGGATAGATACAGCGGCGGAAGAAGGGAGCCGGTAAAGGATTGGACATTAGAAATAGGCCACGGTAGTGGTAAGGCACTAGAGGCAACAAGGTCGAGTATTTTAGACAAGATTGGCAAAAGTGAGAGCTCTGGGTGTAGCAATGAGCAAGTCCAAATCAATGCCAGAGAGGAGGAATCGATGGTCGACTCATCGGTAGGTGACCCGATGGGAACCTAAAGAGAGCTTGTGATTGGTCGCCAATGAAGTAGAGGTTGTGTGGGATTCGCAAGGAGCCAACGGTTTTGATGATTCAGCAGTAGTGGCGATGCATCTAACCAGCAAAAGTAGCAAAACCTCATCAGCAGAGGCCACATTCGGACATTAGTGGAGAATGAGGTGAGTGTCTGCCAGTGAGGTGGTGAGAGCTATCGTACGGACATGAGGGAGAAAGAAAAAAAGAAAAGAAAAAAAATTATTTGATATTGGTCTTCTAATCAGAGTAAGTCTAAGATAAAGTTAGAATAACTTAAAATTGAAGGAGTAATTATTAAAAAAAAAAAGGCTATTTTAATAAGCTCATGAAGGAGTAATTATTTGAAAAAGATTATTTTAATAAGCTCAATTGATTTGGTAGATACCTAGTAAATGAGAGGCTTATTTGGAAAGTTCGACCGGTGAAAGGCTTATTTGAAAAGTTCATTTGATCTCGAGATTTATTCGGAAAGCCTGGTTGGTTGAAAATCTAATTTGATGAGTTTGGTTGGTTGAAAAGCATACTTGGCCAGCTTAGAGCCTTATTTGGTAAGTTCAGTTAGTTAGGAAGCCTATTTAATGAGCTTAATTGCTTGTGAGGCTTATTTGATGAGTCTAATTAATTGAGAGCCTTATTTAGTGAATCTTGATCAATTGAAAGCTTATTTGATGAACTTAGAAATCCTTCTATTATTTTGGTGAATAATCTGATTTTTTGTTAGAGATAATGACAAAGTTTGAAATTAAGAAGTGTGATCGCACTAATTGCTTCAACTTACAATAAGTTAAGATACGTACTATCTTAATGCAATAAGGATTACAAAAGGTACTTCTTGAAAAATAATACATGTCTTGAGCAAAATAAGGAGAAGAAGAAAGAGATAGATGTCAAATCTCTAACTGTAATACAGTTGCGCTTGTCTGATGAGGTATTGTGTAGAGTTATAGATAAAAAAAATAGCTATTTTATTATAGCAAAAGTTGGAGTCGTATCTGATGAAATCCCAACTAAATAAATTGTATCCAAACCTTCGATTGTTCATGCTACATATGATCGAAGGTACATCCATTAAGTTTCATCTAAATGAATTTAATTCAATTATCACATATTTGCGACCAATTGATGTTGAGGTGGAGGAGGAAGAAGAAGCTCTCTTATTGTTGTATTCTCTACCTCAATCATATATATATAATATATTAGAAATGCTTAAGTTTATAGGAAAACTTCTCTCTACGTAAAAAAAGGTTAAAGCAATTTTATTCTCTAAAGACTTAATTAAAAGGTAAATAATAGATAATGTAAGTGACAGCCAGGGAAAAGGCTTGGTGGCCAAAAGGCAATCTAATGAAAGGAGTTTGATTGATGGTGGAAATAAGTCCAGATCAAAGTCTAAGTATAAAAATTTGACTTGCAACTATTGTAAAAAGAAAGGGCACCTCAAGGTTGACTATTATAAGCTGAAGAATAAGCAATAAAATAATGATAATCAGAGTCAGAGAAAAGCTGATAAGAGTACTAAAACTAGTTTGATAAGAGATTTAATGATTTTGATATTGTTCTCTCTCTCTCTGACTGAAGAAGCCAAATTAAAGGATGATTGGATTATGGATTTGGCTTGTTCCTATATTCTAATAGGGATTGATTCTCTACATATAAACATATTCTGTGAAGTTATATTGATGGGTAACAATGTAAAATGCCCTGTTGTTGGAATTGGAATGGTTCAAATTAAGATGTTTGATGGTATAATGAGAACTTTGTCAAATATTAGGCATGTTTCAAATTTGAAGAATAATCTTATCTCTTTGGGTACTCTTGATGAGAATGGATTTAAGTATTCAATTGTGAATAAAACTATGAAGGTCAGTAAAGGAGCTCTTAATTAGCATATGCAGCACATGAGATGTACTCCATTAGGGATATGTGCAGAAGGTGAAGAGAGATTTCAGTATTTTTTCAGTATCATTTACAAATTTAAGCTAAGATGGAGATTTGTTAGAATTTGTCTTAGAATTTACTTGCTCGAGAAAAAAAGGTTTTCTATATTCAAATAGGACTTCAGTTCTAATCTGTATAGTCTTGGAATTTAGAAGATAAAGGAGGACATATTTTCATATCCTTATAGAACTTTAGTCCTAATTTGTGCAAAATATTGTATGTTCCTCTTTCATATAAGCACACAGAATTCTAGCTTTCAGTGAATTCCAAATAACTCAGAGAGTTATTGTGAGAGTTAAGGAGCAGATTCTATTGGGTGTATGCGGATCTAGGGATTTGAGAGAGAGAGAGTCTTTGGTAGGAAAGAAATCCTAATAATTTCAGAGTTTGATAAGGAACAATCCTTATAACCTTCAGTTTCTCTTGATAATAGAATTCTCTGCTCTTTTTCATCATAGATGTCAACCAGTGAGCTAAACCACGTAAATTTCTATATATTTTTCTCTTTTATTTAGTTTTATTCTCTTGTTTTCTTCATTAATCTTTTATCCTCTACATGGCTTTGTGATATCAAATGGTATCATAACAAGTGGTAATAGATCTTTCGTTGCCACAATGCACTCTTTATTAAACCAAAATTTTGCCCTCCATCCATTGTTTTGAACCTTGATGTTTTCAACTTCCTTTCCACTTCTATGATTATGAAATAGAAGACTTCTTTTTGGAGGTTGACTCTGCTTCATTAATTCAATTCTCTCTGTGCTCCCATCATATTTCATGTCTATACTTAAACTTCTTAGTTGGGTAGCCAATAGAATTAATAAAATAAGGCAGGTTTTCCCTTTGGAAAGGAAAGAACTCAGTGTCTGTAGGAGGAGGAAATATCTGATATAATCAGCCTTCTCCAGCACTTTCATTCATTCTGAATCTCTCAATCCATTAAGCCAATCTATCAGAACCGTATCTCTGGAAACAAATGAAAGTAGTCTACTCTATGTTTTTGGCCGCCAAGTTGGCTGCTATCACATATCGACTCTTGATATCAATGAGTTGCCAGTTATTTTTCCTTGTAGTCTAAATACTTTCCAATGGAGCTCAAGTAACAGCCATGTAGTATCATCGCCTAATTCAGGAATTGGAGCAATCTTTGTTCATCTTAGACCTCCTAAAATTAACCCAATAAATACTATAGCCCAGCCCTTTAAAGAATGATCGCCTTTTAAACTATGAACCGATTAGACAGATGCAAGGACCCCTCCAATTCAATGCTATGGACCCATTATTTGGCCCATGTGACAAAGTTGCACTCATCCAATTAAGGACCATTGGGCAATAGACAGATGAAAGGGCCATTGAGCAATAGACAGATGAAAGGGCCCCTCTGATTCAATGCTGAATTTAAGGGCAATAGACGGATGAGAGGACCCTCTGATTCAATGCTGAGTTTAAGGGCGTGTTTGCTCTCCGTCCTGAATTTAGGTGCGATTGAATTATCAATCCAATTTCATAAGCTTCTCGATCCCAATCCCTTTTTTGATTTAGGCAATCCAGTTTTTTTAAGGCATACTAAACCATTATTTTGGTGGACCCACGATATATAACTTCCTCTTCTTCTCTTGCAAACACTGAATTGATTGAAAATTCAATCCAATCTAATCGCATCCAATCCAAACGCGGCCCAAGAGGAGCCTCAAATGGTGTTTCCTGGTTCAAAGTCTTTCACTAGAGGCAAAGTTGTTTTCTATCTAACTGGACCCGTCCAAAAAAATAACGGCGGCAATGAGTCATGTCAGATTAGCTTCAGGTAAAACAACTAATCTGGCACCATTTACAATAAAGTTTAAAAAAATGTACACTCATGTCTAATCTCTTTATTTTATATAAACTCACACCCCACCAATTTATTTGTTTAAGCTTTCGTGAACTGATTAAGACTAAAACTAATTAAAATCCAATTCCATATCTTCAAATATATGGGTCACCTAATCCTTCACCTACTACAACTTCTTTATTTTTTAAAAAAGTGAACTTAACCATATGGAGAAAATAAGTGACTATCAAATGTGTTATGCCGTCCAATTGGTTGCTTCAAAATGGATCACCATTGGGTCCAGAACTTAAAACCAAACCCACCCTTAAAATTGGTTTGATATAAGGTTAACCTGGTACTGTTATCACCTACGAAAAATTGCCCTCCAAATTCATTTATATCGGTTGAGTTCGTGCAGGTTGGTAGGCCTTGGACAGAACTCTGCAGCCAGGATGGCTTCTTCACAGTAAAGGACATGTCATCTCAAGATACCATATGATAATAGTTACGGTACCTGGAAAAACGAAGCCATCAATGACGAACGATACGTCGAAAAGAAGAGTACTTAAAAGGGATCACCATTCACCAAATTCCTTACCCCCTTGATCTGGCATTGACAAGGGATCTAAATTTACTAAGAAAAAGATACCAGTTACTACTTTGTGAAGAGAGGACATCAGTATGGAACCCTCAGCTAATAAGGAACAGGAGAAGCCCATGTGTTTTAGTAGAGTTGCTAATGAACTAGACATGGTCTCCTTCAGGCGATGAAGAGGTTTTAGCGCAAATACGTTTCTTTGAAGAAAAATGTCAATTCCTTCCCCTATAGGCATATTTTAACGAGGAAGCACTTGACATTCTCAATGAAATAACGAGGCGATACTTCAACAATGTCTCACATTCGATGGGAGAGTTGGCATTCGGGCATGTAACATGCCTCCATGTACCATGGTTCACAAGGAAACCCTTAAAAGATCGAAAGATTCATGCTATGTTTTATCGTAGGAAAATTCTACAATACTTTCTAAATTAGGAAAAAAAAACTGAACCTTTAGACCGCAAAAAGATGGCTCAAAAGATCCGTAAATAAGATGAATATGAAAAACATTTGATGCGTCATTTTTATGGCTGATACTGTAAGTGCTGTAAATAAGATTAATTTTAAGGACATTTGATACGCTACTTGGCTGGTGTTGTAAATAAGATAAAATTCAAGGACAAATAGGAATAACGATTCAAAAAGAATGGCTCACATTGAGCAAACTTTTTTCTGGAAAAGAGAGAGAGAGAGAGAGAGAGAGACAATGGTTGGATCGGCTTACTCCTGGTACGGTTAATACCGCTTCAACCAATATCAGATCACCTGTTATGAAAAGAAAATTTTAAAATAAATCTTTAAAAAAAATATAAATATACCGAAGCAGCGCCCTTGATAGATTTACGCACTGCAAGCTTTGTTTATTCCAAATGCACCGGTCTTCAGAAAATTTCATGCCACGCTTTTTCTGATGATTCTGAAGGATGCAAGAATACCATGGGTGCTAGCAGCTAGATGGAGGGGGGGAGGGGGATCCACATATGATGCGTTGGTTTACCAAGTGCGTTACAGCGGTGCCTTTTGCTAGATTGGCTAGATTGTCCTAGTTCTGACAAAACAAACCTGGGGAAAAGATTTTGCTTGCCTATGAGTTCCAGCTTGTCAGCTTGTAATTATTTATTTTCCAAAAACTAGAGATATTTGTAGAAATAGTTAACAAACTTTCTCCTTGCTTCAATTAGTTGGATAAAATTTGCCATAACCGAAATACCAAACTCGAATTTTGGATAAATCAGACAAACCAAAGTAGACCTTCTATGTACAGTAAAATGTATAGAAGCATAGGCTAAGATAACACATCTAGCAGTTAAGATGAAGTCCTCATTCCATACTCAACCATTATCAAATACACCTTATTCATTAGAAACAAGGAATTGCCAGATCCATATTCAGAGATTGGTGCGCCCATAAGCTTTAATCATTAACCTCATACCTTCCTATGATAAAATCAAATTGACTGATTGAACTTTATTTTTCAGGTAACTACACAAGTCCCTTCATTAACACACACAGCTGTATGGATTCCTCATGGTCGTACCTCGAAGTTCATAATTCAAAGTTCAACTTCTCCAGCCAATTTGGCTTCTATTAGCTCAAACATGAGAACTAAGAATATGTGAAGTGCCTTTCCCAACCAAAATGCCTGTTGAAAGCAATATTGCACTTTCTTTCATGATGATATCTAAGCACAATGAAGGTTTCACATGAAAAAATTGCTTAATAAATCATGGAACTAATTGTTCTCAAAAAAGGGGGACTTTCACAGTGACAATCTTTCAAATGGTCAGATTCAATTTCACACAATCTAGATAAATCAAATAATATATGCATATATCCAAAAAATTATGTAAATCAGCCATTAGGCACCACAGAAGGTATGACTCGCCAATGAAACATTCATCCTAAGATTAAGTACCATTTGAGTGCTTCAGAACCTCCTGCGGTGGTACATCGGCGCAGTAAGCCTCAACAAGTGCTACTCTGACTAACACAACAACAAGAAGCGCAGTACAAGTGAACTAACATCCAAGGCTTAACCTAAAACATGGAAATAAGAGTCCAGTTTAGTTGTTAGCACGTTCAATTTGCTTGTAAATATAATTAAGGAACACTGCAGAGACAAGAAGTGGATACTCGTGCTCCTTTAAAGGGATACAATCTTAGTACTAGGTAATGAGAAAACAATATGTATACCATTTCAAATATACGAATGGTGAGATAGTAAATGAAAGAGCACATGCTAGCATGGATAAATTGAAATAATACTTTCTAATGAGTTTTTCTTGGATGAAGTCATAGATTGTTATAAATAGTGAGATAATACATTATGCTTTCTACCAAAAAAAAAAAAAAATCTCTTTATAAGAATTAAAAATGACTATTTCTTCTAAATTTCCTACATAGTGACCAAAATCTTAGAATGCATTTGCAATAAAATTGTTCCAATATAATCAATTTCAGCAAAATTTTAAAGAGAACAAAAGAACGAAAACAATAACATGTGTTGTCTAATGAGGTGGAATTCCATGTACAACTTCAGTATGAACCAGCCTGTACACCAATTGGAACTCCGTAACAACAAGCATTAAAACAAAGACTTTGAGAAGAAAAACTTGATGCAACAGCCTAATCATGTATTCTGCTTTTCTTTTATGAGAAACAGATTTTCTACTTCTAATAATTCATCCCAAACAAAAATCAAGTATTCTCTTTAAATTCCTGAAAGATATCACATATTGACAATCTTACATGGAACCATAAACCTCCTATGATTTGAAGTAAAAAGAAATATCTTTTTGATGTAAATTTGAAGCAAAACATAATTATCTCCGAATTGACATGCTATCAATAAATCAGTGATCCTACTTACCAACAATTATTTGTCCATGAGTCCCTATCCAGCAATCTTCTAAAAGAAACCATCATTTTCTACAAGAATATAACCTAACCCTGCAATCCAATTTATAAAGGAAAATTTTTTCCTCTGTAAAGGTCTGCCAGTTCCACTTAATCCTACAACGCTAGAGAATGCAGGAAGGAAAGAGAGGGGAAAAAAGGCTTACAGATATTTGCCTGAGTTGTGAACTAAAAAAAATTCCAGTCTTCAAGCAATGCAATGTTCTCGTACACAAGTCATTCCGTTTTCTAAAGACAACATCTGTAACCTGGCACAGCGAACGTAGTGCAAAAGGAACAATTAAGCATGCATTCCATTCTACTGCCAAGAGAAAGAACAACTAAAAATCAAAGACAATAAAATAAACAGAAGTGCATCACACTAGAGTCGAACGTCTAAATCTCTTGTATCTTACCAGTGTTCAACTACAAGAAGAACAATTCGATCACAAACTCTCAGATCGACGGAAATGTGCTGCCTTTATAGATAGAAACGATACCACTGATCACATCCATCCAACATTGCATCAGAGATTCAAGTATTATATCGATGCTTGCTTGGAAACACGTTGCTTTGTACATGCCATTCAACAAAATTTTCTCAAAACACCAGATCTCACATACGACAAGGCATCTAAACATCACATGGCTTAATCACACCACTGGCCGGATAAACATAATGGAAGAGGTTCAATAGAGTAGGGTAAGGTGGGAGAAATGGATCACAAATAACAATCCTCCACGGGAGTCTGGGAATTACAAATAGTTCCCTTCTTCCTTCCCTTTTGATTTTTTTCTTTTAAGCCTCTCGTCGAGAATATTAGGCTCACTGAGCCTCGACGGTCCGAGTGGAAGACGAGGAGGAGGAGACGGCCGGCGGCGGAGGCATCGGAGCAGAGGGCTGGGAGTGGCCATGGGAGTTGAGGCGGTGGAGGCGGCACTTGAAGGACCGGGCGTGGGTGGCCGGCGCACAGACGCACTTGGGGATTGCAGCGTCCGAGCCGTGGCTGCAGGAGGAGGAATTCGAGGACCACGTCCTCCGGATGGTCCGCGGCGACGGCACCTCCTTCCTCTGCTCACCAGCGTCAACGTGGTTAGATGCCATTTTCCTTTTTCCCCCTTTTTAAGCTTCTCCTGGAATCGATACCTGAACCAAGAGACGGGAATGTCACTGCAAATTGAAAAGAAGGTAGTAGATGGAGAAAAATTGCTCCGATTGACAAATAAATTAAAGGAAAAAAAAAAACGACGATAAAAAGGATTGCTAGATCGGAAACTCGCGGTCTGTACCTAGATCCGTTAAAAAGGCTGCAGATCTAAAACTAAATTAAAAGATAAAAAAATCTACAAAAAAAAAAAAAAAGCCGTCCTAAGCTGCTTTAAGAACAAGAGTAATATGGACGTTATATATATATATATATATATATATATACAACATTAAATTTCTTAATTCCCTTGATCGAAAAATAAATTTGGCATTATAACGCTGAAAAATGATACGAGAGCAATCTCCCGCTGCTAAAGGAGCCAGTGAGCGAGTGAGTTTCAAGCCGCGGATCTTAGAAGAAAAAGAGAAGAATTAGATATAGGATATTAAATTATTTTTTTAAAAAAGAAGAAAAAAAAAAAAAAAGAAAGAAAGAAAGAAAGAGAGAGAAACATCGACCAACCTAACGGACTTGACGAGCCAAAAGCGGCAAACTGCCTCTCGCCCGGCGGCCCTTGCATTTATAGCCCGAGAGCCCGGACTCGGGCAGGTTGGGCAGGCCGCTGCCCGGTATTCCTCCCATCCGAAACCTGGGGCCCGCCATTATCCCTCTTTTACGGAAGAGGAGCCCATGTCAACGAAATGACGTAATTATCCCTCTTCTGGAAGCTTTCAGCACCAGCCGGACGTGGGGCAAAATCGTTATTGAGTGGATATTTTACTGGGACTTTCTTTAATACCCTTAACACCTGGCGCAGTGGTACTAGTTCATGGTTTTGGCACTACCAAAAAGAAAAGGATTTTCTCCTGCTCATCGGACGGCTCATCGCATGGCGGGGGGAAGCGCACCTGGAATTCCAAGATTCCGCATGCCCAAGCCCACCGGATTTCACCAACCGAGCGAGAGATGTGCTGAGAGCCCCCTCACAAAACATGCTAATAGGGCGCCTAGTCGACTGCCACGTAACCGTCACTTTTGAACCAGCGTGGGGCCCACCTGCTGTTTAGCGTACGCTGCCCAGACTCTTGCTGTGTTAAAAAAGAAAAAAGAATAAAAGATGGATAACATATTATCTGACAGGAAGTGGCAGGGACGAAACGGAGGGCACGCTCGACGGAAAGGTCTGTCGGCAGGAAATAGAAAACGGCACGTGAGGTGAAGGAGCCAGCGTCGTCGGGGATCCGGACTCGAGAGGGGGTGAGGAGCGTGTACGGCTCAGCGCGTGAACGCATGGAGGCGATCGGGGTGGTGGGTGCGGGCGTGTCGTGACGCGCTGTGCGAGTGAAATCCAGAAGCCTCGGTCTCCAGCGGTCGATACGGAGCCAAATATGCACAACTCCGTTCATTACATCATCATCGATCGGAAGAAGCGGCCACATTGAGAGTTAGGGTGAGGGAGAGGGAGGTAAGCTGGTTCTGGACGGTGTTGCGTGTCACGCTATGCTGTCAGACTCTGATGGACTTTAAATCATGGGACGTGGGTGACCAAGCATTCTTCACCTTGGATTCCATTCGTAAGGTGCATCCAGAAGCCTCGGAATGCATCTCGTGCAGTTATTTTATGGACACGTATCCCAACATGGATTGATGTCAGCCGGAAGTGTGGATCATCTGATGTTAAGACAGATCAGTTAATATGTATCTGTGATATAGATTAAAAAAATACAAACAAAAAATAATAATACCCTACTTCAAAACGCTTCAAAATTTTTAGCCAATGAGATGGCTTGTATGAGAACTTAGGGCAAGCCTCCTTGGACATCTCCATTCCAAGGTAATCCTCATGTCAATTTTATTTTTATAAAATATCTTAAATTATGAGAAAAGGCTTGCATCCAAAAAAAAAAAAAAAAAACCAATGCATGGATATAAGATTTTAATCAACTACGAAAGTTTAGAAGTAAGATATCTGAATTCTAACTTTTTAGCTATGTGGTTTTATTTGAGCCCATTCATAATTCCAACTCAATATATTTTAACACAGAACCTAAGTTGAAATTGAATAATGTGTCGATAAACATCAATATAAAAGAGAATATGAATAATTATTTTTCTACTGCATTAATAGAAAATTAAAATATATAACTTTAATTAAGTTGATCAAGATCTAATCCAAATTTGACATATCAAATATAACTCCGCAAAAAAGCCATATGATCACATTTGACTTGAATCTTTTAGGCTTGACACCAATTTAATCAAAACTAAACCCAAACATTGGATCAAGCAAATTAAGGGCTTGAATTGTTTGTTAACCTGTCATGTGGATCTATTAAGGAAGATAACTTTTTTTTCTATGATGCATTGCAGTTTGTTTTGGTACATTATGGTGCATTGCAGTTTGTTTTGGTACATTATGGTGAATTACATTCGATTATTGATAAATGACTATGACAGGTAACATTGCGTCATCTAATTTATCAAATTTAATAGTAACATGGGAAGCTAGCTTGCATGAGATATTTTAAAGGATTGATATGGTAACGTGAAGCAAGAATGGACCGGGCCTGTTAACCTTTGGCGATATGCATTCAGGTGTAGCCATTTGACCTTAAAATATTTATTACCTATTACTATCATGAGGGGAGGAATTGAACAGTCTAGATATGTTATTTAAATATTTCGAATTAAGAAAAGATGGCATTTCTTTTCCGTCATGTACGTGGAAACGTTGATGTTTGCCTAATGACTTTGGGAATCGTCCACTAGTACATCCAAGCGGTGCCACCAGCAATTACAAACACCCTTTGCCTCTAGCACCTAGAACTGCAGCTCTTTAAAGGGCAACGTACGATATGAGGTCTATTCTATAAAAGTACCGTCAAGGAAGAGAGAAGAATTTGGATTATAGACGTTGTTTGAATTTAAGATAAAATAAAAAAAAATATGACATCCAACTTTTTCTTTTAAGGGTAGAGAAGATAATTAAAAGTGCCAAGAAACGAGGCACTTCTAGCACTAGCATCCAGGGCCTGTTATAACTCATGTGATCACTCCAATAAAAATTATGAGAAAGAATAGTTATTTTCCCCGCAGATAGCGAATAGTTTGATTAGCTTCTTTTAAACATAAATCTAAGAATTATAATATTTTTGATATAAAATAAGGTACATTTTAGTTACATATCAATGTTGAAAGAAAATTAGTTATCATCGTATGTTAATTTTTCTTTGCGTTTCTAAAATTTTCTAGAATGAACAAAACATGAGTTAGATCCTATGGTTCAGCGTCAGGGCAGAAAATGCCATATCTTTTCCTAGAAGCCGAAACCCACAAGCTTCAAAATGGCATCAATCATGAGACCGGTCATCTGGGCGGAAGACTGGAGCCAAATCTCGTTGTATCTTGATCGAGATGAAAGGTGAAAGGAATTAAAAGACCTAGGTTTTTATACTATCTTGGTTCATATTTTCAGCCTAGAGTACGAATTTTTTTAGATATTAACTAAAAAAATGGTATATCTGTTGATATCTTGAAATTAATTACATTATAACAGTTGGAAATAAAAATCAAGAGCTTGGAAATTTTTCACCCGTGCATGTACATCGTGTCTCAGACCTCTTACAGCCAGCTTCGATAGGAGTGGGAAAAAAAGAAAAAAGAAAAAAAAATAAAAAGACATCTTTTCTCGCACGCAAAAGAGAGCCGCGCTGACAACATTGCACTAGAATAACTTATCGTCCTCCTATCCGGAGGCCAAAAAAAATGCAGCTATTCAACACCGGTGTAGAAATTTATGGCTAGTTGGCCACCTAAAAGGACGGCGTCGTTGCGTCGAGATAACGGAACCGGTCACTCTATGCCGCCGGACACGATGGAAACGTCCGTCCGAGACCGTCTTCCCGTCTCCGCCACTCACCTCCGTACAAAGGAGGTCGCTATCGGGCTGAGATACGTGCCGGGCCCACCGTTTGCCTCGAGCTTATCCACTTGCTTGTGGAGGGTGTCGACATGAGCCGACCATCTGGCCCCCTGGGTCCAGAACTCGGAACCCACCAATAATTTAATCGCACCGGCTCAACTGCCTCTTCTGACAAAGGTTGCGATCCGGGAGGACGCTACGCTGCACGCGCTTGAACTTGTCGATGATCCACGAGATCGCGCCCAAAACTCGACCCCACAGGATCACAATCGCAACGAATCATCCCAAGCATTGAACCCCATTCGTTTTACATGTAATAGCTATCGACAATCTTCAAGCAGAGAACGAAGCCGTAAGCTAGAAGTATTCTCATGGAGGGCAATGAGTAATTTACCACCAATTGACATGACCTGGACTAATTTTTATCCTGGTAGCTTTTTAATCGCAGTGGATGTGTAACATCGTTCCAAGGACTCTCGAACTCCTACCACCTGCTGTCCGAGCAAATACGCATGGAACATGAGCAGGTGCGCGTGAACGTAATCTAAATACACATGGAGCCATTTCGTGTTTAAACAGGGAGATTTGATTCCAGCCATTCGTGCAACACCAAACAATAGGTGATTCCAAATATTTGCACCTGATCCAATTTATACAAAAAAAAAAAAGATGAAAAAATTTAATCCAATAGTGATTAACATCTTCATCCTAAATTTATTCTTGAAACTCGATCCTTTTTTTTCTAAATAATAATAAATAAAATTATACAAATTTGAGTCTCTTAGTAATTTAAATATTGTTCTTAAATATAGACATATTAATGTATTTTAAGTATTCATTAATTTATAATAAATTTTAAATTTTAAATTTTAAATGATCACTTCTTTCTTATTTACCCTTTAATATTACTTTCAGGTTTCGCCACTGTTGACTTATCTACCTTGGAGGTCTAGAAATAACTGCAAGGGAAGATTGTAAAAATGATGATTGCATATGTTTGAGGCTATTAAAGAAAAGCATATGCAATTTAATAAGATACCTACTTCGCTTTCAATCTAGTCGTAGGCATTACAACGGGATATTGAATTCCCCATACCAGGTTGCTTTCGTTTGTGGTAGTTGGCTTGACTTTGCTTTCAATTTCAGGTTCCAATCACAGTCACTATACTAATGTCTGTGCCAGTGCTTCGAAAATTGTAGGACCAGGCTAGCGACTATTGTTCCAGCTTATAAGCCAGTCTCATATGCGTAGTATTCCCATTTCACCTGCATAGCTTTTAACAAAAGAACAATACCTGGGCCGCCATCGCGAGAGAATTAGTTGGATGGGATGAGAGATGAGGCCTTGTTTCAATTCTTCCCTCGGACTAGACCCAGATTGATTGCAAAAGATCAAGAAAATACCAGGTTTGAACGGATAATATCTGGGTTGGCCTAGCTCTCTCTGATCTGCTAGGCTTTTATGAAGACAGGAGGATTCGCAATCTGGGTTAGCCTGGCAGAGCCTGGATGGATCTCTTTGATCGGCCAGGCTTTTACGGAGACAGGAGGATTCGCAAGCGTTCTAGACCTCTCGAGCCTTTACTTTTTGGCTGCTCCAGGAAAACAAAGCCAAGCCAGGCCAGCACCACGCCAATGGGTAATTTACTACTAATTGACATAGGCTAATTTTTGTCCTGCTCAAGTACTCTCAAACTTGTTAAAGCAAATACGCATAGGACATGAGCATGTGCGCGTGAACGTAATGGAGCCATTTCGCGTTTAAACGAGAGAGATTTGTTCCAAATCACCACCAAACGACAAGTGATTCCAAATATCCTCTTACCGTATGCGCACCTGATCTGTCTTATCCCTTTAATATTAACCAATAACTTTTCAGGTCTCGCCATTGTTAATTTGTCCACCTTCAAGATCTAGGAATAACGGAGGCTTGCGAGGGAAGGATGTATCGCCTATGTTAGATGGACATGACGACTGCATATGTTCGACGCTATTAAAGAAAATCATTTGTAATTTAATAAGTTATCTACTTCGCTTCCATTCTAGCCGTTGGCATTACAACCATATCTGGGATATTGAATTCCCTATGCGATGTTGCTGTCGTCTGTTGTAGTGGTTGGCTTTCAATCTTAGGCTCCAATCACAGTCACTGTACTAATGTCTATGCCACTACTTTAAAAATTACAGGACCGGGCTACTGACTATTGTATCAGCTGATAAGCCAGTCTCTTGAACGTAGTATTCCCATCTCACCCGCGTAGCTTTAAATAACAGAACAATACCTGGGCCGTCAGCATGTGGCTAACAGGCGGATGAGATGAGAGGAAGGGCCTTGTTTCAATTGATCCGGCCCGGTCAACTCACATATTTTGATTTTGATTGCAAAAGATCAAGAAATTGCCAGGTTTGAGAGGCTAATGACTCGGCTGGTCTGGCCCTCTTTGATCTGCTAGGCTTTTGTGGAGATAGAAGAAGATTCGCAAGCCTTATTAGCCTTGAAGGTACCCTAGACAGTTTGTATCCTTGGGATTGTACCTCGAATCCCTCAAAATTAATAATGCTAAATCTCAAATGTAACAGACCCATTGCTCTATCAAAAATGAATATGACAACCACTTAGGCTATGAGTCACAAAACATGATGCAATATCAAATAGTTTTTGCTAAGCCATCATTCCAATCTAATTAGACTCAAACTGCTTTTCTAATCATGCCTTGCGAGACTACATCAACTATATTCCTAGCGACATTGGACTTTTTCTTCGTGACAATTTTGAGTCAACAAGGATACATATAGGATATAAATCCATAGGGTTCACATAGTGTTGAAGCAAGAATTCATTCATCACTCCTACCATTGATCAAATTCTAGCATATATGGTACGAAATGCATACCATGGCATCATAACCATAAAATAGGTATGTCATAGTTGAAGAATAAAATAATGTCATATGAATCTTGGTCTAGTAACTCAATAAGCATCTTATCACTAAAAGCACCTAACTTGAGTTCTCTAACTCAGTCATTCTCATAGCTTTTATTTGAAAACTCATATTTAGCTCTATACAAAGAGTTGTAGAGATACCCTATGATTGACTTTCATATAGATCTCATCTTAGCTCTAATTAAGGTGACATAAAATCAATGCAATATCTTGCTCGCCTTCTAACTGCCAAAAAGATAAATGTCTCATTTTGCTTGCTTTCTTAGCATCAAGAGAAATCACCTATATGAGTAGATCGATTCAAGTCTAGTGACATGTTTAACATAAAGATGTGTATCAAAAATCATTCTAAAAACAAATCAAATTAGGAATGAATATTTATAATAATAATATCAATCATAAAAGTATCCATACATATCTAAATCCTATAAAATCCCATACTCTAAATATGGAAAAGAAAAATATCTCTAGCAACAGATTTAGTCAACGGATTGACTACTATATTACCAGTAAAGATATGCCTTAGGACCATCTTACTTTACACAACTATATCTTAAATGTAGTAATAACGGATATCAATATGGTTAGTCCTGTCATGATACTTAGGATTCCTTACATATACCAAAATAGATATGCTATTACAATATATTAGTGTAACCTCCTCTACATAGGATATAATGCTTAACTACTAGAGAAATCTCTCCAACCAATTAGTTTCTTGGACTATAGCTATGCAAGCTATATACACTAACTCCATTATGGACAAAGCAATACAAGTCTGTTTCTTACTGCACCAAGAGATAGCTTCACCTTTTAGTGTGAATACATAACTTAAAAGTGGATTATGCTCATCTATATCATTGACCCAATCAACATCATTGTAACCTCACACCTATAATTCTCCACTATGATAACATAAGTTGAGGTCAACGATCATATGAAGGTATCGAAAAATCCTCTTCACATCTTTCCAATAATCAAATCAGGATTCCTTTAATAGCGATTGATGATTTCAACTATGTGGCAAATGCGTAAACGAGCATACACCATAGCATACATTAAACTCTCTATTATAGCTAGATATGGCAATCTGGACAATTGATTCTTTTCTTCATCGATCTTAAGGTATTGATCTAAGCTTAAAATATATCCCTTCTCTATTAGAGTGTCAATAGATTTAGAGTTATGCGTGCAAAATCGCTCAAAGATCTTTTTAACCTAGGTCTCTTAAGACAAATCGAGAAATCTCTTTGAGCGATCTCTAACAACCTTAACTCCAAGCATATAATTTGTTTTACCAATATCCTTCATCTTAAAAATAGAGGACAACCACTTTTTAATGGCAACAATAGATTCTACATGATTCTCAGCTAAGAGATTATCATCAACATATAATGATATAACAAGAACACTCTTTTTAGATCATTTGACAAATGTGCAATGTTCTTCTTCAATGATCTTAAAACCAATAAAGGTAATTGAGTGATGAAACCTTAAGTACCACTATTTAGGTGATTGTTTAAGGCCACAAACAGAACATTTGAAATGATAAACTTTGCACTCTTATCCCTTGACTTTAAAGCCAATAGATTAGTCCATATAAATCTCTTCATCTAGTTTCCATTGAGAAATGTAGTCTTAACATCCATCTAAAAAAGTTCTAAATCTTGTTGTACGATAATGGCTAAGATTAAATGAATAGAAGTAAAACTTACCATTGAGGAGAATATGTCTTTATAATCAATACCTTCTCTATAGGTATAACTCCTCACTGTGAGATGTGCCTTATATTTATCAATTAAACTATCTGCCTTACATTTAATTTTAAAGACCCATTTATTTTCACAAGTCTTATACTTAGGCGAAAGGTCAACTAATTTCGAAACTTGATTTTTAGCCATTAAGCTAATCTCATTATGCATAACAACTAACCACTCATTTCTAGCAGATGAAGAAAATGCCTCTTTAATAGAAGTAGATTCTTCCTCATCAAATGAAGGGCACATAAGAATATCCTTTCTAATCTCAAAATGACAATAGGAAATGTGCCCACATTCACTCTTTCACACTTGAAAAACTTATGAATCTAGTGGTACACTTTCACTAGATTAAAGATTACTCTCACTATCTTCGGTGATTTCAAGGTGAGGATTTAATTCCTTTCCCTTGTTTGCAAATGGTAAAATATCTTTTCCTTCCTCCAACACATAGAGGTCAAGATTCTTTAGTATCTCCAATGCTAAAAAAATTAGTCTCAATAAAATGGACATTGTATGACTCCACTTCAGTCATCTTTCACTTGGATGTTTACCATATATTACATAACCTTTTGAGTTACTAGAATATCTTATAAAGATGTGCTTTGTAGCTCTAGGGCCTAACTTTCCATATATATGGGAGGTATTAATGTTAATATAACCAGCCAATCCGTATGGGCACCAATGCATTAAATTGGCCTTTTGGCCACACCATAACTCATATGTGGTGAGAAGAACTGATTGAGAGGGCACTTGGTTAACCATATAGGTAAAAGTCAAAAGTGCATTCCCCTAAAAAGATATTGATAAGTTGGTCTATGTTATTATATATCTAATCATGTCTAACAATGTTCAATTCCTTCTCTCCACTATATCATTTTTTTGTGGAGTATCAAGAATAGTAAGTTACCTACATATCCCTTTTCCTCACATAACTTTTTAAACTAGTCAGATAAATGCTTGCGTTTGCAATCAGTTCAAAGAGCTTTTACACTCTTTTTCTATTTGATTCTCAACCTCAGCGAAGAAACATTTGAAATAATCCAATGCTTCATATCGGTGAGTTATTAGATAAACATAATCATATTGCTTGTAGTCATCTATTAGGATAAGAAAATAAGAAGTGCCATGGTATACTTTCACATTCATTATTCCACATATATCATAGTGGACTAGCTCCAATGGTTGAGTAGCTCTGCAACCTTCCTAAAGGACTTTCTACATGCTTTACTAGCCAAATAAAGCTCACATGTAGATAGGTTGACCTTAGTGAGTGAGAGCCTAATAAGCATTCTCTAGTAAATCGAATCATCCTATCTTATCTTATATGTCCTAATCTAGCATGCCAAATGATAAAATTAGAATCTTTATTAATATTTGCCATATAAGAGAATAAAGAAATAGGATCAATTACATCAATCTTAAAGAAACCATTCATAAGAGACCCATATATAAATAGAACACCATCCAATACAATGTCCAACCTTTCACAACTAAAACTAAAAGAGAATCCAAAAGGAAGAACTACCAATATTGAAAGTAGATTATAATGAATTTCTAGTTTATAAAGCATGCCATGTAGAAACAATGTGCATCATGTGCATAATTTGAGTCAAGACAAACTAATTCTAGAAACTTCTTCACTAATATCATTTCCTATATCGACTCACCAAGCATCTACTGGAATCAAGTGATAATCTACAAACTCTACTTGATCTCGTGCTACATATTTAGTTGCTCTTGTATTCACAACTTATTTAGAGACATTATAAGCAACTAAAATATGAGCGCATATATACAGAGACTCGAGGGAAGTTGATTTCTGCTTCGACTTAGTACACTCATGAGCACAGTATCCCAACATTCTATAGTTATAGCACTTCATCTTGGACTTATCTCTCTTCCTATCATGCTTGCCTCTATGATGCTCGGTAATCTTGCCAGTTCTTGGAGTAGTCATGCTTGCCTCTATGATGCTTGGTAATCTTGCCAGTTTTTGGAGTAGCATTTCTAGCTACATTTTGCCCTCTTAGTTTGCCTTGTCTTCTATATGTACTTTAGCATTTGTGCCCTTAGGTGACAAAGGCAATGGTGTGGTTTGCCTTTTTAAATTCGACCTCTAACTCTTTATAATAAGATATATCAGAAAAATTCTTACTATTGTCATTGTGAGTTAAGATTAGCTTCATTTACATCCAGAAGTCTGGCAGAGATCTTATAACCGCTTGGAATTGTTGCTCATCAGTGACTTTATTCTCTACACCCTTCAATTCATGAATCATACTGGACATCACCCTAAGATACTCAGTCATTGTGCGTCGGGATCATTTCAATAAGCCTCAAATTTCATGATTAGGGCCCTCAACCTTGTGGTCGAAGTACCACCATATACAAATTTTAGCTATTTCCACATATATATCTTTGGCAATAGGGTAGTTTGCAAATTCCCTAATCAGATCTTCATGCATGCTACTCAATATAGGAAAGTTCGCGCTTCAATCTTTCTTGTACCAAGCCTGATAGGTCTTAAGATCTTGATGGTATTGGGCGATAAGCCCATCTTTAGGTTAGGTTATTAAACTGAACAAAATTTTCAGAAGTTCTTGCTTATTCAAAAAGTATTATATTTTTCTATGTCATATATCATAATTAATTCCATCAAGCTTATCACCCTTAATGAGGTCAATAACTATGTTCTTGATAATCATCTAACTACTATATTGATATGCGCAAAGTTGACATTAATTATATATCTTTTTTATTTGTTTCAAGAATTTAATCAAAAAAGTTATCTTTCCTAACACAATGGAATAAAAAATAAGCATAGGGCATCATAATCATCTCCATTTGTAAATGTCAAAAATATATATTTCAATTAACTCTTAAATAAATTAATAACAAAAAAACCTAATCTCTCCCATCATATCTACATATTCATCATAAATTATAACTTACATATATTCAAAAAAAAATGCACCATATAATAAAGTGCCCATGGGCTCCTTAGAGCCCAATTGGCATTATCAAGCTTATGTTAAAGAAGTTATACATGCATAATGAGTTACGTAACATGCATCTCCATGTAAGGTTTCTCAAATAATAATAGTACAACCCATCTTACATACAATAACAACATGGAAATACTGTGCTTCACATCATATTTGGAAAAATAATCTTAAGTCTTTTGTCATACTGCATAAACTTTCATGAGGCTAATTTAATCACCATCCATTTAATTTAAATTTGCTAGCAGGCAAGAAGTAATAAATATTGGTCATTTAATGGAGGGACACTATACTTTTATCATTCAAGTAGTATTCACAGTGCATATATCTTGAGGTCTATAATCCAAGACTATAAATGAAAGTTGCAGAGCCCTTCTGATAACTACTTTTCCATTAAAGAATGAAAATTAATTTCACGCTAATCTAATTGCTTTTGTTTCTACATTTTTTTAAATAAAAAAGAAGCAGCGCGGGCCAGCCCTGTCCTTTGTCCCAGAAGCCACGGCACTCTAGGCTCAGCCCAGGTGATCGTGTACTGGGTAACGACTGAGGCCCAGCTACAAGCGGAGCCCAGAAAGTGCCAAGCCCAGATGAGGGGCTAGATCTGGTATGCGGCCTGACATGGGAACGGACCACAATGTGTCGCGGCTTGACGGCCCAACATGTGCGGGTGGCTTAGCGCAGGCATGGCTTGGCCTGGTGTGATGCATAGCCCATCGCTTAAAAGTCGTCTTCTTCCTCTGATCACCTTGCTTGCAGTCACGGCATGCCTTTTCTAGGGCTTCTATCACCATAAGTTCAAAAAATACATATGAAAAGCTGATGGAAAGCTCATGCAATATACTACAACAAGTCTTTATGCATCAAAAATCATTTTTGGTTGCTCAAAAGATAGACCATACGTGGACGAAAAAATACATAACCTGGAAGAAGGGGTTACCATGTATCAGGAAATTTGAGTCCGTTTTGCTTGAAATTTTATAGGGAGGTTCCACACATCCATATCAATATTTTACATAAAAAATACCACAAACAAAATAGCTATTAATGGGTATCAAGATATAAATATAAAAAATCTTTCATATGCATCCCATGTAAACATAACATATTAAAGGCGAACTAACAAGTAAAAGAACTCTCATACCAATGTTAATCTTGATAATATCACTCAAGAAGCATGGGATTTTGATTTATCTCTTAGGATCTTTACTTGTTAGTTACAAATCTTTCAATGTAGCATCTGAACTGGCAATGCTACTACTTTTGCACAAATTTAGATATCACCCAAGGTCAAGGGAGTGGCTATAAGAGTTCCTCCTGTGCTTCCTTGTTCACAAAACTAAGGAAAATTGATGATGGTGTCCCTAAAGAGAGTGCTAAGAGAGAGAATGGATAGAGAAGGTTTTTGGGAGAGAATATGATCGATAATTTTCTTCAATTTCACTAGAAGAAAGGAGTTACCTCAATAGCATGATAGTTAAAAAAAATCACCCACAACTAATTGCTCATATAGGCAGACTTTGGGTCTGGGTCTAATAATTCGATCCATTAATTAACAAAATGAATAGACAAAAAAAGAGAAATGAGAGTTAGGAATTATCTAGTGAGCAGATGTGGGAATTAAATGGAGAAGGTGCAGTGGTCATTTAGAGTCAAGAGAACTCTCAAAGAAACCAAGGATTAGGAAAACTTCATAAAGTGGTCTAGATGTTACAGTTTCGATCGTTGATTGAACATTATATCTTGACCATGAGAGATTGGCTACTGAATTATCATATTTTATTTAATTTGTTAACATTTTTTCCCCCAAAACAAGACGATGGTTTCAATCCAGCCTAAAAACTTTAGTAGATGAGCCAAAAATCTGAACAAAACCATGAGAAAGCCAAAAACCTTTACCCACCTTCCTGTTGCCCAACCACTAGCGCTTTTTCTTTATGACTAAAGAAGGTGAGTTCGACATTATCTCCAATGCATCACCCTTTCACCTCTTTCCAATTCAAAAATATAGAGTAAAACTAAATAGCAAGATGCTTCTCCAACATTGAAATAAATCTAGCACTGATCGAAAATAGTGGTTGAGTGGTGCGCAGAAGCAGGTGGCCGGCCAGAGATGGCAAGGGTTTACAGTGGTGAAAGAGGGGTTAGGGTCTGATCGAGGGAAGAAAAAAATGCCACTATAAAATTTTATATAAAAAGCTTATAAGATACATCAGCCTCCATAAGCTCTTTTTCATCTAAGGCATCCCCTCTTTGCGACATAGGTCTGCCATGGAAGAAGAATAGTATCAATTTTTTTTAACGGCAGAGACCAAAGTAAGTCAAAAAATGAAAGTTTAAAGATGTTTTAAAAATTTTTTATGGCTCAAAATCAAAATAAAACGCCTCTCAAAATTCAAGAGTTTAAAGTATACTTTAATTTTTTAATTATTATTATTATTTTAAGGGAAAGGTGAGCCCCAACAAATTTTATTAAGATCAGAAACTTTACAGAAGACCTGAGGTCCGATCACTAATATGCAAGCTGAAAAAAGCTCCATGGACAAAAATTTCATTTATTATCCGAAGGAAGGAAACACTACACGGTCACTGAAACAAAACTAACAGCTTAACTACTTGCTAGGCTCTTCCTAAATAAGACCTGGCTATACATCCATCGGCTCCCTTGGGGAAGAAACCACCTGGAGCGTGTGCGTCACCCTTACCGTAGACGATCCTAAGTATCTCCTCGGGGGTCCTATCGTAGGCCACCGAGTATCGGTTGCCGGCAATCACGTTGCCTGAAATCCTCCCTTCTGCGCCCATCACCGGAGGGACGACGATGCCTTCGTCTTTCACGCCGGAGCCGCCCAGTCTGTTACGCAGGGCCGAGATGTGCTCCGTGAACTGGGCGACGGTGATGTCGTACGGCTCCACCTTGATCTTAGCTCTCTCGTAGAGCAATGAACGGATGACCGCATCTTGTGCCGACTCCACGGCCAGCAGCCCAGCTACCAGCTGTATATCAATTGAAAGTCTTGTTAGTCTCTTTTTTTTAAATAATAATAATAATAATAATTTCTACCTCTTTTTACTCCTTTGTTTTTGATAGTTGCTGGATGGGTCTTGATTGTATATGTGATAGAACTGAGAAGAATCTAAATAATATTTTTCAGCTAGGACTAGTTCGGCCTAAGCTGTTCTAATTGATCCTACAGCTAGCAAAGGATTCGTTTAGATCTTTAGCCTAGTAAAACATCAAATCTTATGTAGAACATGCTGAGTTTGATCGACAGAATACAGAACGCTAAGATTTATTACATTGAACGTACAGAGTTTGATTGACAAAAGGGGAATGGCTCAAAATATATTGTGCCCAGGAGGATCACGAGGCTGGTTGCACTGTATGATCCAGGCCCCATTTCACAGTTGTTTCATTCACAAGTTTTGCGTCTGCTGTGGAGCTGATGGTTTTTAAAGGACTTGACCTTCAAAGTTTTAATGCATGGGAATGGAGAAAAAGACTACAGAAACTCGGACTTATCGACTACAAAGGGCAAGCCCTGCCTATGATTCTCACAGTCACAAACTCCGCATTTGAAAAATAATTTAGCTAGATGTAAAAATTCGGAATGCGAAAATTAAATAATTCTGATAGATGTGCAAAACTTTGACAAAAAATAAAAACAAAAATCAAGAATAATTCAAAATTTTTCAATAATTTGGAGATTTGCGGTCTCATCTTACGCAATTCTTGAAGAATATATAAATATACGCACGGGAATTTGTAGGCAATTAAAAACTGTATCGGTAAGAAGAGGTTAATTAGGAAAAATGATGGTCCAGAAATATACCCTCTTGGAGTGAGCACTCTTGAGCTTGGGGTTTGCCCCGACGTATCCGGTGAGTCCAACATACGGGATGAGATAGGCGGCCAGAAGGAAGTTAATCCCATTGGCATAGGGATCAAAAGGTGGCTCCAGGTTGCGCTGGAGCGCGTCATTCATGGTCTTGGCGAAGGTGCTCGAACTCAGATCAAGCAATGGCCTCGGAAATCCTTTAACACTTCTCTTGATTGCCCTTTACAACATACGTAAGGATAAAAATCGATCATCACAAACTAGTTGCCAACTCTAACAAACGAAGCCATGAATGACGAACTCAAAAGGCAATTAGGCAGATCGATCACCTGAGGTGCCCAACTTCTTGGTAGGCAAACTGAGCCACGATGTCGCGGATGAAAGGATCGAGATTGGCTTTCTTGGCGCCGATGGGAGGAGGGCCTCGCATGGTGAGGTTGGGAGCCACCCGGTCCAAGCCATAGCCCAGGGAGACAAAGAGGAAGAGCTCGGCCTCCAGATACTCCAGGTTCAGTGGGAACTCGAGCAGGTCGATGTCGGACTTGGGGAGGGCGACGCGTTGTCCCGCCTGGAGCTGTGACACCGAGGAGGGAGGGGTGGTGAAGAGGAGGAGGAGGAGGAGGAGGAGGATGGGCGCAAAGAGAGTGGAAGAGAAGGTGGTAGCCATGAGCTTCTGATCTGGAGTTGGTTCACACTTCTGCTCGACTGTGGTTATATAAGAGTGACTCAATGTCACTTACGTGGCCGATTCACAGGTATGGCAGTGGAAGAGAGCGGCACGTGGCAAGGTTCGAAATGATCAGCTACCTGACTTCTGTCTGAGCTCAGATCGGAGTCTGGCACGTATCTGAATATGTGCCGGTGAATAGATGGATGGTTATACCTGTCGTCGGTTTGTTTGCTGAATGGTTGCAGTTTCCTCGGTTGAACGGATCCGGACCCTATCGGAAGTTTGATCTAAAGGCGGTCGACGTGCATGGCGGCCTGGTTCATGGCGGGTCCAGTTGAAAAGTTTACGCGCGCGCTTCGGTCTCCCTCGACCGCTTCTCCACACGTGGTTCGGTTCCCCTCGTCCGCTTGCGGGAAGAAGCCGCCGGGAGGTCTGACCGCGGCGGGGGCTTTGGGGTATATATATATATATACATACATACATACATATATATCCACGATGGATCAGGAAAGAAACTGGCCGTAGGATTTGCCACGTTGTGTCTGGACGAAGGTCCGATATGCCCACCTCCGCTTTGCGAGTTCACGTCTTTAATCGATTGCTACTTCGCAGGGCAGGGCGGATGCACGAGGAAGCAACGCCAAGGGCAGTCGACGCTGCAAATGGGTCGATAGTTATCCAAGAACACTTTTGTTCGGTTATTGGGGACGACCAAAAATATCCTATCCATAGAAAACGACGCTTAATGAAAGATGGAATTTCATCATGCATTATATTATAATAAATAATATAATATAATAATAAATAATATTATCATATTATCACATATTATTATATTATATTGCTATAATATAATAACATTACAATAAATAATGGTATTAACTATAATAAAATAATATTAAAAAATATCTTATCACATGTGTTGGTGCTGATTTTCATCTTATCAAATGAACGAATAGAATTTATTTGCAATGAGAATCTAAACCCAGTCTTTGCATCAAAAAAAAAAAAACTTTATTAATAAAGACTTTTACCCAAAAAAATAGGAATTAACCTATAATCATCTTCAAATCTCATTAAAGGTCTCAAGGTCTGTTCCTCGAGAGTCCCTCCGACGATCAACTCAATTTTCTTGAATTTGAGGGAAAAGCAAAAGAGAATGAGAGAGAAAAGAGAGAGAGAAGAATTTTACTCTCGTTAGCCCCTTTTGAAGTGTTTTGGTGATATATATATATAGGTCTTGAAGGTAAGTTAATCATTTTGACTCAAAGTTCGACATTCTTGAAATTTAACGGCTCATGATTCTTTTGCGAATCTTAAATGGATCATTTCGATCTTTTCCTACTGAATTCGGTTATGATTTTGTTAATAAGATATTGATTTATGTACACATATATTTATCATATTAACTTACCAAAATCTCATATCATCACATGTCCCTCACTTTCAAGGGTTAAATGTGTCTTTTCCTTTAAGCCTTGCAAATAATTTTTAGAAAAATAATTTAAATTTTATGAATTGCATTGTAATTAAGAAGATTTTTTTTTTTTATTATGAGCCTTTTCTAGATTTGGTCTTTAATTTGATTGGCTTGTCATTATCTTTCTAAGGTGTTATTGAGTTCTGAGTACAACTTTAATTTAGTGGACTCATCATAAAGTGGTTGAGGATTATTTTCGACCTTTAGCTCTCGATTCTGATGCTTATCATTTAATGAAATGTCAGCTTATGATGAACTTTTTTTGGGCTTCGAAAAAATTTACAGTGCGCGTGTGCTTTGTTTACAGTGCCTTGAAGGCATCGCTTATTTTCTCTTTTCTCTATTCTATATAAAACAAAAGTAGTCCAACATTTTTACTCTTACTTGTCATTTGCTCGAGTGCCTTCTTAGAGTTTTTAAGTCTCCTAAGTCCTCTTTGGTTGGCTCTATCCTTTTTTTACTTCATCAATCTTTAACTTTTTTTTGTTCCCATAACTTTTAGGTAATTCTCATCCTATTTTCATCCTTTTTCTATTTAATTTAGTTAATTATGTCGGCAACCAAGGAAGTATCCTGCTCGGCTTCGGGGTCTCCTTTAGCTTTAAGCACCCCTATGCTTGAAGCTAATGATTCTCCAGTTCTAACTTTCGAGCATATGATTCATATCCGATGAAGTTTCGTTATGTTCGAGCAGTTTACTTTGTCGAGTCAAGAGGAATCTAATCGAGCATCAGATTCTTCTAAAGAGCATCTTATTCCTTATGAAATGCTTTAAAAGTCAGTCTTAGATTACTCATATGCCCACATGTAGGACGGCTTTTAAATTATTTCAATATAGCTCCTATCCAGCTTTTTTCTAATTCCTAAAGGTTAATTATATATTTTCTTTATAGGCTTTCTTCTGTAGGTATCCCTTTTTTAACTCCTCTTTTTAGGCATTTTTTCAACCTTAAGAAACACCCTAATGAGAAAGGATGGTGGTATTTTATTGCTCGATATGGACATAAAATATTCGTCAAAAGCCCTTCTTCTATTCGTGGATGAAAGAATTGATTTTTCTTTATTATAAAAGTAGGTAAAAAATAATCATTTAGGTCAGGTTGGTAATAGCCCAACCTAAAGTCTAATAAGGCTGCACTTCTTTCTCCTAACGAGGAAGAGGTGGTTTTTTTAATAAAACAAGACCTTCTTAATAGGCTGCACTTCTTTCTCCTAACGAGGAAGAGGTGGTTTTTTTAATAAAACAAAACTTCTTAAGTTAGGAGTTCTTTCAAGTAAGCTCGGGTCCAAGCAAGATTTAGCTCGGGTCCCTTAGCTAAGTTAATCATAGATTGTTCGGTCAATTTAAAATATCTTTCTTTTATTTTTCTTATTGATTAATTCTTTATTATTGATCTTTTTTAGAAATATTGAACTTTGAAAAACTAAAGAAAGCTATCATGGCTAACAAGAAGAGGGCCGGAGAGTCTTCCTCGGCTATTCCAACAAAAGCCAACGAAACCTCCTCTAACCAAGTAATCGATGTCCAATCTTCCACTCGCCCAAGGAAAAGGCTGTTGCAAAGAGGGTAGAGGGTGCGGCCAAGAAGCCTCCATTGATCGACCAAGCTACTCCAACTTTCTCAGAATCATTTCCTCCATCAACTGAGGATTCTCATCTTTCTTCCTAAGGTGGGATATCTACTAAGGAAGCTCTAGTGGTCAACGAAATTCATTCCTCACGCCACCTTCAACATCAACTCCGCCAACATCAGTAACCCCACCAGCTTCGTCGACTTCGGCAACTTCACCCGTTCCACCTTCCTTCAGCCCAAATTTGTCTTTGAGCCCCAACGTGTACATCCCATCATGGAATGTTTGGACTATTGATTCAACCTTGTTCAGAACAGTAACCTAAAAATGGTGAAAGGCATTTGCCTTCCTCATGATTCCTCCTACTTTAATCAAAAAAAGTAGTGAGGAGCTCATGCTTAGTATTTGCAAAAACTTATTCGAGGTAATTACATTTTCTTTTTTTTAAAAAAATTATCTCTTATTTAATTTTTAAAAATTAACTTATTATGTTGTGTATCTATTTTTGCAGAATTGTCATAATTTTGTGATGTTAACAAAAAAAAAACCAACAGTTTGAAACTGAGCATGCTCAGATTAAATCCATTGTTGAAGAAATGTCAGCTAAAGATGAGTATAGAAACAACTCAAGAATGACAATGCTCAACTTTGAGCTGTCATTGAAGAATTGAAAGTGAGGATTGACATGAAAGATGACAAACTCACCAATCAAGTCCTCATGACAAACTTTTTGTCAGAACAATTAACTAACATAAAGAGCAGTACCCAGAACTTTAGAGGGCTTTCATATCAGAGAGAAGACAAGCCAAGGAAAAAAACAGGCTTCTCTCTAATCGTTTGAAGAACTCTAAGGAAGATGCTCAAAGAATGAGATCTAAACTGAACAAGGAAAGAGCCAAGTGGGCTGAGGAAAGAAAAAGCCTTAAGGAAGAGTTTCTTCCTTCATAGAAAAGAAAAAAGCGAAGATCATCAAAGCTTACAAGGCTTCGAAAGAATGCGAGGATGACAAAGTTGCCTATGCTATCAAAGCTTTTTTGGCCAGCTTTGATCTCTGCAAAAAGAGAGCCATGGAGGTTTTGAAGATCTAAAAATTGATCCAGAAAATGAAGAGAAAGGCAAAATAGATGAAGTCCAAGAGGAGAAGACCGATCAAGACAATCAGAACTAACTTCTTTGGACTTTGTATTTTTTTGTCTTTCTTTTAATTTCATCAATTGTAAAGATCTTCAAATAAATACAATGGCTCGTTCTTTGTTCAATCTTTGTCGGTGTTTCTCATTACTTGTCTCCTTACTTAGAAAATTTTCTAAAATTTAAATAGAGTCTCATAACATTCTTTCATAAGATTGGCTTTAAATACTAACAATCTTCTCAAAAAAAAGTTAGATTTTAGAAGAATAACTTTATCCTAAGAAGATCACTTCTTAATAGCAACCTTTCACTTAAAAATGATCGATCTGATAAAATGATTTGTTCAACTTAAAAAGATCATTCAAATAAAATCACTCTTTTAGCTTAGGACGACCTTTTGGAAAAGGTCAACCTATAGAAACTATGCCTAAGTAATTCTCTTACAAAGTTTGACTTATAAAAATCAATTTCTTCAATTTAAAGTAGCTTCCCGAGATGATCAATTTTAAAGAATAACTTTATTAATCTCAAATAACTTTTTACAATAGTCAGTCAAAACTTCGTGGGCCTCAAAGCATTCTTTATAATGGCCGATCAAAAATTCGTCAGCCTTAAACCATTCTTTATAATGTTCATTTGAAACTTCGTCGGCCTAAAACCATTCTTTATAATGATCGGCCAAAACTTCGTTAGCCTAAAACCATTCTTTATAATGGTCAGTCAAAACTTCATTGACTTTAGACCATTCTTTATAATGATTAACAGAACTGACTGAAACTTCGTCGGCCTTAAACCATTCTTCATAATGGTTAACTAAATAACTTTGCTGGCCTCAAGCTAATGTTTATAATAATTGACCTTTTGAAATATCTTCACTAATCTCAAATGACCCTTTGAAATGCTCAATCAAAAAGAACTTTGTTAAAAGGTTAACTTTTCATATCATCTCTCAATTCGAACAATATTCTTATCAAATCTAACCTTTTCAAACTAAATCAACTTTAAGAACAAGCGTAAAAACATTCTATAGAATCATTCCATCCTTACTATTTTAAAAGCATAAAATTTCTAAATTGTTACCTAGTCATTCATGACACTGATCATATTGTGTCAAAAATCTCCACGTTCTCAATTATTCCAAAACGATCAAATTTCTTAGATGCATCAAAGTTTTTCGATTCATAATCATATCCAAATTTCTAAAATTTACTTGGACATACCAAGATTTTTATCCTTTAGTGTACCAACACCTTGTCACCCATGGACGTACCAGGATTTTTGAATTTTTCTTGGATATACCATGATTTTTTTCTTGGACATATGAAGGCCTTCTCACCCATGGACCTACCAAGGTTTCTAAATTTTACTTAGACATACCAAGATTTTTTTATCCTTGGACGTACTAAGGCCTTCTTACCCATGGATGTATCAGGGTTTCTGAATTTTACTTGGATATACTAAGATTTTTTATTCTTAGATGTACCAAGGTTTTTATGTCCTCGGACGTACTGGAACAATCTACATCCTTGGGCATATCAAGGTTTTCATATCCTCGAATGTACCAAGACAATCAATATCCTTGAGCGTACCAAGGTCTTCATACCCATGAACGTACCTAGGTTTCTATATTCAAATATTTTGAAAAGAGAATGAAGCTTTATTTGAATGAGAATATCCATTGTTCTGCGATCTTTATTTGATAGAAAGAAAAGTTACAATGAATGATTGAAGATAGGAATTTACTGATAATAAACTTTGAGACTGTCAAAATTCCAAATATAAGGAAGTTGCTAATAATTGAGATCTTTCAATGTATATGTTCATGATCGAACCTCTTCAGTTATTCAATAGGGTCCTTTCTAATTTGGGGTTAATTTTTCTTTCTCAGCAACTCAACCTATTGTTGCCATTTTACTAAGCACCAAATATCTTGATCAGAAATGTTGATTTTTTACTTTTGAATTATAATATCTAGTAATTCTTGGCTGATAAGCTACCATTTTCAACTAAAACTCTTCTCGAACTTCTTATATCAAATCCAAATTTCCTTTGATATCTTCTACATTTTGTTGTTCTGGAAAATTATTGGAACGAAAGTTCAGCATTCCTATTTCTATTAGAATTACAACTTCAGTTCTAAATATGAAGCTATATAGCATTTGTCCAATAGGAACTTTGCTTATGGTATGATAAGCTCATAAAATGTTAGGCAACTCTTCTACCTATAACCCCTTGGCTTTATTGAGTTGGACTTTAAAAGCTTGTAATATTGTTCGATTCATTACCTCGACCTATCCATTGGTCTAAGGATGAGCAACCAAAGAGAATCGATGCTCTATTTTTAACTCTTGGCAGAAATCCTTAAATTGTACATTATCAAACTATTTACCATTATCAGTAATAAGTATTTTTGAAATTCCAAACCGATAAATGATTGATTTTCATACAAAATTTTGTGTACTCTTTCCAGTTATCTTTGCAAGTGGTTTTGCCTTTACCCATACCCATTTAGTAAAATATTCAATAGTTATCAAGAGAAACTTCCTCTATCCAAGTTCTAGTGGGAAAGGTCCCAAAATATCCATTCTCCATTTAGCAAATGGCCACAAACTATTAATTGTATAAAGATCAGAAGAAGGTTGACAAATTACTGAGGAGTTTTTCTGACATGGCACACATTTCTTCACATATTCAGTTGCATTTCTATTCATGGTCAACCAAAAATATCCTTGTCTGAGTACTCTATATACTAATAATCGACCTCTAATATGATTCTCACAAATTCCTTCATGAATTTCTCTAAGCACATATTCTGCTTTAGATAGTTGAAGATATCTCAAATAGGGTAATATATAATATTTTCTGAATAATGTTCCATTTATTATTGTATATCTAGTTGCCCTCTTTATAACTTTTTGGGCTTCAAGCTTATCTGAAGGTAGAATGGCCTCTTCAATATAAGAGAATATCGGATCAATCCAACTCAGCTCTAAGTTAATCGGTTGTATATCCTTCTCTATTATACTTGGAGAGGATATTTTCTCAAGACGTACAACTTAATTATTTAGAAATCCTGATAAAGCTAGCTTTGATAATGCATTTGCTCGCATATTCTCTGTATGGGGAATAGCTTGAATTTCAAACTACCAAAAAGAAGTACTTAAAAGTCTTAACTTTTGTAATACTTAATTAAATGAGGTTCCTTAACCTCAAAAGTTCCTTGGACTTGATTTACCACTAACTGTGAATCACTATCTACTTTTACACTCTGTACCCCAAGGTCTTCAGCTAACTTAAGCCCTATAATCAATGCTTCATATTCAACTTTATCGTTAGAAGTTTTAAATTCAAACCTTAAGGCATATGGTATTTCTATATGATCTGGGCTTATTAAGAGAATTCCTGCTCCACTTCCCAGCTGATTAGATGATCCATCCACAAATATTTCTCAAATCAAACTATCCATATATTTTTGATTTTCTTCTTCTGTATTTCCTTTGAATGTTACTTCCACAACATAATTAGGCAATACCTGAGCTTCTAAGGTTGATTTTGATCGCTATTGGATATTAAATTCACTAAGTTCTATTGACTATTTATCCAATCAACCAGAAATGTTAGCTTTATGTAGAATTTGTCTCAAAGGTTGGTTGGTTAGCATAATTATTATATGAGCTTAAAAATAAGGCCTTAATTTTCTGACAAAAAGAACCAAGGTATAAGCAAACTTTTCAACTTTATTATATCTTGTTTCAGCATCTAAGTATTTTGCTTACATAGTAGATAGGTTTATATCGACTGCCTTCTTTCCTTATCAGTATCGAGCTTATAGCTTGCTCTGAAATAGCTAAATACAATATTAACTCATCCCTATTATGTCGACTACTAAGCAAGGGAAGAGAACCCAAGTATTTCTTTAGCTCTTCAAAAGATTTTTGACACTCCTTGGTCTATTGAAAATTCTTTGCTTTTAATGCCTTGAAGAAAGGCAAATACTTTTCTGCAAATCTTGAAATGAATCGGCTAAGTGCTGTTACCCGACCAATAAGCTACTGAACTTCTTTTATTGATCGGGGTGGGCTCATATTAAGAAGTGATTAAATCTTCTCTAGATTTGCTTCAATTCCTCGATAATTAACCATAAATCTGAGAAACTTCCCTGAATTTACTCCAAAGTGCATCTTTAATATTGAAAAGATCTCCTGAAAATCTTTAACATACTCCTCGGCCTTTCTACTTTTTACTAGAGCATCATCAACATAAGCTTTGATCGTCTTTCCAAGTAATGGCTTGAACATTTTATTTACCAGCCTTTGATACGTTGCTCCTACATTTTTTAATCCAAATGGCATGACTTTATAATAGTATAATCCTTTCTTAGTGATAAAAGTTGGTTTTTCTTTAGCAGATTCATTCATTCTAATTTGGTTATACCCTGAAAAGGCATCCATAAAACTCAACAATTTATATCCTGCAGTAGCATCTGCTAATTGATCTATCTTTGGTAATGAAAAACTATCTTTTGGACATGTCTTATTTAGATCCATAAAATCCATGCACATCCCTCATTTCCCATTAGATTTCTTAACTATCACCACATTAGTAAGTCAATCTAGATAATATATCTCTGATAAACTTTGTAGATAGTAATATATCAACTTCCTCCTCTATTGCTCGGTTTCTTTCATATGCAAAATTTCTTTTCTTTTGCTAGACAAACTTGAAACTAGGATCGATATTCAAATAATAAACAATAGCTTCCGGATTAATTCCTAGCATATCTTTAGCTGATTAGGCAAATACATTTGAATTATTTTGCAAAAGCTCCACAAGCCTATCCTGCACAGATGTAGAAAGATAAGATCCTATTTGGATCATCTTATTACTATCTCCTCCTAATGATATCTTTTTTAATTTCTCAACTGGTTCTACATGCTACTCCTTTATATCATTCCAAAAATCTAAATTTTCAACATTCATGGTCTCCTGAACCTATGCTCTTTCTGATATATTCACATCTAATTGATTATTAGATGAATGCCCATAGATTTTTCAAAGTCGCTACATAACACTGTTTGGCAGCAATCTGATCTCCTCTAACTTCCCCAACCTTATGTCCTACCAGAAACTTCATAAAAAGATGATAAGTGGAAACCACAGCCTTTAAAGCATTGAGGCTGGGCCGACTCAATATTGCATTATAAGTAGCTCGCATTTTAACTACCATGAATCTATCATAACAATCTTAACGATCAATTTCTCCCCCATAGTAAGTGGTAAAGAAATAATTTTCTTAGCTTGGATTGAAGTTCCAAATTCCCTCGGCTCGGATTGAAGTTCCAGTGAAATCAACCAAAGGTGCATTACTAGGTTTTAATCTATGAATGCTAATACCCATTTTTAAAAATGCATCATAAAAAGAATATCAATAGAACTATCATTATCAATCAATATTCGCTTTACTTGAAAATTTGCAATTGTAGCAGTTATAAATAAGGGATCATCGTATTGAGTACTTACCCCTTGAAGATTTTCTTCAAAGAATGTAATATTTGGCTTCTCAATCCTACTTTTTGTACTTTTTGAAGTGGGCTCCTTGGCTCGAATTCTCCTTGCATATGCCTTCCTTGCCAAGGAAGATTCTCCATCGGCTGACAATCTTCCATGAATTACATTTATGATATCAGCAATTGGTCGGTCTTTAGTTTTTTTTCTTGAATCATACTTCTATTTCCTCGGACTTATTTTTTGTCTAACAAACTGACAAAGATGACCCTTGTGAATCAATTTTCCTATTTCATTTTTTAACCACTAGTAATCTTCGGTATCATATCCATAATCTTGATGAAAATAGCAATACTTATTCTGATATCTTTTCTCAGGCTTTACTCTCATTTTTTCTAGTCTCTTAAGATCATAACCTTCTTTACTGATCTGCATTAAAATTTGAGCTCGAGATGAATTAAGTTGAGTAAATTGATCATACTCCAATTGAATTGAAAATGTTCTTGGTTGTCTTGGGGTTTCTTGTAATATCTGAAATTTCTTGAATTCTCTTTTTGACCTCCCGTGCTCTTTTTCTAACTGTTTCTTTGATGAACAAACTTTCTCTTCCTTATGTAAAGCTAAAATTTCTTTAGCAATAATATATTTTTTGCCCTGCTAAGCAACTCATCCAGGTCTTTGGGAAGCTTCTTTGTTAAAAAAAAAAAAAAGCTCAAATGAGAGTTTCTTAACCCTTTCATCAAGGCTACCATAGCAATTGAATTATTAAGATCTTTCACATCAATAGCTTCTGAATTGAAGCATTGAAGATATTCTCTCATGAGCTCATTCCTTCTTCGCTTAATATTCATAAAAAAAGCCAAAGTTTTCTTGTGCTTTCTGCTACTTATAAAATGTCCTACAAATAATTTACTAAGCTAGTAACAAAAACTAATTAAAGATGGTCTAAGATTTGTGTACCAATTTTTTACAACTTTCTTGAGTGTTGCCGAAAGTACCCTACACATTATTATATCTGATGTACCATGCAATAATATGAGCACCTTAAAACTCTCCAAATGATCAACTGAGTTTATAGTTCCATCATAAGACTCTAATTGAGGCATCTTAAACTTTGCTAGGAGAGGCAAATCCATTATCTCCTTAATAAATGGGGGCTCAATTAAAAAGTTTAAATCATCTGAAGACCCTGTCCCCCAGGTTTGAGCCCAAGACATCATTTGCCCAATCTTTTGATTTATTTCTTCAAATATTTTGTCAATATCAACATTTTCTTGGCTTCTTGATAATAAGAACTCTGGCACAAGGGAGTGAGACTCCTCTGATGTGACTTGGCTACAGACTTGATCGGCTTAATCTGATTCTATCTGGCCTTTTCCTTGTGATTCTGTATATATTTTGCTTCCAACCCCTGACCACTTAGTTAGCTTCTTGACTAATGATGACCATCCTCTTCTTGATCATTTTTCAGAAAATCTTGATTATGGGCTCTTTGTGTTACAAAACTTTGGACTAAATTTGTCAAGGCATTTATTTTTGCATTGGGTTCTTAATGTCTTCTTGAGTATTTCGTAATGCTGATCTGGGTGATAAAGAAGAATTACTAGGATTTTCTTTAGATTGTTAAGACTTCATTCCACCTTAATTATTATTCAAACCAATATCCTTCTTGTGCGGCATGACTTCAAGAGAAATGGCTTTTTGTCCAAGTTTTTCACAGGCGGTGCCAATCTATTGATGCTGATTCTTGGCTTATCAGATCAATGGATAAAATTTATTTGTTAAGGGAATCTGAACTTAGTCTTTGCTTTAAAAAATTCTTTGCTCATAAAGACTTTGCCCAAAAGACTAAGAATTAACCTGCAACTACCTTCAAATCTCGTTAGAGGTTCCGAGATCTCTCCCTTTGAAACTCCTTTTCTATGAATACATTTGAACCAAAATGACTAGTTGGTTTGTTGAATACATAATGTTGCCCAGCTAAGCAACCTAAGAGAGGGGGGGAGGGGTAAATTGGGTTCTTTGAAAAATTTTAGCAAAACTGTGCTCTATTTGAAAACAATTAAATCTATAAAGGTATAGAGAGAAGTGTGGTGAATAAAAGAACAATCCAAAGAAGAATCACACACAAACACAAGGATTTATAGTGGTTCGGTGCCAATCCTTGCACCTACGTCCACTTCCCAAGAATTTCTTGGGAATTTTCTCCACTAATCATTTTTCAAACTATTACAATCCTAACTGACCCAGCTAGCTTCTTGTTTACCAGGCACAAGGAAGCCTTACAAGTCACCAATTTCGGATTTAGCACACCCAACATAAGTTTCAACTAAATTGAAACTCAAATAAGCATACAAGGAATCAAAGGTGCAGAATAAACAGTTACTAAATGAGCAAATGTAACAATAATGGCACTTTACAAATTTTGAAGGTCTCCTCTTTAAATGAGCTTTTCCTCCTTAAATGTTGGAGCTATGAGCACTTAAAGAAGCTTTTAGAGTTATTGGATGGAGCTTTGAACAAGCTTTAATGGCCATCAATGCTTGGCTGCATAGTAGCTCTTGAAAAAGATGAAGGCTAAATTTTTCTCTTGATTATTCACTCTTTTTTCCACTTATAATCCTTCAAAAACTCATCAAAACTCTTGCTAATTCATCCTCTTAACTTGTATTTATAATCTATTGAGAGATTAGAATGTTAAACTAGTCGTTTTTGACCGTTTGGAATGTCAGAACTATCCGTTACTGTGCTGTTCCAGTAGTTTTGGCTACCATGCTGACTAATCTTGAAAAACTTACTATCCAGGCCACAGTAGTCGGCTACCATGCTGATTAATCCACTCCAAACTTCTCAAAAATTTCTGTCGCTCAGAATTAACTTGTTAGCAGGCATGGGAGTCCGCTAATGGCTTCAAACTTTCTGTTTTCTCAACAGTAGCTGGCATGAGAGTTGGCTAATGGCTTCAAACTCTCTATTTTCTCAATTTTATGTAACAGTAGCTGGCAGGAGAGTTGGCTAATGGCTTCAGTTGGCATGAGAGTTGGCTAATAGCTTCACACTTTCTATTTTCTCTATTTTATGCAATAGTAGCTAGCATGAAAGTTGGCTAATGGCTTCAAAACTTAGAAACTCAATCCAAAGCTAAGAAGACTTATTATTTTGATGAAGATAAGTGTGTTAGCTCTCATGTCTTGAACTTTCTTCATTAAATATCCTCCCAAACATTTGGATTTCTATCAATTGAAGCTAGAAACATTCTTTTTTGGTCTTATTCTTTTTCAAAAACTTAGAAACTTGAGCCATAATCCTTCTTAAGAAAGCTTGGATTCCATTTTATTCATCTTGGTGACTAATGTATGCATGCATTGCATAGTGATTTTATACCAAACTCGTTAATAACTTACTTAATTGTTTTGTGATCATCAAAATCAATGTGAAATCAATACATAATAAAACAAACAATATGCAGCATTCTTATTAAGAGAGTATTCCAATTAACTTAGGAACTATTTAAACTAAGGAGCATTAAAATGATGAAGATGCTTTTTTGAACCAAATAGTGAGATTCTTTAAGTTTAAGCTGATACAGGCCAAATTTGATGTAAGCTCTTTGAATTTCATCATGGTAATCAATAGGATATTTTTAAATTTGACTATATAATCCTGAATTATGATGAAATACTAATTTCTTTAAATTTAACCCTTTGAATTTTAGGAGAATATTCTTACTCAGAATTTTAAAAGTGATCATCAGGTGATGGAGATGGCTCATTTGAATAACTTTTCTTTTGAAGGAAACATCAATCATAGTTGGCTTTCCCATTAAAACTCTATGTTTTCGAGTAATATTTATATTTCATTTAGTGAATTAAAATATAATTTACACATCAAACTAATATTATTTATAATTCACATGTCAAAACATAGTCCACATGCAAATGAATTATGGAAGACAATAATCTACAGCTCCAACACCTAAGAGACCATGACTTAATATAATATGATACATAAAGTTATAGGAAAATCAAAGAGAGGTCGTATCAAAAATAATGCCATCAAAACCAACGTTTAGTAACTACGGCAAATACTCTTTACTATTTCCTTGACTCCCTTTTTTAGGCATTTTGATTTAGAAGCTGAAGAAAAAGGAAATATGCAATGTCAGATGACTGAAAAAAAAAAGTCAAATCACTGTATAGATAATTAAAACCCCTTACACTAATACAACAGAACGAAAGAAATTGAAATTCAGGGTTCCTCAAATTAATAAAATCCATAGAAGAACTCCACCATCATATTAAAAAAAAAAAGAAAAAAAAAAAGAAACTTAATTGCAAAAGCCAGCAGCTGAATATCACATGGTTTGAGAGATGGATTCTTAACATGAAAATAAAAATTAAGAAAGTCAACATATTCAAATGAGAAAAAAAAAAGAAATAAATTAAAAAAAAAAAGCAACATCTTTGTAACAAACCTAATAAGATTAGGAAAAAAAAATGTTGCAATAAATGCAATAAAATAATTTAAAAAGAAAAAAAATATAAGTGTAAATGTATTAGAATTTAATTAAAGTTGAGTGAATGAGATTTGATAGGAAGGGACTATACTTCTTTGGATAAACTTGTGGGTCCGTTTGTAGAGGGTTCGGTAAAAAATTACTATATTTTCAATGAGAGGGATGATCTTGCAAATAAATTTGTGAGTTTGTTTGCAGAACAAGCGTTGTTATTTATTTATTTATTTTTTTAACTACTATGCTTTGTATGAAATGAAAACTAAAGTGGAACATGAATCCCCAAGATTGTTAATAAATGATCGGATAAGGATGAGAACGGATGATATTTCTCTTATTAAAAAAAAGGGCTGACGTAGCTACTGAACCTCCTTACTCCTTTCAAATAGTGTGAATGATCAGCGTTTCATACTAACAAAAATCTTCTCTCAGATAGCGTGAAGATGGGCGTCACTGTTAGTTTGGACTTTGGTTTTTTAATCTTGTTGGGGTGGGGGGGTGTTGTCAAACTTTTGACATACAAAAATTATATATGGGAGAGGAAGAGATTGAAACTGATTTTTTTTTTGCCACCATCCATTTATATAGTTTACATCCAGCTTTTTATAAATAAATTCACTTAATTCTTAGCTTTACATGTATGCAAAATGCAAGCTACACAGCTTAACTATAGTTACTTAACTATATCCAAACTTAGTTTAACTTAAGTAATAAAAAGGATAATAACTGCTACCATTTTTTTATGCAGCACATTAAACTCAACATTCTCTACCATAACATGGCTTATATCCTTATTCTGCACTATATAAATATATGAGTAAGAGGATGAGGATAGAAATATGCCTTATATCTTGTTTTTTTTAAGTTAAAATAATAAAAATATAGCTCATATTTTTATTTTTCAGCGTAACAAAAATAATTTTACACATAGTACAATTGCAAAAAAACGAAATGCATTCATAGAGATAAAAGATAAATTAAAAAATAATAGTTAATGAATGACCTTTTCTACCTTAAAATTCATGTGAATTTAAGATGAGTAAGGTATCCAGATTTGAACTTGGCTATATGCGATTGTAGTCAAATCCAACTCATATAATTATAAAGTGAGAAAGAAAGAATACTAGATTTAGTTATATTCGAATATAACCAAACCTAAATCTGATAACTTTCCTTATTATTGAATCCACACAATTCATTGATCCCAAAGATTAAAAGAATGGAAAAGATAGAATGGCTTTGAGATTCATATAAATCAAAAGATGAGAAAGATGATCGAATCAACTTTCTCATATATATATATATATATATATATATATATATATATATATATATATATATATATATATAGGTAGATCTGATTTCATTTAAATATAGTCAAGTTTAAATTTAGTTATCTTTTTCATTGTTAGATACATATAATTTATGAATTAAAAAATAAAAAAATAAAATAATTTTTAAATTTATATAAATATAAAAATAAAAAATAATTAAATTTTAAATTTAAATATATTTAAATATAACTAAATTTATTTCTTTTTCTCTCTCCCACCAATTCAAAAGATGACGGGATACTCACGGCGAGTAGCATCTCTCGGTTTCAAACGCAGCAGATACTGATCACCTTTTCTGCACCTTCCGACAAAGTACCCAAAACCATGATGGTGACTTCCAATGGCCATTACTTTCGTAACGAACGAAGCACCTAGGGTGATGGAGTGCTTCCAAAAATTAAATTAAAAAAAAAAAAAACCATCACTTTTAGTCTTTTACAAATCATGTGAAAGAGACTTCCTGTTCGCTTGCACGGCCAAACCTTTAATTAGTTGAATAGGTTGTACAGTAGGGAAAGGAATATGTAAGAAAAGTATTTCCTCCCCTTGCTCTTATTAATTTAAAACTCTGATGCTTATCCAAAGAATCCATAGAAGATCTAAAGTCGTGCATATGTTTATCCAGATTGTTAAGGTCAGGGGCTGTTTAGCCATAGAAAATGATTTTCTATTTCTCATCCTTAGTTTTCATTTTTATTTTAATTTTTTTTAAAAAATTTAAAAAATATGTTTATTTATTAAAAAATGGTATACAATTTTTCAAACTAAAAAACTAGAATATGTTTATCAATTTGTACTTCCTTTAGTTCCATGCTGCCCAAAAAAAAAAAAATAATAACCACAAATCCAACACCTACAAGCCCTCGGAATAAGATTAGACATGTAAGGCAAGAAAACGCGAAGAAGCATAAAAAGATATGTATCAAGCTTATAAGAATCAAATTAAACACTCAAGGCAAGAAATCGCTAAGAAGCATAGAAAGATATGGATCAAGCTCATAAGAATTAGAAAAAAATCAATAAAAAGCTAGGTTTCATAAAGAAAGAATCGGGACAAACTATGCTATTGTGATTATTGATAAGCTTCATGTTGGAGAATCGAAGAGGTCTCTCTTTTTGATTAGATGAAATCCTTAAGCATTCTATCATAGGGTTTTGAAAATCTTGATTATTCGAAAAGAAGAAATTCTAACATAAGAAAGGAAGGGGAGAGAAAAGAGAGAATGAGGGAGAGGAGGAGAGGTGAGAAAGGGAGTTAGGATCTCATGCATCTAATAGAAAACATATATTTTCCATTAGAAGACATGAGGAGAATGGATGTTATTTTTAAATGGAGAATAGTAGAAAACAAGTTAAAATTGTTTTTCAAAGTTTAATATGAAATTAAAGAGTTGGAAAACAAAGATCTCCGATTATTATTTGAAAAATTTTCACATTTGAAAATCACAGCCTATTTTTCATTTCCTATAAAAAATTTCTCAAGAGAAAAACAACATTTCTTTTCAGCAACCGAACATCCTCTTAATTTTTTTGCACCTAAAAAGTAACTGATATTTCATTTATACTCTCAAGGCCTTAGAAGGATACCGTGAGAGCTTTATGAAGATAGAAAAGTGAATGCCCATATTTATGATTATTATGAGGATATTTTTATTATTATAAAATTATATTAGGAGTATAAATATCTTAAAAAAATGATATGACAGGAAAGTTATTTTCCCATCAACCTAGAAAAAACTTTTCATCATTCATTTAAAAAAATATAGCTTTACTAAGATAATTACTTTCTTTTTTTTATAAAAAAAAGATAGATATGTGATCCAATTTTTTCGTAAAAGAGCTAATGCCAAAAGTATTCAGATAAATATGATGTTTTAGAAATAATTTTAAATGAAGGGTTTTATTAATGAGTGCCTCCAAGGCACCCATTAACTGCCATTTAATATTCCATTTGCCTAACTTTCCATAAAAATTAAGAAAGGAAAAATAAAGCATTAAAGTTTATTTAAATAGGCATTTAATACAAAATTTTTAAAAAAAATTAAAAAAAGCAATTTTGCAATCCCAATACCTTCACACGTGTATCAATGAGACCATCACGACATCTCTTATATTACAAACTTTGCATCAGATAGTGTAATGCATACCTAGATGGCAGCCTTACAACATGGATGGCTGTGGTTATGTTAGTGCACATTTAAGAATGGTTTATGGATTGAAATTGTAAAATTTTTTTTAAAACTTCTTTGAAAGACTGTATTAAATGTTTCTTTAAACACGCCACCAAGGTTCCTTCTTTTTCGTAAAGGATGAGACGGTGCCTTTGTCCACTGCCAAAAGTGCACGTGTCTGCCGCGTGACGGTCGTGTAACGGACCGACGCTATCCCATTAATCCCGAAACCAAGTGGCTAGAATTATCTCCACGATTAATAATTGACCACACCACACGACAAATGACTAGTCGAACATCTCCTCCATTTGGTTCCATCCATCCCAATCCATACATTTATCTCCTCTTCTTCAGCGAACTCGAGACAATAAATACCTCTCCATGAAACTCTCTCTTTCTCCATCTTCTATCGGACTTTCTTAGCGTTCCAAAAATCTAAATCCTGCTTTCACAATCAAACTCTCCCTTCTTTCCTTGATTCCGTGTATAATAACAGGACCAACCTTAACCGTCCATTTTTTTTTATTTGTCTATTAAATTTCTACCATCTTATGCCGTCCATAGACCATGTATGTTAAATAATACTAATTTCTCAAGTATTGATCTTTCTCTCTATCCATGCCAGCAGAGCAAAATCTGGACCAGGGAAGGGGCGGCTAATCCTTTTCTGGAATTAGTCAACTTCCCCAGCTAATGGTGTGCGAGATTGATTCCCCACGAAGTGGCGTCTGAGCTCGCGGGGAAAAAAAAGAACAGAAACTAGGCGGCGTCTGAGCTCGCTTCTACTCTGACGAGACGAGAAACCAACGGATGGCGCAACTCTTCCAAATAAATTACTATTACCATTCGTCGCACCGGATCCTAGTGACCTCTCCGAGTCCTCGCCCCACCGCGCTCTTCATTACCTCGACCTCTCTCAGGTCGAACCTTTCTCCGCGGTGCGGATACTCGCTCGGAGGTGGTATGGGGACGGGCGCGGGATCGGCGGCGGCGGCGGCGGCGGCGGCGGCGGCGGCAGGATCGTCCCCGCGGCGGAGCCTCGTGACCTCCGGCCGCCTCCGGCACGTGGAGTCCATGTCCCAGCTGCCGTCCGGCGCCGGCAAGATCTCGCACCTCAACGCGGTCATCCTCGGGGAGTCGCTCGCCTCCGAGGAGAACGACCTTGTCTTCCCCAGCCCCGAGTTCTCCGCCCAGGCCCTCGTCTCCTCCCCCGAACAGGTATGCCGGCCCCCAGGCCGAACCTCCATTCTCCTCTTGTTTCCTTCTCTGTTTCTTCTTCTTTTTCTTCTTCTTCTTTTCTTTTACCAATCTCTGTTAGATAAGAATTTGTCGATCTGTTCCTGAAATGGCTCCATCTTCCTCGCTGCTGCTACCGCCACTCTCGCTGAAAGTTCGGAAGAAAGATCCCTTTTTTAATTTATTGAAGTGACTGCATACCATAAAATTTCGATTTTAGGATTTTTTTTTGCTTCCGATGTAAAAAGATTGGATTTTTTAATTCAATTTAATCTTTTTTTGGGTTAGGGATAACTTTTATTGAATCACAGTCTCTTGATATTTAAGAAATAAATAAAAATAATATGCTAATAATATCTATATTCCCCTGTATCAGTATCAACAAATGTATAAGAGATCAATAGAGGATCCTGCGGATTTCTGGTCAGAGATGGCTTCCCAGTTCTACTGGAAAGAGAAGTGGGATCGGGAAGTCTACACAGAGAATATTGACGTGAGGAAGGGGACCGTTAAGATCGAGGTTTGTATTTTGTCACGGAGTGTGTATTTATCAGTAATTTTTTTTTTATTTTCCTTTTGTGCAAAGAGATTGATGTGTATTTTTGTTGGTTGCAATTCACAGTGGTTCAAAGGAGCAACCACAAACATATGTTACAATGCTTTGGATCGAAACGTAGAAGCAGGGAATGGTGAGAAAATTGCCATCTATTGGGAAGGCAATGAGCCTGGTCAGGATGGGCAGTTGACGTATGCTGAGCTCTTGGAGAAGGTTTGTCAGGTATATTCATACTCATCCATAATCTGACTTTTATTTCAGTTAACAAAAGTTGTGATGATACTTCATCTTCATTTCTCTCATGACAGCTGTCCAACTACTTAAAACACGTTGGTGTCGGCAAGGGAGACGCGGTGGTGATCTACTTGCCTATGTTGATGGAATTGCCGATTGCTATGTTGGCATGTGCTCGCATTGGTGCTGTCCACTCGGTATTATCCTAAGCTGTCCGTTTTTCCCTTGATTCTTACGGTTCAGATTGAGTTGTGAAGAAATGAGATGTTGTGAGCTTCGTCCAGGTTGTGTTTGCTGGTTTCTCTGCAGAATCTCTTGCCCAAAGAATTCTAGATTGCAAACCAAAGGTAGTGATAACTTGCAATGCAGTCCGGAGAGGTCCCAAAACCATCCATCTCAAAGAGATAGTGGACAGTGCTCTAAACGATTGTGCCAAGGATGGAGTCTCTGTTGGTGAGCCTAAATGCCTGGCTTGTTATAAATGCCTGGCTTGTTATAAATGCACGGCTTGTTATAAATGCACTAAACATATGTATGCAATGACGTATGCACATCATCTTGGCCACTACATTGTCAATCTCGGACAATAATAGCTGGCAATTTTTATTTCATTGTCACAGTGGTGGTTTTTAAAACCTGATATCTTGGTCATCTTGGTGGGTGGTTGATGCTGAAATAAACCATGATATTTGTTTAACTCTGCTGAGATGGAAAGCTGGAAAAGGTTTTTTTTGAAAAAAAAGGGGAAGACATTTCAAGTTCTAGGTTCATGTTGAGGCATTGAGATATTAAAATATCTGCCAACATTAGCAAAACCAAGACTAATTACCATTTGCTGAAACAAATCGAGATCTTTGCTGAACCTGTCCAAGAAGGAAAGCAGGAAAAGTGTGAAAAGAAACAATACATCTCTAGATGTTGGTTGATATATAGGAATCAAACTACTAAAATATCTGCTGATATAGCAAAACCAAGATTATTTACCATTTTAAGGCATTGATTTCAGGGTCTAGTAATTGAGAAGCTTATTTATTTAAGATTGTAAGAAAAAATTTGAAAAATCTGGGACGAAATAGTGTTGTTGTATCAGCCAATATCTCAGGGTATATTAGTTTATATTGGCTGAGATAATGGGGGCCTAGATTTTATATGTGTATTATTGGAGAGTGCTCCATACCATTAGAATCAGATATTTCAGACAAGATAATGGGGGCCTAGATTTTATATGTATATTAAGATCTGAATTGGGCGTTCATATTTTGTTTAATGGAAATCACTCACCTCTTGTTTAAGCATTTGACTTTTAACGAAGTGATACCATTGTTATCAAATGCATCAATAGGAGACTGTTAGATAGAAACATTCTTAGATATTCTTTTGTATCAGTAGATTTTTGGCGTACACAAAATTTTGTTGAAGACTTAAATTTGCCATGGGATTAGATTAAATGATTTTTATTAGTTTGTACTTTTCAGTATAAGGAGCTGCATGTCTTTGTAACACCTACCATGACATTTCTAACATTATAAAGCATGTTGTAACTTTTCAACCATGTTCATATCCATACATTTTTGTTCATAGTTTTTTCATTCCATATATGTTGAGCTGTTCACCTTAGAATGAATAATTCTTTCTGAACAGACTAGCTTATCTTCATCCTCTTTCTCCTTTGAGCAGGCTTGTGTTTGACTTATGAAAACCAGTCAGCCATGGAGAGAGAAGCTTCAACATGGCAGGAAGGAAGAGATGTCTGGTGGCAGGTTAGTATGCCGGTTTGCTCAACATTAACACATCAGAAATAAGCCTTTCTTGTTAATGTATTACTGCAAAGCCTTTGCACTAATATTTAAGCCTCTCTTGTTAATGTTTTACTGCAAAGTCTTTGCACTAATATTTAATCCTGATACTGGGACTAGCACCATGTTTACAAGTTACATGACTGCAGAAACCTTGTAATAAATAGATGCACTGCAGTATTAATCAGTTCATTATGGACTGTGTTTCAGGATGTTGTCCCAAAGTACTCAACAAAGTGTTTAGTGGAATGGGTTGATGCAGAAGATCCACTATTTCTCTTATACACAAGTGGCAGCACTGGAAAGCCTAAGGTGATCACTATTAACTTTTTGAAATTTTTGCCAGCATGTTTTAGATACTTATGTTTCATATGCAGGGTGTTTTGCACACAACTGGGGGTTATATGGTATACACTGCAACGACATTTAAGTATGCATTTGACTACAAGCCATCAGATATATACTGGTATGCTCATTATTTCTTCCCTTGGTTAGTAAGGCATGTCTTTGAAGCAGACACCTTGCAAAGATTTTGTACATATGATCCTTTCTCGTGTTCTCACCACAGGTGTACTGCTGACTGTGGCTGGATCACTGGACACAGCTATGTTACTTATGGGCCTCTTTTAAATGGAGCTACTACTGTGGTTTTTGAAGGGGTAACTATCTACAAACATTCATTCTTTATAGACACAGGGTGTTGTTAGTTGATGGTTTTAGGCAAGGTTCACCGTATCAAAAATCAGTACCATTTTGGTACGAGACCGGTACGATTGATTTGAGGTCGGTTCTCTTTCTGTACCAAACCAAAAGGCTGAATCATTCTGGTTCCGAATTGGTTCAATTCGGTTTAGCCTGAACCATCCAATTCAGAATGGTTTGTCATACCATGGTTTTAGAGAATGGACGGTATGGCATTCTTTGATTGCAGTGGTGCATCATTTTAGTCCATACAACTTAATACTCTTTACTAGTTGATTGAAGTGGGTGATCCGTACGCCAATTGGTAAGCTATTCTAAGAAAGCACAACTTATTTTTGTTATATGAGGGTACCATTTAAAAGTGACACTTATAATCTTGATCCAAACCCTTTTTTTTCCTTTTTTTAACCCTGCCAGGGAATTACTTTCACTCAAAGACTAGTTTATATCTGATAATTTTGTGCATGATGACTGTAGGCTCCAACCTACCCAGACCCTGGACGATGTTGGGACATTGTCGATAAGTTCAAGGTGTCAATATTCTATACTGCCCCAACACTGGTGCGTTCCCTCATGCGTGATGGGGATGAGGTAGGCAGATTTTCTGTTTTGCACGTAATATGTTGCTCAGTTTATTTTTTTTTCCCCTCAACATCTTAAAGTAGAATCTGCAATTGATAATGACTCAGAGGTCAATTAAGTATTCGAGTCATATACAGTTTATGGAATTGGATATTTAAATCTGTAATTTTCCCCCTCTGCTTCCATCATAGTTCTTGATACTATTCTCTGTCATATTTCAATTGGTTCTCGTATCCATAGTTGGTTCGCTTTGGAATATCAACAGAGTGTCAAATTTCATGGATCTAGATTTTGTCTTACACCTAGGGGGTCAACTTGGTTGACCTAAAATTTTCTTCTATCCTGTCATAGTGTAATATATGTTTATGGACAGCAATTCAGAGTTCTGTACTTATTGGATGTTTCTTAGATTCTGTTGACTTTGTCTCAGTGGCATCAGCTGAATCTGGTTCTCTATTAGTATTTATTATGTTGGTGTGAATACTAAACCTCCTTTAGTATACTCATTGCTCGCTCAGTATTTCCAAATTTCCTCCTTTAGTATACTCATTGCTTGTGCAGTTTTTCCGAATTATGCAATATATCTTGTTATTTTTATTCCTATGAAGCACTTGCCCTAATAATGTTGCTATTTATGCTTGTAAAACTTGCCCATAAGTCTGTCCTGGTAAATTTATCCCATAAGCTTCATGAGGAAGCATGTATTGATAATGCCATTCTAGAAACATCTCTCATTTTTATTCATCCCTAACAGCATTAGCACATTTATCTCTCCATTTTATTTAAGATGATTAATAACAAAACTCTCACTTTTAGGGTGTTCCAATCTTCTGTGTTATATACTTGTCATGAGAAAAGGATCATGTTTAATGCTACAGAATATCAATTGATTTTGTCACATATCTTATATTGACCTCCTGTAATGTTATCATGCAGTATGTTACTCGCTATTCCCGTAAATCTCTGCGTATTCTAGGAAGTGTAGGAGAGCCCATCAATCCTAGCGCATGGAGGTTGGTAGTTTTCTTTACAGACTCCTATGTAAATAAAGGTTTTTTCATTGTTAAGAAGTTTCATACATCTTCTTTGTATATCTTATAGGTGGTTTTTCAATGTTGTTGGGGATTCACGTTGTCCTATATCAGATACCTGGTGGCAAACTGAGACTGGTGGCTTCATGGTATCTTTACTGCCTGTCCATCCATGTTTTTGTTATTTCAATTTTTACAGCACGTGAGTGCTTTTCTCTAGGGATTGAATTAGGATGGCCACTATATAGGTCCTTTGGGCCATTCAGATTTAATAAGTTGGCATGACACCTGGTCTATGTGACTCTTGCAGATAACACCTTTACCCGGTGCCTGGCCACAGAAGCCTGGTTCGGCCACCTTTCCATTCTTTGGGGTTCTGGTATGATCTAGTATAACCTATGTGAGGAAATATTATTTTTTTCATCTCTATTCTTTTTGATTTTTTATGTAAAATATGGGAAAACATTGCAGCCTGTCATAGTTGATGAAAAAGGGAATGAGATAGAAGGTGAATGCAGTGGGTATCTTTGCATCAAAAAATCATGGCCTGGGGCATTCCGCACGCTTTATGGTGACCATGAAAGATATGAAACTACATACTTTAAACCATTCCCAAGTTATTATTTCACTGGTGATGGCTGCAGCAGGTATATCTTTGGTATATCTATTAGGTTAGATTTATATCCTATTCACTGCATGAGCAAACATACAGTCCAAGTGAAATATTTTTTCTATATCAAAAGGAAATTTTAACACCTTAGCTGAGATATTGGTCATCTAGCTTTTTGGTGGTGCAAATAATTATATTTTAGTAATTTTCTTGATGCCTCAGGGACAAAGATGGTTACCATTGGCTCACCGGAAGAGTTGATGATGTTATTAATGTCAGGTATTGTAAAACTCACATTTGTTCAGTATTTCATTCAAAATTTGCCATCTTGATACTATATCCCATACCGGGACCACATTAGTATAGTGTCGGTATGTCTGTTACATGGGTTGGTTACTAAGACTTGGTACGTACTAGTATTGAGTCATGGTTCAATGGTATGGTATGGTACGTTTGATACGGAGCGGTATGCACCGCTACGGCGTACTATGATTCCATTGCTAGCTGTTGACCCACCTTTATAGAGGCAATGTATTTTTGCCTACTAATGTATTGCAACATCTCATGGGCTTATATGTGATGATATTTTATTTATATGTAGTGGACACCGTATTGGCACTGCAGAGGTAGAATCTGCCCTGGTCTCACATCCCCAATGTGCAGAGGCTGCTGTTGTTGGGGTCGAGCATGAGGTGCAGTGCTCTAGCTTTCTGACCACTGGCCTGCGTATCGGCTTCTCTTCATCTGAGTGTTCTCACTACCTTTGTTTGATCTCAGGTCAAAGGACAGGGCATATATGCATTTGTCACGTTGGTGGATGGTGTTCCTTACAGTGAAGAACTCCGGAGAAGCCTCATATTAACAGTTAGAAACCAGGTCTATTCTTAACTTGACATACTAATGATATCTGCTAGGATATGGAAAATAGTATTATCACTTGCAGATCTATGTTTAGATTGATCTTTAGTGTTATTTGAATTTACATGCTCCATGTAATGGCCTACTGCATAGGTCTTGCTTGATGTGTCAAGCAAAATAAGAATAAAAAATTGCTCTACAGCAAGCTTGTAGGTTGTGTTTTCATTAGAAAGTTATACATCCATGCATGTATGCCAGTTTTAGGCTTTCTTTTATGCGAGTGTTAACAGAAATTATTTTTGCTAATCAATATAATGCTTTTAGCAACATTCTGTAGCCCGCAAAAAGGTAATAAACAAAACATCTGATAGCAGAATCAGAAATATTCCTCAACTCCTGGCCTATTGTATCTTAATTTTGTCAGATGGTTTTAGCATTGAAATTTTTGTTACGCAGATTTCTTAAAAATTTGGGGGTATTTGTTTTTAATTAATTCAATCTATGTAGTCCATCCCAACTATAAACTGTGCAAAAAAAAAAAAAAAAAGTATAGAATATCTTTTACATATAGAAACATATTTTGATCATCAAATAATTGACTGAAAAATAAAGAACGTGGCTTCTTTTCACCAAGTGCGTCCCCAGAAAGGGTACAAACCCAGTTTCTAGTGCAATACAAGGGGGTGGCAGGAGGTTCAATTGTTGTTTTGGATCTGAAATTCCAAATTTGCCTTAAGGGAGATTTTGGGGAGACAGCATTTCCAAAAATAAATCAAAGTAGTGCCTGATTGATGATGAAGCCTGAGGCATTGTGCATGGCATGGGAATGAGCCGTTCAAGTTGAGTTGGGGTCAAGTATGATTTGATCCAACCTGAAATGTTTAGGTTTGAGTCGAAATCAGGTTGAGTCAGATTTAAAATTTGAATCAAGTATTTAACTATTCATTTATAGTTAAAACATAATAATTGATAATTAAATATAAAATCACTAAAATAATTAATGAAATTAAAAGAGCCAGCATAAACTTGAGTTTCAATTCAAAACTTTTACTTTCATTCAACTAATTGAGCATTCTAAAGTTTACAAACTATTATATATGTATGTATGTATATTGATATACTTGAGGATATTATAAATAAGAATCCATCACAATGAAATATAATTTTTTAAATATATTTAAGTAAAAATAAATAAGAGGAGATGTAGTTGTTGAAATGAAAAAAAAGAAAAAAGAATGAGTTTAAATGTGAGTTCATGTAATAAATTGGGAAAGATATCTGCAGTGTAGAAGGTTTATGTGATTCGGGTTTTTAGGTTAGGCCCGATCAGATTTAAGTTTGGTCAAGCCTATTTTTTATTGAGCCAATTAGACATGAATGATATATGAGTTGGGTTGGGTTTGATCGGGTTGAAAAATACAGGACCCAAATCCAAATCAAAATTTAGATCGGGTTCACTTTTTGAACCTGACCCAACCTATAGGTCTTTAAATCTGGATTAGTTTTAGTCCAATTAGGTTGGGATTGAGTTGGGTCATGGATCAGCCTAAGCCATTTGTAGCTCTATACATCATCGAACTCCTTGATTCCTAGGACTCCAACATCAAAAATTTAGCATGTTTCCCTAATCTTGTATATAACTGAGATAGGGTTCCTTCACTGCTCTCCTCTCATCCATCCAGTCCATGATGAAAGGGATGAAGAAGAGAGATGAAGGAAGAGCAGTGAATAAGGAAAAAAGAATAGAGAGAATAGGGAATTGGGTGCAGTGAACAGAGGGGGGAAAAAAAAAGAAAAAGAAAAAAAAGATAAAAGTAGGAAGAAGTGATAGAAGAGGGAACAATGCATATGTTCCTTATCACCATCCCACCTTAGAGCCATGATCCACTTTCAAGTAGCATTCTTCTCTTGTTAGTCTACCTTTTGTGCCATTCTTCTCTTCTTCTCCTATCCACTCCCTTTTGGTGTCTACTCAATTTTTATTTTTTTCCTTCTCTTCGAGTTGAGCCATAGAAGATGGCAATGTGCTGTTCCTAAGTGATGCCCTAGAACTTCCCTAAAAAAAGTGATGCCTTTGGACTTTCAAGTCTAAACTCTTTTCCCTGAGTCTAACCTAGAAGCTTCTGCTTTGCAAGGGCCTGCCATCCAAACATGTGGCCCACTAGCCCATTATCTTTAAGCGGTAGCTGTTGGGATTATGATAGTTTAGTATTATTCTTTTGTTTCTGTAATTTGAGGGTATTGGATATAAAATACTTATTTTATCTCAATGGTTTGGATTATATATAAATATATACTTGTGTTGCTACATCCATATCTTTTGAGATCATCATGTCGAATTCTTTAGGATAAGTGGATGCTTGATACCCGTGTTTTATATGCATGCATGCATGTATGTATGTTGTAGAGAGAGGACTATGCTCCTCTTGAAAAGAGTGTCCACTCCTCTCAACTCCAAAATCAATAATGAGATATCCACATCATCTATCATGATCTATACTACTAAAAGTATATAAAAACTAAAACTCATATTTTGATAGTCTCTAACATATGCTTCAAATTAGTGCAAAAATAAATGGTTAAAATAATGTGGATACTATGTTCTAAGCATTAAAAACTATTGATTTTCAATCTATGCATGTTTTTGATATTTATAGGTGATGATAAATAAGATTCAAATTTAATTTAAATGTTTTATTATATATTTTAGCACATTCGTGTCTTAATCTCAAGCTTTCGTCATCAATCCCTATCATTAGACAACTATGTTATGCTTGTCTTTTTCACCTTGACTCTCGAATCTTTTGCTCCATGAGTGGTGTTAAACAAAGCTACCTGCTTAGCAGGAGATGCCCACTTGTAAGGCTCAACCTACTTCCTAGCTCTATCCAAAAATTATTTATTTTTTCAAGGTCTTAAATCTCATAGCATAGAGGTGTTCCGATTTTTTCACAGAATAAGACACCCCACGTCCTGTCCCATCTTGATCCCTGATTCAATTAAGCGCCTCAGTATTTGCATAAGATATTTTTTTTTAAAAAAAAGTTATTTGTGAAGCTTTAGTGTTTTATTCAATTTTTAAATATTTTTTAACTTCAAAAGTTATATCTTTATGATAAATTAGATCAATTTAAAATTGACACTATAATATATTATGATCGAAATGGGATGGGTCAGGATGGCCGAAATTGATTCTGGAATCTCTCTGGGGCGAGACACCTCGGCTATCTCGACCCTCTTCCCGCCAAGACTTAAAACATTGCATTTTTTCATCTACATGATGTATAGATTAGATCTTTGATTTTAATGTTCCATTATTAATTATAGAAGTAAATATTCTTTCCTTTTGAGAGGTGTATAGTCCATCTCATACCACACATATACACATTATGTACATACACACACATATACATATACATACATGTATGTATGTATGTATAGAGCTTAGCTTGGCTACAAAGGGGATCTCCACTCAGATCCAGTAAGATGTAGATTTGCATCATAGATGTCTCATATTGTTGATTTTCTAAATTGCTTACATACCAAAAATCATGTGATGTAGAGATCCTTAATCTATACATCAAGAGGTCAAAGTAACATCTTTTATTTTGTATTTTTTAGGTTGTCCAATTTTTTAACCATTTGATGCATGGGTTAGGAGTTTTTAAATCTTATAATTTTGATATGTAAACACATTAGAAATAGTAGATCGCATCCAATGGCTTGAATTATCGATATGGGATCTCTATGATCTTAACTTAGACCTGCACGAATTTGAGTGGGATTCTTTCAAGCATAGCTAAGTCAAGATCATACATGCATGCATGCATGCATATGTACATGCATATGCATGCTTATGGATAATCTAGGACTTATGGAGGGATGAATGAACCAACTAAACCTTTTTTTAGTAAGTGAAAAGAATTTTCAGAACTATGATAATTTTAGGAGCACGCCTTTTTCTCAAGGCTAGGTTGAGGTTGGAGCAAATTTAGAAAAATTTCATTTAACAAGCCTCTCATTGGCACAGATAGCTTAATTATTATCTAATAAGATACATCATTTATTACTTAAATCTCAAGCATTTGTATGTGTGTAGGGGCAATCTAGGACTTGTGATGGGATTAATGAACAAAACCTTTTTTAGCAAGTGGCCAAATTTTCTGAACTATGATGATTTTAGGAGCACACTTTTTTTTTTATTTTTTCAAGGAGAGGTAAAGGTTGGTATAAGTTTAGAAAAAATTCTTTTATCAAGCCTCTCGTTAACATGGATAACTCGATGAATATCTAATAGGTTACATCATTTATTACTTAAATCAGTCCCGACTCACAAGTGTCTTTATTCTATGATAACCTTAAAATGTTGTTTTATAAACCCCTTTTTTTTTTGTAAAATGGTTGAGAAGACCCAGCCCCTCATTTCTTTTTTTCTTTTTTGATTTAGGGTATTGACCCCTCATTTCAGTTAGGATATGAAAAATGTTTTATAAACTTGACCTCTTCCAATTCGACTTTGTAGAAGACCAGTCTTCACTAATAACAATCTTGAACCTGTGACGAAAAACTAGAGCTTGGATCTGAAGGCTTATCAGCTGCCTATGGTGCTAAAGACCGTACTAATTTCTCCCTTTCTATCTTAAATTAGATCTAGAGCAAGACCAGAACTTGGAGCTGGTTGACATCCCAAATAGAAAATCCAGCCACTGTTAAGATGATGGTAGCATAGGAAGCCTTGGAAAGGAAAATAGTCGGATTATTTATGTAAAGTTAAGGAAGCAGATGAGAAGACCTAAATGGAAACTTTGATAGGGATTTTTTTCCCCCTAATAGATATGGCCTTTTGTGATAGAATTGCTAAGAATAATTAATAGAGCACCCCTAATGGAAAAGGCATGTTTATTTCTGATAGTTTTGGTACATATGCCAGTGCTAGCAGAAGTATTGAATTCAATATCTATGCCCTGAAATGAATCCATCCCGAAGGTATTTGTATCCTTCCTGGTGAATGTATATGACATCCTGTTAGAAGATTCCATCCTCTAGTAGAAATCGGCATGGTGACAAAATGTTAAAGGGTTTCTTTTTCAATTTTTCTTTTCTGTGTTTTTTTTTTTTGGCAATATAAGTGGCCTCAGGGAGGAAGTATAATGATGGGTTTTTTTCTTTATAGGTCATGAAAGTGGAGTAGAAGACCTAGATGAAAGTTGTGAGAAATTTGAATAATTATTTCTTAATAGATGAAGTGGCCACTGATGAAGGAATTGTGAAGAATAATTAATAGAACCAACCCCTAATGGGGATAATAGTTTTTCTCCCCTTTCTTTCTCGATAGAAGGGGAGGGAGATATCCCACTTAAGAATAGGATTACCGGCTATGATTTTGGTACTTATGACAGCAAAATTATTAAATTCATAATCTATGGCCCCAAAGTGAATTCGTGTCCCCATGATATTTCTGATCCTTTCTTTATGGCATCTAGATGGAAAATTCTATTATCCAGTAGTTGTCCAGTAGTATTTATCATTGTGACAGAATGTTAAAAAAAATAAAAAAAAAATAAAAAAAAATTGTTTTTTAGTTAGATGCCTTGTTTTAATAATTTTTTATATATCAAGCATTTCAACTTCCAGCACGGTGAATTTCATATTGCTTGAGTAAAGACATTTGATGCACAAATGAGCAAATTATTTACAAATGTGTAACACTAACTTTTGGCATCAGATTGGTGCATTCGCTGCTCCTGACAAAATCCATTGGGCACCTGGTCTCCCAAAAACAAGGAGCGGAAAGATCATGAGAAGGATTCTAAGAAAAATTGCTTCCAGGCAGCTGAATGAGCTTGGTGATACTAGTACCCTTGCTGACCCAGGTGTGGTGGACCAGCTGATCGCACTCAGCGATTCTTAGGCGATATAAATTCTGTCGGCGTCCCTGTGCTCTCGATTGGGGTGTGACTGCACTGCAATAATGGAAACAGAGAGACGAATAATGCTTGCATGCTTTTACTGCTTCATACCGTTACTGCGCATTGGACCTTCATACAGCTACTCAGCGTTTGGTGAAGTTCTTGGCAATATATTTGGCATCAAATGTCGATATGCTACTTCAATTTTGGTTTGTCGCAGACTTTGTCTTAGAGTCCTTGGGGCACTGTCACCAAACTTTCAAAAACTAATGAGCAAGTGTTTTAGCATTATATCAGAGGCGAGCTATCCTTATTCTGTATTTGAATTTTATGTGCTTTAAAATTCTCTCTCCCAAGAATTAGTCACCATGACCGATCAAAAAATAAAGTTATGCTATGATAACATTATCTAGCCTTCAGAACGGCCGGTAATATGATATCATGGTGGCCAAGTTGTTTATTGATGTTAGTTTTGGACAGTGGATTTGCTTTTGAGTTAGCCTAGATGAGTGGGCGATCAGTGTGGTGTTACATCAATTAAAGATTAAACAAAGTTGCCTCCTAGAAGAGATCAAAGAATAAAAGTAAGTGGGCCGTAGAGCATATGTGCAGTGACTTGGAATAAGAGCTTTGTTTCAGGTTCACGTAGCTCACGTGTTCCCTAGGTCCTTTTTCCATTTCTCTAGGAATTCCTACCCTGTTCCACACTCTTCCCCACTGCCCCATACAGCAGGCTCCACTCGCCCCATACGAAGAGCTTTGGTAAGGCCTGGCCAACTCTCTTGCATCACGTAGCTGTAAAGCAATAGAAGCACCGAACGAAGCCTTGATTGCTCGTGTCTCCTTTCCATCTTTTCTAATTTCTATTGTTTCAGTGGCATATAAAAGTGGAATAAATCATTAACTGTTGCAATAGGAGCATACGAAGGTCTATAGCTCTAGCTTCCCTTTCTAGCCATGGCATCCGGAGAGAAGAGGTGGGTGGTCGACATCTGCAGCCAGCTCGAGAATGTGAATCCTTCGGACGAGATGAAACTCTGGAGGAGGCAATCCATCTACCGGGTTCCTTCATGCATCAAGGATCTCAACAACAAAGCCTACAAGCCTCAGGTGGTGTCGTTTGGGCCCTTCCACCATGGCGAAGCCCAGGTGATGCCCATGGAGGAGCACAAGCACCGAGCCCTCCTCCACTTCCTCAAGAGATCGGATAAGCCCTTTGAGGACTTCGTGACTGCAATGGAGGAGGTGGTGCAGCAGCTGCAGGATGCCTATCAGAACCTCGACGAGGAGTGGAGGAGAGATAAAAAGAGATTCTTGCAGCTTATGATTGTGGATGGATGTTTCATGCTTGAAATCATACGTGTTTTCACCTGGCAGATCAATGACTATGCCATCAATGATCCCATCTTTAGCAGTCATGGGATGCTCTACACCGTGCCTTATATAAGAAGGGACGTGCTGATGATCGAGAATCAGTTACCTTTGCTGGTTCTAGAGAAGCTGGTTGCTGCTGAGACTGGCAGATCCAAGGTAATGGTCTCCTATCCTGCCTCTATGCCTCTTTGATAGTTGAATACCTCTTCATACTTTTAGTATGCACGCTTGATGGTATATATCTTATGGGCTTTTTGCTCTGTTTCTGTGGTGCTGATCAGAACGAGGATCAAATCAACAAGCTGGTTGTCAAGTTCTGCGCTCCAAACACCCGGGCCCCCTTAGCGGGCCTGGGCTTGGGCCTCCACCCGCTCGACCTCTTCCGCAGGAGCCTGCTTCAGGGACCCACCCATCGCTCCACCGCCCGGTCGGAGCCGGCGTCGAGCGACATCATCCGGTCGGCGCGGGAGCTTTACGAGGCCGGCATCCGGTTCAAGAAGAGCAAGACCACCAGCCTCCGCGACATCAAGTTCAGCCACGGCGTGCTTAGCCTCCCAGTCATCGTCGTCGACGACGCCACCGAGTTCATGTTCCTCAACCTCATGGCCTTCGAGCGCCTCCATGTGGGCGCCGGCAACGAGGTCACCTCCTACGTCTTCTTCATGGACAACATCATCGACTCCGCCAAGGACGTCAGCTTGCTGAACTCCAAGGGGATCATCGAGAACGCCATCGGGAGCGACAAGGCCGTTGCCAAGCTGTTCAACAGCCTCTCCAAGGACGTGGTGCTGGACCCCGAGAGCAGCCTGGACGAGGTGCACCGGAAGGTGAACGACTACTGCCGGAAGAGGTGCAACATGTGGCGGGCCAACCTCATCCACACCTACTTCAGGAGCCCATGGTCCGTGCTCTCCCTGGCGGCCGCCATCTTTCTTCTCGTCCTCACGGCGGCGCAGACATTTTACAACGTCTACTCTTACTACGAGCCGTCGGAGAGTAGCAACTCCTCTCCCTCGCCTCCCATGCTTGCGCCACCTCCATTTCCCCGGTGATTGCTTGTTTGTTGGGCTTTCGTTGCGAGTCTGGTGTGCATGCTTTCTTGATGAGCTGAACTTTCGTGAGCTAACATGAGGGCTTTTATTTATTCAGTTTTGGGTATGTTTTGTGATTGGTTGTTGAAAGACACCTAAATCTCTTTATTTGTTCATTGATTGCGATTGGATTGATATCAGAATTGCAGATCTTGTATTCCAGTCTTGTCTATCTACAAATAATAGTAAGCGTTAAGTTGAGTCGATGCTGAGCAAGTGGCCTGCCTATCTATGCTGGTTGAAGTATCCTAGATGGGATGACTAAGGCCTCAAGATACGTCCAGCTATAGAATAATTATCAGGAGGCTAATCAAGTTGATTGGCAAACTTTGTCAGAGTGCTCCGAATCAAACACGACTAGATGGTGAACTACCTTTACGACTAATTATCTTCGCGGAGGAGCGGAGATGGAGATCCATGGCAACAGGGGATGGTGGTGAGGATCAGGGAGCAAACAGAGGGTGGAAGTCGGAGAGAGGCAGTGCGCGGAGGAAAGGAGGAAACCGTAGCAGCTCTGGGTGTCCGTGGTAGACTAGAAGGAAGTGGTTGGATCACAGTCCATAGGAGGCGCAGCCGCAGGGAAGCAATACTTAAGCAGGGGACGGAGGACCTGAGGCGGCCTGATGGAAGAGCCGTCCCGGCGGTGTCCATTGATCCCAGACGTCTGAACAAATCGGTGCGGCTGATCCATCCCAACAAGACCAAAACTTCGGTTCATCATCCAGGAAGGAAGGCGCTCAGGGAGGAATTTCATAGGCCAGAGCACTCTGCTAATCCGAAAGCTCATAGATCTGAAGCTGCGGTGCTGCGATTCACCTCGGAACTGCTTCCGCTGTGGAGAAACATGGCACTTCAAGTAGAAATGGGTTGGTGTGCCATCATTATCGGCGCGTGGAACATTCTGCCCGGAATCGCTCGCAAAGGTTGGGGAGGAAGGGGGCAGGGAAGGACGTCTTCATACCTAGTAGGCCAGAGAAGGTTGCTGTATTCCTTGCTGTGGAGGAGGGAATGTTCAAGAAGTATAAAAGCCTGGCGAGAACGGGAATGGCGTGATTACGGTGAAAAGTATGGTTTGCATGATATCTAAATAATACGGTTTAAATCCAATACAAAATAAATAAAATATAATTATAATATAAAATAATAATATTATAATAATATTTTATCACATATTGATTCATAAATCTGAAAATAATTCGTTTAGAATTTATTTATTTGATAGCATACTAAATGTTTTGTATTAAATAAGTTAGGACTGTATCTACTCCTATTAAACAATCTGCATCTATTTGTATTGAATAAGTTATTAATTGAATACGATTTATGTATTAAATAAATTATGCATACCATATTATATTATCTATGTAATGAACATATTACGTTTGTATTTAAATTTTTAATATAATTAATTAATTATATCATATTTATACTATTTATATATTATTATATTTTATTTTTAATACGATACCACATTAAAAACATAAATTACAACGCTTGTAAGGTACTTCTACAACCCGAGGACCGGTGAAGCAACTGTAGCTCTGCTGGATCCTAACTTCCGTTGGGAGCCAATAGAGAAGGGTCCCAATTCAATCCTCGTCTCTTTTTCATACGGAGGGGCCTCGATTCATGCCTTCAGATATGGCATCATGCACCCTGCAACTTTCGATGAGCGGATCAAACCATGGTCGATTAGAGTCTCAGGTGCCCGTCACAGCCTCCGGTTTAAAGTCTTAACGCATATCTTCGGTGTCCAGCTGATAGCGAACGATGAAGGGTGCATTAGGAGGATAATTTCAGGGTTTGCTCTTCCGGAGAAGTATACTCCATTCAGGGACCGATGTCCGGAGGGGAGGAGCTCAGCCGATCATCAACAGATGCTGGATGATATTGGTAGAGTGGATAAGTCTCTGATTAGAGGAAGGCATGATTCAATGGGTGGGGGGACCGATAGGCTCACACCCGGTGGCCACTGAAGGAGCTCCGTGTGGATCTGGTGGGTCTGGTGACTCTGCGAGGCTGGGAGATACAACGGAAAATGCGGCATTTCCTCGGAATGCTTCGCTTCCTTTCCGGGATAAATTTTGAAATCAACTTCTCCCGGCGGGACCAACCCAAATCGAGGATAATCACTTGATGGAAGATCTGATTGCCTCTTACTGATTGTTCAGCTAGGATGTCATGCCTCAAGCTTAATTGCTGGTTGATTCGTTAACAAATTAAAAACATGCGATCCAAAAATTTTAAAAAAAATTAATTGATAGCGGATGAACTTAAATTATAAACACATATTATGCGTTGTTATCATCGCACGCCACAAAGCTAACTAAAATCTATCCGAATCGAATTGTTGATGCTGCAAGGAAGGGTGACTCCATGCCATGATGGAACTCTACCATCATTCCAAAAATTTCAGTAAAAGTTAATTGATAGCAGATGAACTTGAATTATAAGCACTTATTATGGGACGTTCTTATCTCACGTCACAATGCTAACCAGAATCAATTCGAATCGAATTGTTGGTGCTGCAAGGAAGGGTGATTCCATGCCATGATGAAACTCTACAATCATCCCATAAATAGTTCTCTTCTAATGCTCATCAACTTTTGCACTCAGATCAACTCTAATATCATTTGTAATGTTTCAAGCCCATCTGCTGATTCAATTAATCCGCTAACAGATCGAAATCATATAATCTAAAAATTTAAGTTAAAATTAATTGATAGTAAATAATATATATATTTTTTTTTTATTTGCTATGAAAATATTTTTGAATATTATATAGGATCAAAGAAAACGGCCACCCACTTTCCTAGAAAAGTGTCGTTTGAGTCGGCCCTTGCTCTTCTTCCATAGCTGATGAGGGAGCACTGCATCAGGTCAGCTCAGTTTATTGGGCTGGGCGACAGAACCGGCATTTGACGGTCTTGACCTGGCGACTCCTCTAACCACGCATTCTCCTCCCTTGCCACCTCAGGACATAGCTAAGATGTTGACCTCGCATTCAGCGCGTCAGAAACCAACCGTGCTGGATGGGAACATTGCGCCGGTTTTGTGTAAAGTCATGGGAGATGAGGCAGTTTCCACGATGAGGACCGATCGTGCAAGGGCCTCACTTGGCCTACGAAGTGGGCAAATGGAGTGCTTGGTGGCAATGAATCTGGGGGAGAAGAGCGAACCAAATCAAGGTGCAGTCGTATCACTCGGTACCGCATCTTCCCTGGTGGAACCATCACCCGACGTTCCTAGTGTCATGCCCGGCTAGGTGCTTAGATTTTTTTTTTTTTTTTTTTTTCAACACGCGAAAGCATCCTTAATCGACCGGCCTTGGTGCGTCCCATACCTCAAATCAGCCTCACAGAGTAGACCGCGCGTAATGCGCTCGATGGTCTATTACGCTCTTCGACACGCAGGAATGCGCTGATCTGAGATACTACCAGTAGCCTTCTCACATATCAATCCTAATATACCCTACCAAGCGTTCGTTGAAAAAAAGGCCCGAGATACTACCAGTAGCCTCCCTCTTGGGCCGTCCTCCCTCTTGAGCCGTCCCTAAGTTGAGCACGATAGAGACCAAGGACAAGCATAAACGCACGGCCTTGCGTATGCAAAAACCCACACCATAAAGACACAAGCAGATACAGAGAAAAGCCTCCAACCTTTATAGAATATATAACTTCTACAAGGATTTCACAAAGCTCTTTGTATAAGCACTTACAAGAAAAGATGCTCCCAAAGTCTTCCTCCCTCTAGCCTTGCAATGCTTGGACGTAGAAACCACCTCTGCATCAAGCAATCTCCTCTTTGACATAGGAATCACCTCTGCGTCAAGTGATCTCTTCCTTCCCTTAGAATGGATCTGGAGAAACTCTTCAAACTTCTTGCTCCATGGGGGTCCGGGTGACCTCCTTTTATAGGCGCAATGAGCAAATGGCCATGCGCAAGCCCCTCCTTAAGTTGCGCCTAAAAATTCGGCATGGGCACGGGTGATGTGTGCCTAGGCCTTATCTAGCCGCATTGTGCGGCCAGACTGGCCCTGGGCGCATGCCGCGCGCCCGCCTAGCCAGTGCCGCGCTTGCCTGGGCGCGTGCCGCACCTGCGCACTGGGCCCGGTTTCCATGCCGGGGGATTCGGCCAAATAGGCCTTATCCCCCCCACACTTGGCGCCGTGATTTGCAGCGCGACAGATAGGGGCGCGCCCCGCCCTGCGCACCGCGATATGCGGAGCGCTCAAATAAGGGCGCGCTCCGCCTTATCCGCCACCTAAGTCGGAGTGGATGAGGGTGTGCGCCGCATTGCGCACCACCGTACACACGTAGGCCTCTGCGCGCGAGCCGCTGTGCGCGCGGTCGGCCTGCCCTGCACGTGCCCGGTGCACCCTGCGTCGTGTGCCTGCGCGTGCGCGCTGCTTCGTCGGATAACCTCGCCCTGGCCTACGCGTGCCTGGCGCCTCCTACGCGGTGCCTGTGCGTGCAACGTTGCGCCTTTCCGGATCCTTTGGCCAATCTCACCCTGCTCCATCAGGCGATGTGCGTGCCGAGACGGTGCGGTGCTGTCCGCACCCGGAGTGTGTCCTGGCCCTGGCCTCAACGCATGGCTCGTGTATGAATACCAACCCTCGCATGCCTCCCGCCTGGCTGCACCTTGGCGTGCGCATAGATGCCCAACCTCGCGCGCCACTTGGTTGATGAGTTGCGTCGTTGTGCTCGACCCTTGCACTGGCCGGTCTGCGCACACCCTGCCGCACAGCTCGCTCCCCAGCCTGATAGGCCCTCGGTTGCTTGCCTTGCCCGTGTGTGCGCCTACTCGCGCCACAGGCTGCGCCACGGCCCACCCTAGCCGTGCGCAGCCACTGAAGGGTTGTCTATTACTGTTCTGGCACAGCATCCAGACTCTGGCCACCCCAGGGGTTCTGACAAAACGAGTAGTATTGCAGTTCTGCCTGGCAGGGTCTCGGCTGCCTGTCCTGCCCGTGCTTGCGCCCTCCTGCACCGCAGGCTATGCCACGGCCCTATCCTAGCCATACGCAGTTACTGAAGGGCTGACAATCCTTCCCCATCTGAAGCCGCTAACGTCCCCGTCAGACCCGTGCTCAAGTAGGCATGGATATCATCTTCGAACTGGCATAGCTCTTCTGCCCTTCTCCATGTAGCATCGGAGACATCTTCTCCTTTCCACTGTACCAGGTATTCTATGTACTTATGTCCTCGACTCATCCTCACCTTTCTGTCTGCTAGGATCCTGACTATTTTTCTTGCAAACTTAGGCTGAAGGATAGGACGTACCTTCACAGGTTGCTCTCTCTCTCTTTTCCACTGAGATATCCATGGTAGGGCTTCAAGAAGTTCACGTGGAAGGTTAGGTGGATCTTTAACCGGGCCAACAAAGCCAACCGGTAAGCCACCTCCCCCACGCGCCGAATGACTTTGAAGAGACCATCGTACCTTTGCATGAGACCGCGATGATACTTCTTGGTCGCCTTCCTCCAAAGATATGGCGTGAGCCTCAGCATGACCAGATCCCCTACTTGGAACTCCACTGGCTGTCGGTGCACGTCTGCGCGCTGCTTCATCTCCCAAGCCGCCCGCGCAAGGCATGCACCTCATCTTCCAACTCCTTCAGCCGGTTTAGAACCCCCTCCAGCAAGACATTTCGTTCGTCCTGCTGTCTCGTAGGCGGCGTGCTTGGATCGGCCTGATCGACCGTCGAGGCCACCTCCAGTTGAGTCAGCCACTGCTCATGCTCCAGGGATCGGATGACCAGATCTGGAAATCATCGCTAGGGCGATCCCCGATCAGGGTCTCCAATCTTATCGCATGATCCGTCAGCGTCATCTTGTATTGGTGAAGTGAACGCGCTCTGATACTCCTTTGTTAGCTCGGCTAGGTACTTGGAATTTATTTTTTTTTCAACACGCGGAAGCATCCTTAACCGAGCGACCAGCCTTGGTGCGTTGAATGCCCCAAGTCAACCTCACAGAGTAGACCGCGCGCAATGCCCTCGGCGGCCTATTGCGCTCTCCGACACGCAAGTAGTTGGATGCACAGATCTGGGGTACTACCAGTAGCCTCCCCACAGATCAATCCTAATATACCCTACTACACGTTCGTTGGAAAAAGGGCCCGAGGTACTACCAATAGCCTTCCTCTTGGGCCGTCCCTAAGTTAAGCACGATAGAGACCAAAGATAAGCACAAATGTACGGCCTTGCGCATGCAAAAATCCACACCACAAAGACACAAGCAGATACGGAGAAAAGCCTCCAACCTTTATAGAATATATAGCTTCTATAAGGATTTCACAAAGCTCTGTGCATAAGCACTTACAAGAAAGACACTCCCAAAGTCTTCCTCCCTCTAGCCTTACGATGCTTGGACGTAGGAACCACCTTTGTGTCAAGCAATCTCCTCTTTGACGTAGGAACCACCTCTGCGTTAAGTGATCTCTTCCTTCCCTTAGAATGGATCTGGAGAAACTCTTCAAACTTCTTGCTCCATGGGGGTCCGGGTGACCTCCTTTTATAGGCGCAATGAGCAAACGGCCGTGCGCAAGCCTCTCCTTAAGTTGTGCCTAAAAATTTGGCATGGGTGCGGGTGATGCACGCTTAGGCCTTATCTGGCCGCATTGCGCGGCCAGACTAGCCCTGGGCACATGCCGCGCCCACGCACTGGGCCTGGTTTCCATGCCGGGGGATTCGGCCGAATAGGCCTTATCACCCTCGCACTTGGCGCCGCGATTTGCGGCGCGACGGATAGGGGCGCGCCCCGCCCTGCGCGCCGCAATATGCAAAGCGCTCGGATGAGGGCGCACTCCACCTTATCCGCTGCCTAAGTCGGAGTGGATGAGGGTGCGCGCCGCATTGCGCGCCGCCCTACGGGCGCAGGCCTCTGCGCGTGCTGCCCCGCCTGCCCTGCACGTGCGGCCCCGCCTGCCCTGCGCGTGGGGCCTCGCCTACCCTGCGCACGCACCTGGCGCTGTGTGCCTGCGCGCGAGCTGCTTCTCGCGGACAACCTCGCCCTAGCCTGCGCGCGCCTGGCGCCTCCTATGCACGCAGCGTTGCTGCCTTTTTGGATCCTTTGGCTAACCTTGCCCTGCTCCATTAGGCGATGTGCGTGCCAAGACGATGCGGTGCCGTCCGCACCCGAAGTGTGTCCCGGCCCTGGCCTCGATGCATGGCTCACGCATGAATACCAACCCTCGCGTGCCTCCCGCCTAGCTGCACCTTGGCATGTGCATGGATGCCCAACCTCACGCGCCACTTGATCGACGAGTTGCGTCGTTGTACTCTGCCCTTGCGCTCCTTGCACTGGCCGATCTGCGCGCACCCTGCCGCGCAGCTTGCTTCCCGGCCTGGTAGGCCCTCGGCTGCCTGCCTTGCCCGCGCGCGCGCCTACTCGTGCCATGGGCTGCGCTACGGCCCACCCTAACCGTGCGCGCTCACCGAAGGGTTGTCTGTCATCGTTCGGCACGGGATCCGCACCGGTTACCCCGTGGTTCTCGACGAAACGAGCGCATTGCAGTTCCACGGCGCAGTCCCCGCCGCCCTGTCCTGCCCGTGCCTGCGCCCTTCTGCGCGCACCCTTCCGCGCAGCTCGCTCTCCGACCTGGTAGGCCCTCGGCTGCCTGCCTTACCCGTGCGCACGCCTACTCGTGCCACGAGCTGCGCTACGGCCCACCCTGGCCGTGCGCAGCTACTGAAGGGCTGTCTATTACTGTTCTGGCACAACATCCAAACTCTGGCCACCCCAGAGGTTCTGACGAAACAAGCAGCATTGCAGTTCCACCTGGTAGGGTCTCGGCTACCTGTCCTGCCCGTGCCTGCGCCACGGGCTGTGCCACGGCCCTATCCTGGCTGTGCCATGGCCCTATCCTGGCCGTGTGCAGTTACTGAGGGGCTGACACCTAGAACGTTGTCCTCTTCGGGGGTTAGAAATAGGAGGGCCCAATTCCACAGGTGCAATCGAAGATCTGACAACGATCATTCTAAATTCCTTTCACTTTGTTGTCATCGTGAGATTCGATTGATTAACCTACCAATGTTAAATCCATTGTTTTCATCACCCCTGTTCCCAATCAGGTCTCAGCAACCAACTGGAGTTTCGAGCCACCCGGTTTCTCCAAATAGTGCAGTTGTTGTATCCACTTAGAGATGTAAAACGGGCAATAGCCTGGTACGGAATGGGCCATTTCAAGCATCGTAGATTGCTACAATAATCATGCTCTGGTACGGCATGGTCCACTTGGTAAACCATACTAGGCCGCCCCCTTAAGGCCTATGGACCATGCTAGCAAGTGGTTCGTAATGTGCCATCCCACAGCCTATTATTGGGCCCCTAGGCCGGCACATGGGCTTGGCACACCAGGCCCATTGGGTCGAACTGTCGGGTTGGCATGCCAGGCTCGACTAAGAAAGGGTAAAAATGCCTTTCCATAATAACCAGAAACAACTAGTTGGGGAGAGCATTTTCATTCAATTCCCAAAATACCCTCCATAATAGTCAAAAATAACTAGTTTTTAAGGGTACTCTAATCTTTGGATCAAAAAGATCTACTTACCCTTTTCAACGGCCATAAATAATTAGTTTTTAAGATTATTTGGATCATTTAAAAGCCTTCAAACATTTATAAATATGATACAACCCTTCTTCCTCACCCCATACAAAACCTTCATCAAAAGATTTACAGTTTTCAAAGGATTATCTTGACAAGGCCAATGAAGTGCCTCATCCTCTCTAAGGAGAGGTTTGGAACCTAGTTTGGCTTCATATTGGGATCCCTTTGGGCTGTGTTGAATGACTAAAGATCTTTAGCTCAGGTAACAAAGAAATATCTATGCTTCCATACATGGAAGGAAGAAGAGTTTCCTATGAAAAATCTCTTACTTCTCCAAGTGGAGAGATAAAACCTTCCTTCTTCATGAGGGTAAAGCTTGATAGTGAAGATAGCTCAGAATAAACCTAAGGTCGAGCCTAGTCCGAGTTGAGAGATTAGAACTAAGAAGCTTATAATGATGCGGCATGAGTTCAGCATTAACTGGGTCGGAGTTATGTTGTAAAAGGTCACGAGGTCAGTCACAAAAGAGGAATAGGAAAATGAAGGTTGCTTTAAAAGAGTCCTCGTATAGGTAGAGCCAACCGTCCCTAAGGGTCAGAGGCCCTATTCTTTGGATTAGGGATAGACAAGTGATATAGCTCGAGAATAAAGAATAACTGATAAATCATCGTCAGGTCATCCTCCGTCAAAAAATTGACTTCTTCATCCAAGTGAGGCCTTTGCTTTTTTTAAACCAGAAGATGAGAAATTGAACATCCTAAATTGGTCTAAAAGGAAGAAGGCATACATACCCTAAAATCAACGAAGGTAGAAAGTGAAAGAACCTACAGACTTTGGAGGTTTTGGACCAACTCGAGCTTTGAAAATTTAGGCAAAGTTTTGCCTTTCAAATGGAAAAAGAGGAACGATCAAAGACCCCTCACCTCCTTAAATAGTCAGGATGAGAGAGAGACGGGGAGTGGGAATCAAGCTCATTATCTCGATGTCCACACCCATCTAATGGATTGTTGCTATGTAGCATCATCTGTCTGAGGAACCATAATCGTGAGACTTGGGATGCACTAATACTAATAAATTGGTATGAAAAAATATCAATTAAATTTAATGCAAACATGGAAGATAAAGCAATGCCTCAAAAGGTAGTAGGCTGCCCAATCATCTTTTCACCTTCTCCTACAAGATTCTTGCAATGATCATGAGATAATAACATCTAACGGATGATAGACACTGGCTAATAGCTCTTTGATCATCAAATCATTCTATCATCAAGCTATCTAAGAGCTCAGACATGTCCGACCATACTCTTGGAACTAAAGCTAACAATGTGATGAAAGACACTAATGGTCCAGGCATAGCAATGCTGAGCTACAAGATAGCTCGATTCCCTTGATGACTCTTCTACCAACATTCTAAAAGACAAACTGCAGATTAGCTTGGCTCGAGAAGCCACTAGATGATGAAACTATGGCTAAGTCATATCAGAAAAAGTCATCAAACCTCAATGAGATCAGATGAAGCATCAGACGAGCTACCTCATGACTTGAGTAGGGAAGTAAGCTCAACTCCTAAAAAGTAGAGGGCAATTGATGTAAGTTAATCCGACTTAGATCATTAATATGATAAAAAGAAGACGTGGCGAATCAGCTAGAGGTCCAAGATAGCACCTGATGGATAACAAGACATGATGTGGTCAATCGAGATGTAGCTCACCTTTCTCAATTGGTCGGCCCACCTTATTCCAAAGACTTCCCCGACTTTCACGAGATTTTATTCTAATCCAAAGCACCACGCTGATTTAGATGAAAATCCAACCAATAAATTTGGAAGAAAATTTCCTCTTCTTTCTAATCTACCACCTTATCGAGGATTATCTAAAGAAGAGTCCAACTCTAACTCCTCATCAAGATGCCTATAAAACAACATCACACATCGATAAAAAAACTTTTTCCATAATCCTTAAAGTTTAGAGCCTTCGCTTAAAGAGTTCTGTGCCTTTTTTTTTTTTTTTTTTTTCTTCACATTGGCTGACTTGATCCTCAGAGAGTTTTATCCAAAAAAAACTTTGGATCTCTTAATATTTTTTTTTTTTTCTTTAGGCCTCTTAATACTTTTTTTTAGTACAGAAAGTTGAGCTTACAGTGTAAAAGCATGTTATTAAGACGATCTAAGCGTTTTCCTATAAAGCCAAATTCTGATACCAACAATTGCTAATAGTTTTGGTACTTATGCACAAAAGTATTGAATTCAATATCTATGGCCCCAAAATGAATCCCTCCAAAGTATTTATAAACCTGTGACACAATTTTTTTGCATCAGATTGGCGCGTCTGCTGCTCACATTCCATTGGGCACCTGGTCTCCCAAAAAGGAGGAGCAGGAGGATCATGAGAAGGATTCTAAGAAAAATTGCTTCCAGGCAATTGAATGAGCTTGGAGATACGTGCACCCTTGCTGTCCCAAGTGTATTTGAATTTTATGGGCTTTAAAATTGTTTGTCTCTTCCAAGATTTAGTCACCATGACTGATCAACAAGTAAAGTTATGGCATGATGATATTATGCAGGCTTTAGTTCTGCCGGTAATATGATATCATGGCGATCAAGTTGTTTATCGACGATGGTTTAGGACAGTGGGTTTGCTTTTGAGTTAGCCTAGATGAGTGGGCGATCAGTGTGGTGTTACATCAATTGAAGATTAAACAAAGTTGCCTCCTAGAAGAGATCAAAGAATAAAAGGGGGCTGTAGAGCATATGTGCAGTGTCTTGGAATAAGAGCTCTCTTTCGGTTCGCGTAGCTCATGCATTCCCTGGGCCCTTTCCCATTTCTCTAGGAATTCCTGCCCTGCTCTGTACTCTTCGCCACCTTTCCTATCCAGCAGGCCCCACTCGCCCCATATGAAGAACTTTGGTAAAGCCTGGCTAATTCCCTAGCATAACGTGGCTGTAACGCAATGGAAACACCGAGCGAAGCCTTGATTGCCCGTATCTCATTTCCATCTTTCTTTTCTAGTTTCTACTGTTTCAATGGGATATAAAAGTGGAATACATCAAACGGTTGCTATAGGTGTATAAGAAGGTCTGTTCTTGTGATCATAGCTCCTAACTTCCATTTCTAGCCATGGCCTCCGAAGAGAAGAGATGGGTGGTCGACATCGGTAGGCAGCTCACGAACGTGAATGCTTCGGACGAGCTGGAACTCTGGAGGAGGCAATCCATCTACAGGGTCCCTTCATGCATCAAGGATCTCAACAACAAAGCCTACAAGCCTCAGGTGGTGTCGTTTGGTCCCTTCCGCCATGGCGAAGCCCAGGTGATGCCCATGGAGGAGCACAAGCACCGAGCCCTCCTCCACTTCCTCAGGAGGTCGGAGAAGCCCTTTGAGGACTTCGTGACTGCAATGGAGGAGGTGGTGCAGCAGCTGCAGGATGCCTATCAGAACCTCGACGAGGAGTGGAGGAGAGATAAAGAGAGATTCTTGCAGCTCATGATTGTGGATGGATGTTTCATGCTTGAAATTATACGTGCTTCCACAGGGCGGTTCAATGACTATGCCTTTAATGATCCCATCTTTAGCAGTCATGGGATGCTCTACACCGTGCCTTATATAAGGAGGGACATGCTGATGATCGAGAACCAGTTACCTTTGCTGGTTTTAGAGACGCTGGTTGCTGTTGATACTGGCGGACCTAAGGTAATAGTCTCCTAACCTGCCTCTACGCCTCTTTGATAGTTGAATACGTGTTCCTACTTTTTAGTATGCACGCTTGATGGCATACATCTGATGGGCTCCTTTACTCTGCGCTTGTGGTGCCGATCAGAACGAGGATCAAATCAACAAGCTGGTTCTCAAGTTCTGCGCTCCAAACTCCTGGCCCCCTCAAGCGGGCGTGGGCCTGGGCCTCCACCCGCTCGACCTCTTCCGCAGGAGCCTCCTCCAGGGGCCCACCCACCGCTCCGCCGCCCGGTCGGAGCAGGCGTCGAGCGCGATCATCCGGTCGGCGCTGGAGCTTGACGAGGCCGGCATCCGGTTCAAGAAGAGCAAGACCACCAGTCTCCGCGACATCAAGTTCAGCCACGGCGTGCTCAGCCTCCCAGTCATCGTCGTTGACGACACCACGGAGTTCATGTTCCTCAACCTCATGGCCTTCGAGCGCCTCCATGTGGGCGCCGGCAACGAGGTCACCTCCTACGTCTTCTTCATGGACAACATCATCGACTCCGCCAAGGACGTCAGCCTGCTGAACTCCAAGGGGATCATCCAGAACGCCGTCGGGAGCGACAAGGCCGTCGCCAAGCTGTTCAACAGCCTGTCCAAGGACGTGGTGCTGGACCCAGAGAGCAGCCTGGACGAGGTGCACCAGATGGTGCACGACTACTGCCGGAAGAGGTGGAACATGTGGCGGGCCAACCTCATCCACACCTACTTCAGGAGCCCATGGGCCTTCCTCTCCCTGGCGGCCGCAATCTTTCTCCTCGTCCTCACGGTGGCCCAAACATTTTACACCATCTACCCTTACTACAAGCCGTCGGATAGTGGCGGTTCGTCTCCCTCGCCTCCCATGCTTGCGCCACCTCGGCTTCCCCGGTGATTTCTTGTTTGATAGGCTTTCGTCATGAGTCTGGTGTGCATGCTTCCTTGATGAGTGTTAACTTTCGTGGGCTGACATGAGGGCTTTTATTCAGTTAGTTCTGGGTATGTTTGTGTTGAAAGGCATTCAATCTCTCTATTTGTTCATTGATTGCGATCGGATTGATTTCAGAATTACAAATCTTTGATTCCAGTGTTGTCTACATACTAATAATAAGCATTAAAGCTGAGTCGATGCTGAGCAAATGGCCTGTCTATATTGATTCAAGTATCCTAGGTGGGATGACAAAGCCTCAAAGATTCTTGTTGTTGTACAAAATTATATGATTTAGTTTTGTAATTAAAATTTTTAATGTAATGTCAATTATATATTTATAAAAATTATTATTCTTAACAAGTAGGTATAAAGATGACTACTTTTTTACGGTAGTGTAATACTACCTTTCTTCATTGCGCCACCCCCCGTCAACCCACCAGGAAGAAAAAAAAAAAAGGCAAAGGAACACAGATTCTTGGTAAGGATCAAGATAACTGAAACTTGAGAAAATCTGAAAAAATGAAAAATATTCATTTATGCTTTGAAAAATTGTGATGACTTGTGAAACCTAAAGATTTGATCATATGAAGACGGGAAGGACAAGCTTATAACTTGAAATAATTCTAATTTTAGAATATTCATTTCTTTTGCCCTATTATTTTTCCTTTTTTTAATAAGAGTTCCATTATCATATGCACAAAGTACAAAGGGATGCCTTTATTTTTATTATAAAATTTAGTATTTGGATTTGATAAATAAAAATATAAAACATTAAATATGAATTATAAAATTTAAATTGTATATATACGAAAATTATATATTTTAAACTTCTTGACTATGTATCAGGTCTTTGAAAATTTATAGTCTTTGTAGCATGATATAATGTCTATTTTGGAGCAATGCAGCGGTTTTTTTAAAAAAAAAAATATAGAAAAGATAGCAGCCTCCAAAATGTGCAAATTTTTATTTCTACAAAATATAAATTTTAGAAACCCCAAATCATATCCAGCAATCAACATCTAATTATATAACCATTAATATCCAAATTTTACAATGGGTATGAAGTCTCCGATCGACATGCTGTATGTATGCCGCATCATTCTAGTGATGGTTGGGAGAAGACTCCACTAATACTTTGCGATATTGAATACCATAAACTCTTGCAAATCTACGAGAAGACATATCCCTATCTGAAGATTTTAGGCCGTATTTAAGACGGCTGCTAAGAAAGGTGAACAGCAATCGTTTCTCATCAGCTGCCATAAATAGCTGTTCCCTAACGGCTACCATTAGGGCTGTCTGACCGCTGCCGCTTGGGCGTCGGTTCACACATGCTTTTTTATTCGTCTACGGCCGATCTTTCAAGGGCCCATTCGGCGCTCCCATGTTGAGGGCCACGAGGACCAACTTTTGTAGCCGTCGTGCAATGCCCGCGAGGTGACGAGCCGCATGGCCCTGTGCTCAGCCCAAAGGCACAGCCCCGACCACAAAAGCTTATGCATCGTGCGCGGCCCAGCGGGGAGCCACCGCAACGAACGGCACACGAGGCACTTGGCAGCTTTGATTTTTGCGGTAAATCTGTTGGTGGAAAGCACGCCTTCTCTAACAGCTATGGGGGGAAGGCCGAAGGAGGAGAGAGAACCCAACACAATGGGTAGGATGATATATGCTCAACTGAACACTAACACGAATTCTAGATGCCATAAAAGGGATATATTACGAGTTATATATCTGCGACTATCTTTTAAGCTGCAACTTTTTACATGCTCTAAAGAGCATTGCTTCGGGTCAAGGCCCTGCAGCGGAACATCTAAATATAATTCTCGTACCATACACAAAACCGAGGCCCAGCCTCTGTTCATCCCTCGCGGTGAAATGGGCCAAGGTTTTGCAAAGTTTTACTTCGGTGAGAATTGAGTGTCAGCCTCAGCTGTTATCAATATAATGCAAAATGCGGCTACCGGCCGATTCTCCCACCAGTGCTTGGTGATGATGGTCAAATTCCAAGAACCTTCAACTGTTCAGAGTCAAAGAGGGCGGCACTGGTGAGACTAAAATCACAGTTGCAGGCCATTGGAAGTGTGTATCATTTCTTCAAAGGTTAAGAGAACTCACAAGATTGTTCTGAGGCTCCCCCCAGTAGAACCCCTGGATCAGAACCGGCAAAATGTTGCAGGCTATTAGGATATAAATCATCAATGCATGCCTTCCCATCCACTCCATGGCACAGGTTGGTCGCCTAAAGCAATATACGTCAACCTGTACACGTCAAAGAAAGATACAAAGCTATCGCATCATAGATTTGGTGAGCAAAAGCAAATTACTTCTTCACCGAGAGCAGAAAATAAACAGACCGAGTTCCATTTTCCTTTGAACGGAAATGATGATTAGTAAAAACTATCTTTAATCTAGAAAAACAGATTCATTTATGTATCTGACCAGCACATAGATTCCAGCAAAGAGAATCCCAGCTGCACCAGCAGTGACACACGTGTAACTTAAGGAGTATAGAGCCTTGTTCATATGCAGTCCTATGACAAGAGAGATTTTTAATTAAGTTCAAAAAAAAAAAAAAGGGAAAAAAGATTTGAGTGGTATAAACCAGATGTCACAAGCTGCCTCATACCCAAAAAATCCAACGAAAAGGCCAAAACTAAAAGTGAGGAAGAAGGAATCATCCACTGGACGATTCTATCCTTGTGATCCTGCAATTTGTTCAGGAATGTTAAGCTTTCAATATAAAAGGTTTTTTGTTGATGTTAGGAAAAAAACTAGAGAAATACTGATACCTCAAAATGTACAATAACATGCCCAAATTGCAAACCGATCAAGCAGGTAACAATTGCCATGATGGAACTGAAGTTGAATGCCACATTAGTTGCCAGAGGCAAAAAAAAAAGGTAGGAAATTAAGATCAAGAAAGAAAACGATAGGTAACCTGAGTAGCCCTTCAGGATCAAAAGGTGCCTGACACCAGGAAGGAGCATCTGGTGGAAGAGGACCACTATCTGGTGAATTTATGCTGCATTGCTGCAGAGCGAGTAAGAAAATGAACAATTATTTTTTTTGCAGAAGAAAAAAAGCAATGGGATGCGAGTTAATTTGTAAACCTTTGTCCTTCCGTAGACTGGGCGTTTGTAAAGATGTTGGAGGCCCAGGATTTTGCGGTCAATCATGCCAACGGCATTGCAAGCGGGTCCAGTGTCACCCCTCACTCCACATTTCACCTGATGAAGACTATGAAATCTTAACACAAATGTGCACATCAACACTGATACACGGCATTGAAAGAAAAAACGAAAATAAAATTTGATTTGGCTAGTGCTGATGTACATAAGAGGAGCACCAGCTAGAATTCTACTGTGCATTAGCTAGCCTCTAACTACCAACAAGAAAGTAAGAAATGAAAGTCTTTCTATGAAGATCAGAAACATAAAGTATCTATACAACAACAACAACTAAGTCTTAATCTCAAATTAGTTAAGATGACCTACATGAAAAATAGAAAATATTTATCTGACATAAAATAATGAAAAAACCAGCCAACATGACAGCAGAATTTGGAACTTACTGAGAATGTCTTGGGACTGGAGCCCACACCTGTTGTCTCATACTCCCAGTCAGGTACATACAAACCATATAAAAAGGCCATGTAAATGATTGTAAGAATCAAACCCACCAACCTAATTAGAAATCAAAAGAACAATTAGCAACTGCTTTTCATAAGATTGCATGCATCATAACTAAAAATTTCATTCACATTACTAAATGAATAAAGTAAAAAGTTGATAAATAATATCGATATAAGTAAATAAATGTAAAAAGTTGATAAATAATATCAATATCATAAATTAATTATTCAATCTAATCTTTGTCTAATCTCTCTCTCTCTCTCTCTTCAATTAGTTGAACTCTATATTTTTCTGATTTTTTTGCATTATTTACCCACATTAGAAAATTCCAATATTGTCAAATCAACCTCAAGGCTGACATCATGCACCAACATTATTTTAAAGCAAATTATTAGCATGCTTGCATATTCCACCTCTGTTTAGCATAAATTGATGGGAAGGAATTCCTTATAAAGTACCATAACATCTATCAACATTCTATGATTGACTGGCCAAACGTATACGATCATACTTACAATTGAGTTCGGTATCTCCTCAGTAAGGAATATCCAGAATCCACATTGCCATCACTTCGAAGCCAAATTTCACATATTGCTACCAGCAGATAGGCTATTGCGATTCTCTGCAGGAAAAGAGTACTTCAGTGATGACAAATTATCATGCAAGAAGGATATGCCACAAAAACAAAAATGTGGTTCAGAATTTGTTTCCGATCACCAGGCCACTTGGATGACCAATGTAGATTTTGTAGTCATTTTCAGCATCATAAAAAGCAATAAGCATATGACCATAATTCTATATGCTCAATGACAACCAATATTCGATAATTATCTACCATACGGTCAGCATGGATGTGGGTTCCAGCATCATAATTTCCAAAGTCAAGATATGAATACATTCCGGAACACATGTATCATGTAAGCATCCTGGTGTCACTATGAGGTATGAATATGGGTTAAACATGCATATCAGACGCTGCAAAGAAGCACACAGCCCCCAAAACATGGATGTCGTGACTCATCAAGATTTTAAAAAACGTAATGACCCTTAAAATAATGCAAGATTTTATAATGGGCCAGAATCAGTGAGTAAATAGACCTGTAATACACCCATCGATCGTATACTCATAATATCAACTCCATAAGTTAAATTGTGAATGCCGTGAAAATAGCCACCTGGGTAAAGAAGACAAGACGAGTGCAAGAGAACTCAGAAAGAACCTAAATATTTCCATGGAATGCAATAGATCTCATATCCGTCAAGTAGCAAACAGTACAAATTAAATACCTTGAAGAATGAGACCTAAAATGAACAGCTTCAACGCCCGAAGTACCGCCTTCTTTGTTGCTGCAACCCTGTCTGAGACTCTCTGCACAGTATAAACTGTAATTAGCCTGTTTTATAATATCAAGGATCATATCATCATTCTTTCTGATAGACTCCCACTATTTTGGATTAAGGCTTTGCTCCTGTTGTTATTTATATTAACGTTCTTTCTGATGATGAATGATACAAGCATTCTAAATGCATTTGACACTAGTATGAACTTGGTGTATGAAATTCCAATAAAGCACCAAATAATTTTTTAGTTTATTTGGAAGGCTTACCTTATATGCAAGTCCCAGTGCAACTCCAACAATAAATAAGAAAAATGGCATGACAAAATCAGCGAGGGTTAGTCCATCCCATGGTGAATGATTGATCGCTGGAACAAATGCTCCAGCTTCATCTACCAAGATCATCAGCTGCAGTTAAAAATAAAAAGGAAGATGGTGATTGCGAGAATTTTGTTGGACAGAAATGCATCGTACATGGCTCTGAAACACAAATTAGTCGGAATACATCAAAATCCATCATAATGATACTTTGTATAATAGCTCGATTACTTGCAGAGTCTAATTAACTTAGTTTTGTCATAATTAAAATTCTTAATATCTATTACATTATTGTCCACATTTTTTATGCAACTCCAGTTAAACTAAAAACCAAAACACAGCATTTTTTCCTGTAGGCCTATTCAAATTCTCTTTTCCTCTATTTTCATTGAAACTTTTTTTTTAAAAAAGTGTCCACTTTTACTCAAACCAGCTTGTTTGATCTGAAGCTTATTAATTCCAGTTTAGCAGCGGGTTGAGTGCACACTATGTATATATAAACTAGAGATTCAACAAGTATGCTGGAGCAGAAGTGGATGTTTAGACTTGTATGGTTAGATGAGCACAAGTACTGCATAGACAACTAAAGAAAGCAAGCGGCAGTTTTGCTATAAAACTAAATATGTTTATATTTTTTGACCAAAAGAACAGTATTGTGAAGATAGGTTGGAAATCTTCCCCTGCTCTTTAATTTTACTCTCTTAGTTTCTACCAAAAACTTTTATCAGGCGGTTCCGGCTTCCGCGTCCAACCCTACCGGCGTTTTTTAAAAAAATGAAAGAAATGGAAAAGCGAAGCAACAAATATTCCCGTTCAAACAAGTCAACTCCTTCATCACGCGACTTGTCCTGGGAGCAGCGCGGCGATTCCATCGCAGCTCCCGTCCCCCCACAACTGGGGTCCGGGACGCTTACAGCTTGGATTCAATAACGCAAAAGGCCGAAAAGGAAGCCGGGTCACACGAGATAAGGACGGAAGTCCCTTGAAAGGTAAGGTGTTGCGGTGGGTCATTGGCTAACCAAAGCAAGCCCAGTTCTCTGAAAGACCACAACCTCCGTCCCCGCTCTTTTGAATTAAATAGAATGGCAACCATCCCGTCAAGCAAAGAGGTCAGGTGACGTACCATGCACGCACGCCCTCCCCCCCCTGACTCCGCTCAGCAACCTCCAGCGGAGCAGCGGCGGTGGTACCAAACTCAACAAGCCAAGGACACCTAACCTGGCTGCGAGAATACCGAATACCATATTGGTTCGCAGCTTTAGACGGTCATCGCTCTTTTGCCCGCCTAAAGAAACCGCCACCGGATTGGGTAGGGACAGACCCACGGACCAACGCCGAGGTTAGATCCGTGTGGCGCACTCGAGGAATCCAGCTGTTGCCAATCAAAAGAGGGAAGTAAGTGCGGAACAGGGGGGAAGTACATGGCCTGCACGCCTACAGTGATCAGTAGCGTGCACGGAGCAATACAACTACGATTCGTGCACTGGTATGGGTTCCGCTTTTAATTCTCTATATTTTTTTAATGAATGAAGGGCCGTGTCAGCGAGCACAGCAGTCAGGACCGCAGGGGTTGCACCTATCCCTCCGTAGCTATCTCTGAACTGCTAATGACCTTCCGACAGTACTTAGTTGATGGTCAATTAATAGCAGTAAAAATAATAATCTGATGCGACCATGTATCACAAGATCATAAATCTCCGTCCCCACCGCTGGCCTCCTCACGGGTCACCACAAGCTATGAGACGACGGCAGACCTGAGGGGGTGGGGTGGTTGCTGTGCAACGCAGAGCAAAGAAGGCGCAGAAGGGCTGGGGAGGGTGATTGGTTTTTTTAGGTACAAGCGATGGCAAATCAAAGCGTAAGCAAATCACAAATAGCGACATGCGTCACCCCGGCACGGGGTTCCAGATTGGAACCTGCCGCAGGGATTGCCGTTCGTAGGGTCTACGCCCCAAGGGCCATGATACCTCTTCTGCGCCAAAGACAGCTGGACTCGCAGCAGTTCAATCAGAAGTTGGAACATATACCATCAACAAGGCGATAGGAAGACCGTGCTTTTATTTGGTTATATTAATGGAGAGCGCAATGAAAAGAGGAACAAATAAAAAGGCCTAAAAAATAAATAAAGATAGGGGAGATGGAGTCAGGACCACAGACAATGGGTGCCCGCCCTTCCCTAACCCATCCGCTCAATGAGTCGATGGAGAGGGGACCATCGCCTGGGACCCTGGCCCGGTGCCAAAGGGAACCGGTGAGCAATCGCCACCGTCAAACGAGTGAACCTACCAATTCTTCGAATGGCAGACGGGACCATCCAATGTGGCACGGAAAAAAAAGGTAGAAGACCCACTTATCACGCATAGTTAAATCTGGATGGTTTTTAAACATACTCTGTCCCAAGGCGAGCTTAGCATGTCGGTGGATAGGATATTACTCGCACGATGCTTATGAATCTTTGAAAGAGAAACCATATAAATAAGCCAAAGGACCGGTGGCTTCATTGATCACATCAGAGCCACCTAGGCCAAGGGATAACACAGGCGAGCAAATGGAACCACCGATCAAAGAGATAAGGTCGGAACGGGAGGAAAAAAGGGCGGTAAGGATGAGAGATGCTTTAATAACATTACGGTAAAGAAGCAAGGATACTTTTATGATGCCACTCCATTTTGACTTTTAGGAGTCTGCAAATATATACGGGGATTTTGGGCAGGACGAGGCCGGCGGCTGTAGTCAGCGAACAGGGAGGCCAAGAACAATATGAAATTTGATTAAAAAAAAGAGATTGTTAAGCACGGTAGATTATATATGAAGCAGAAGCTAGAGAGAGAGAGAGAGAGAAAGTGGGGGGGACTAAAAAAGGGGCCATTTTAAAAATACCATCAAGACATCTTACTTCTCTTTGGCGGCAGCGATTTCGTTTAAAAGGTAATGTTTTAGATGTAATAATTATTTAGTCATATTTTTATTCGGCTTCATGAATTATATTTACAAATTTTATGATGTTTTGGCTTTTTGTTTTCCCCTCTCAAAAAATAATTCATGGAATTGAATAAAAAATATGACTAGATATCTCCATTTTTTTTCATCCATCTATGGATACTAATCATTTATTTCAGCCAAAAAAAGAAAAGAAAAAAAAAAAGAAACGGAGAGAGAATCGTACTGGATAGAAAGAAATCCAGTCTTCTTTTTAAAGAAAATAGAAAAGCCAGACAATAATTAAGGAAGATCCTCCGAAAACAATGAATCCTAGCTAAGTGAACACATATCCAAATTCTTATGAGATGGTTTTTTTTTTTATGTGATGAATCCATTTTTTTTTTTTTTTGGAAGAAAAATAAAGAAATTAGCTAAAAAAAAGCGAAAGCAAGGTAGAACATGACCAAGGTGAAGAGGAAATTTCGGTAGAAGAAGGCGAGATGGAAGTAATGCAGATAGAGATAGATGTCGTGGAAACGTTACCGCGACTGTGATTCCCCGGAAAACGTCGAGCGAGACGAGGCGCTGCCGCTTCCTGGCGGGGGCGGCGTCCGGCACGCTGGCTGCGACCGGCGAGGATTCGGCGTTCTCTTTGCCGGACTCGATATCGCTCTTGTGGGGAAAGCCATTGTCGCCGTCGATGACGAGGAGGTTCTTGTTCGGATCGGCGATATCGCTGTCGTTCCCCTTGATGAGCTCGTACATCGCCATGAGATCCGGTCCGATGATGGGTCGACGGGCGGGGCCGCGGGGTATCGAGATCCGAGGAGGAGCGCACCGGGATAGCAAGAGAAAGTAATTAAGAGACCGGCGCGGATCTCCACCGCATTGCAGTGGAGGGAGAGAATCTGGAGGAAGGTAAAGAAGGGGATAATTTAAACGCCTATGGTGGTGGTGGACGGGGAATATTGCGATGGGAATCAAATCCCTCTCACCTCGCTCAGTAACCGCTACTTTCTTTTGATTTTCTTGCTGTTGCTGCAGTTATTGTGGCTCTAGCTTGGCTTTCTGTCCTCCCCTTCGCAACCCGCCTCTTCGTTTATAAAGAAACGACGCACCACGTCACGCCCGCATTCTATTCTGCTGTCATTGCTTTCGTCTTATTTTATTGGAAGAAATGGTAAGTGGTGGATGGGTTGTGGGGGTCCCACGATTTGTGGGATTTTTGTGGGGAGGAAAAAATAAGCAACTTTCTATTTCGTGCACCCGGGTTGAGTCCTGAATGACTCGATCTGTGGCTGGCTTGGACTGGAATTTGACCTGACTCGAATCCCACATCAACTCCGCGTCGGCTTGCACTGAACTTGAGCAACTTTTTAGGCAACCCAAGCACCCAGAGAGTGATAATCCTACAGATACGATTATGGTTTTAAATAGCATGGAAAATATAATAACTAATTTTTTTATTAAAATAAAATACTATAATATAAATAATATTATTTTATCTAATCACATGGTCCTATGGTGCCGCGATAAGAATCTTATTGACTTGATAGCAGCCATCTGCTAACATGAGCGACCGAATTAATAGCTGTGGGCCTCATAACTTTCTGTATGCGCATAATAAGCATCCCGGATATTTTTCCATCTAAAAATGTGTTATGTTTGGTGGACTAAGAATTAGGACAAAAAAAAAGCTATGAGACCAGGAATTAAAAAGACAGGAAAGAAAAGCTCTTAAACAACTGGCAGGTTACAAGTATTAATCCTCTTTGTCACGTTATTAGCCAATGATTCAAAACGAAAAAAAGGAAGCATTAAATTCGGGCCTTGTAGCAGGCTCTTTTTAAAACATATGGAAACATATCAAGTAAATGATCCAATGAATCTACATTTAATTTTAGCAGGATGGGCATGTTCATGCCTATTGAAGATATATATATATATTAAATGGCAAGATTTCATTCCATTATTACCAAACTTTCTTATCATGGTAATGAGATCTCAAAATCCCCATCTTACAAAAAGGAAAGAAAAAAGAAGCACAAAAGGCAAGTTTTTTTTTTTTTTTTTTTTTTTAAAAACACACTGCCAGGAAAGATGATAACATGCACACCCATTTGCCTAACATGAGTCAGGCTTCTATCTGATGCCAAGGAAGCGTGCTGTGCCCTTGATCGTTTGATTTACGCAAGGTACAGCGATGTCATGGTTCGATAGATACATCCCATCTTTATGGATTGCGCTCTTTCCCTTAATTCTTGAGTGATATTTTGGAGAGAGAATGCAAAGCAGCTAGGTGGAATGGACATACTAAAAGTAAGATATATATATCAATTTATTAGCTGCCTTAAAAAAAGGACAAGAGCCATCCTCGCAGTAAAGAACCATCACCAAGCGTGCTACTTTCTTGGTCTCTCTTCTGGTCTCTGCCGACAAGTCTCTTTCTCTCGGGTGCCACCTCCTGCCCTCTTGCGTGATTCCGTAATGCACGACCGGCCACGCTCGCTAGAATCCTCCGTGCTACGAGACAACCACTGTTGAGGGCTGGAAAGTTTGCGTCACGTTAGGCGTCGCACGGCTTAGGGGCACCGGCCATGGATCGCGTCGAAGCGTCGCTTGTTCGGTAACCGACCCATCGTCGAAGCCTTTGTATAAATAAAATAATAATAATTATAAATAAATAAAATAAGCCCTGGCGCCGCTCATGAACCCGAGCGGACAACCGCGGCCCAAAGCAACGATCCCCAACCAATCCCCATGACGTGCCATCCCGCTATCGCTCGCGCGGGACCCATCCAATTTGGATGGAACGGGTGCGTGCATCAGAATCGCCTTTCGAACCGAATAATTGCTTCAAATTAGACGTCCTTTCGAACCGAATAATTGCTTGAAATTAGACGTGTGACAGGAAACAAGATAAGGTAGGTATTTTTTTTCCTTAGCTTTTCCCATCCCGTAATTGCTCTTTCTTAAGTTCCCTCTTCTAGCCGCCATTAATTTTATGAAAAAAGTTCAATCAATTCATCTAAAATACATGCACACGTCTCTCTCTCTCTCTCTATATATATATATATATATATATGTATATATATATATATATATATATGTATATATATATATATTATATAAAAAGAGATAGAGAAAGAAAATAGAGTTGATTATATTCGAATATAACTAAACCTAAATTTAATCATTTCTTTTGTTCTTGAATTTATACTGTTTATGAATCCTAAAGATGAAAAAAAATATATATATAAGATAATTTCAAAATCCGTATGAATAAAAATAGAGAAGATGATCGAATCCTAAGCTTAGCTACTAACCAAATTTATCTCTCTCTTTATATATATATATATATACACTTGAATACATTCACGTATAGTTAAGCTCAAATCTGATCGCCTCTCTCACTATTAGATTTGCACGAATTTCGAAATTAAAATGTTACTTGTTAACCATAAGTCGCTACTTACAAAAAAAAAATAAAAAAAAGGTATTCATGAGATAGGTTACGCATTTATAAGATAAGAACATACAATTCATGTCTCTAATATAAATTCATATCTCTTTACTACATTATTATATCTTTATACTTATAATATAATCCCACAGAGATATGATGTAGTAATACACAGATAGTACAGAAATATGAATATAGTATATTATTTCATCTCATAAATATATACATCTTTTCATAAATAATTTTTTTAAAAAAAAATAAAAATTGATGATTAACTAATGATTTTTTAGTTTCAAGATTTATGCAAATCTAATGGTAAGAAAAGCAATTGAATTTGAGATTAATTACATATGAATATAGCCAAATCTCTTTTTATATAAGATTACTACAATAACTTGTTCCTTCATGTTAAAACCATCATAACTAAGGAAATAATTTGTTATTTCATTAGCTATTGGTTACTTTCCATGCTCTTATCGCTTTTGTGGTGTTCTAAACTCAAGTTTTAGGTGAAACGTTGGTAGGAGAAGGGCAAATATACAATTGACTCATGCAGACATATGTAGTACTGGATAAGAAGGCTTTCACTTAAAGAAAACAGATCAAAATTTCTGCGGCACACATCCCAAACTTCTTTTTCATGAATAAGCAGCTGAATTAGATTCCATGATGAAGCCCGTTATACTTGAAAGGGCTGGAATGTGCACCATTGAGCATGGTGCATTGCAAGGAATGCTGGCCCTACTACTTTTCCTATCATGTGACCATTTGGAGGGGATGAACAATAAAAATCTATCATACCATATATTTGGAGACAAATATTGACCTCTGTTGACTGCAAAGTAGCAGACTTTATAATATTCTATCTTCCTGACAGCTGTTTTAACCAATCTAATCACTATCATGGCATTATTGTCGGATCTTTCACTAGCATAAAGGGAGGCCCCAAGGACGAAGGCCATATCCCCTGCTTAATCTGTCGTTACAGCCACATGCTAAATTTGATTCCTCAGCCAATCACCTGCTTCCAATTTTCATCATTGGCATGGCAATTAAAGATGAAGGAAAAAAAAAAAAATTTGCAACACACTTCAAACTACTGATCTAAAAACCGAATTTCTCGTGTGCCACATTACCCCCTCCCCCACCCAACCCCATTAAAAGATATCGCCACCATCGAATAAATCCTTAATACACACGCAAACAAATCTAATGATTCATTAGATATCCGATTAATAAATGCATCACATGCTAGAATATATGAACCGCTACGTCTGAATTCGATGCCCTCATAGATTTTTGAGATATCATTGCCACACAGAGCATCTTCTTCCAAGAATATCATCCCACCTTATCGCTTGAAGATTTTTTTTTGTGCGCGCGGCTTATAACCACGCTAGCTGTGGCTTTGGATCCGCCAAAAGCCCCCCCCAGCGTTCACCGTCAGAGAAGGATTCCTCGAGGCCAGAATAAAAACTCAAAGCAAGGGTGGCACGGAAAGGATAATTAAAGCGTGAAGTGGCCTTCGCGGTGCGCAGAGATGCACGCACCGTGAAAAATATTCTCGACAAAAGGTTAGGCTCGATGGAAATTAAAGCTGGTGACTCGTGGGCTACGGGGCGCCACGTCTGTGTCCAAAAGAATAGGTGGGGGCCCGAATTCCTCCGTCAGGAGCACCACATAAAATTCTCTTTGATCTTCCAGGGCACGTGGAAGGAGAAAGAACGCCATGATGTTGGAAGTTAGTAATGCGTTCATTAAACAAAAGCGTAGATTTACCAGGGATTAGGTAATAATTTGTTGTTCCTTCTATCTTTCTACTCCGTCCAGATTAATTACTGTCAGCATCATTAGCTTTTTTGAACGCGAGGTTGTCGGTCTGGATTTGCCGTGCCGTGTTGATATTTGAAAGTGGCTCGGCTCTTCGTACATGGAAAGGATGTCTACGCGTCCAGAGGCAGTTCCATGGTTGCTTAAAAGAAGCCTCGTTGTATAAATTTGGGAGCTTGCTAGGTTTCTTCACTAGGATTTTGTTACTTCATATGTTGGACGCTTGGCAGCGGCACCACATTTTAAGTGCCACGTGCTTCTTTCAGATGCTGTCTGGGGTGAAGGCTCTCATGAATTTGTATCTATTTTTTTTAAAAAAAAAATTAAAAAAATTATTTTTAAAAATTATTTTAAGAATAAAAGTTTGAAAAAAAGAAAAGGAGTGTTAATAACCTTTTATTTTTTTAAAAATTTTTTTGTTCATAAAAATAAAGAATTTTTCACACTCCAAACAGCCTTTTGCCATCACGCTTGGCTTCCGTGGCTTCGCAATGGGTATGCATCATCCCAGTTTACCGCTCGATGGCATCAAGTCGCCATCTTAGTTACATTGGGAATCTAATTGTACGAAACAGTGCAGTGCATGTGACGTTGGTCATGCGAGAAGCCGTACATTTCGAATATGATATATACTTAGAGGCTAATTATTAAAACTAAAGTGAGGTCCGCCACAGTCTCTAAGGAACAAATGCTGACGTCCTGTGGGTGGCGAGAAAACTATCGACGTAGTGGGATCGCATATTTGTGAGGGGCATGGAGCTTAACCTCCCAGCGCTTCTTGATAAAGCAACTTGGATTCCCCAAAGGACCCTATTCTAACGCACTCCACTTTCGACGTAAGTTTTTTACCTTAGCTGGTATATTTGTTTTACCAGGTTGACGGAGGCCCACCACCAAATCTCCTTCCGTCTTGGCTTGGGTTACGTTTGCTAAATCGCATAAACGTGTTGCCAATTGAACATAAGATATTTTGGTGTCTGTGATTGATGTTTTACTGGCCACTCTTATTGTGCTCGCGTCGTTGGAAGTCTTGAACGTAGCAATCGATTGTTGAGGATGGACACAAATTTTACAGACTTAATAAAGACGAACTCTTTCGGACAAGTTTTATGAAAATGAGCCTAGGATGCAAGAAATGTGATCTTAAACAAATACGTGATAAGGGCCTGATGTGAACACCTAGAATTAGGTAATTAGGCCAGACTATTTTATTGGTTTTATTTTACATAACTCATTCTAAGAAAGTTGATGAATTTAGTATGCTAAGGATTGCAGTAGGCTTCTTGGGTTCACTAAAAAACATGTACGCAAAACGAAGCCAGTTGGGTAGAGATGACGCTCAGAATGCCAATTGAAGCTGAGACAAAAGTGTTTCATCAGGTGGTTTGTTGACTAGATTTTATTTTTTTTAATTATAAAGCACTGAATTCTTGTTGTAGTGACAGGCATATTATTTTTTTTTAAAAAAAAGGTTAAATTATTTGTTTTATCCCCGTAGGTCTCTTTTTTTTTTCCCCTCATTGAATAGATACGAAGTGGTGTTCCCTATCTTCTTTTGGGACTGTAGGAATTTGCATAACCGGCCAACAACATGGGATAGATAGCCTGTTTATGATACAGATAATTTGATGGTATTCTTATGCAACAAGATCCGATCACCATATTGCTATGATAGCACCTTTTCGTTGTGCCCTCGCTGCATGTGAAGTCCATATCCCTCCTTACATTTCAAGATGAAGATAAAATGGCCTCCTTGCAACTTTTCTCAAGATAAATTGGAGCCAAAATATATGCATAATTTTTGAGATAATTTTATAAAAAAAATAATTTTATCATCATCATCATTATCTTTTCTCTGAGATAATAAAATTGTCAAAATATGGGCAGTTTATTACTACAAACCTAGTTCACCATAAGGTTTTTACCGCAAAAATAGTAACGCAAGTTGCGTGTGAAGTTTTAGCCTTATTTTGCATATCATTGTCAATCTAACCTAAACTTAACTTGTCTAAATGGCTAGATGAAATAGTTTCAACATGCCTACCTAATTTTTTGACATGAAAATAAAACAAATCATAGAACAAATGAGCAACCGTTGTCACTATAGTCCAAATGGTTTCACATTATTACTATGCAAATTATATTGGTGAAGATATATTTGAAAGGATATACACATACATACGTACATACACATACATATACATACGAACATACACATACATGCATATGTATACACACAAGCGCAAACACATATATACTTTTACACACACATAAATACACATATATATGCATATGTATGTATGTGTATGTATGTATGTTTCAAATATTTTATGGCTTTAATATCACTTACCATAATGTAAATGTGTTTGCATTAAGTGAGGGCATCACTGAATCCCTTTGCCAACTTGCATTATTTATCTAAATAGTATTTAACAATGGCATTTATATTGTATAGATTGTTATATAACCAAATCAATCATGTTTGCTCTCTCATCTCTCCACAATCATTGGGATATATTTCCATACTTGTGCTCTCTATAGTTAAGGATTTCTTTTTAAATATTCTTATTATGCAACCTGGTCAAGCATATGCACTCTTATCTCTCTATAATCATGGGGATTTATTCTTATATTTGTGTTCTTTGCAACAATGGAATTCTTTATTGTTGGCTTCTATTATTGTACATACTTGTGGCTATTCCTAAGATCATAAGATTTGCACTTCTAGCTATCTCAAAAATTATGGGATCTGTATTTTATAAGACTATATATATTCAAAGAAATATAATAGATAAGATGAAGTCATTCTTTCCATATAATTTTCTCATGGTACCATAGCAAGACATCGAAGATTCTATTTCCTTTCCATAACAATCCATCTAATTTCTTCTTGCTCCCTATCATCGTTAACATATCAGAAAAAAATTCTACAACAGATCTAATGGCATCAACAGCAACAATGGTATACAATTTTACTTTAATTCTCATTATTATTTGTATTATTCTGCTAACTGAAGGACTACATTGACTCCACAAGTTCTTATTAGGGATAGTAGTACTTAAAGACATGTAAGTATTATTGCTCTTTAAGTAAAAAATAAGTTATGTTTTATGGACAAGTCTTTACCTAGACCAACTACACCTAATTCTATAATGCATGGAAACTTAATGAAACCATATGGTTTTATTCTGTTTGCTTAATGTTTTCAATAAAGTGTTCGCTAACAATATTACTTATGTGGAGATTGCTCAAGAACTGTGGGTACATGTTGAAGATTATTTTTCTTAAAGAAATGATTCAAAATTTATTAATTGAAAATGAAGCTTGTCACCATACAGGGATGGTTTTTTTCTGACTTCCTACTTCACTTCTATGAATGAAAGTTGGGACAAGTTAGCCTCTCTAAGGTGTCACCATTCATTAGTGATTCTTTCAAGGAACCATAAAATGAATGTAATGCAAAGGTATGTTAATTCTTGTTAAAGCTAGACAATACTTTTAACCATATTCATAACCAGATATTAGACAGCCTCCACCAAATATTAGTAAAATGTATTCCTTAGTTCTTCGAAAGGAGCAATAGAAGGGTAATCAAATTATCTAAGTTTCCAGCATTTATCTCAGAGCCAAAATTATCAATATAGGTTGCAATTCCAAGTTAAGACAATCTAGACGAACTTGCTAACATCTCAAAACTATTTGCAAAGAGTGAGATACTTTTAACCATAATAAAGCAAAATGTTGGATCAGCATGGATTATCTAGTAGGTCACTTGAAAGCTAAAAATATTGTCATTTGTATATAATAGTTTCATGATTCTAATTTAAATAGAACTAACATGTCATTTTAAATCTAATGACCACCATTATTATTAATTGATGTCAAGTTTGAATATTGATTCCACTCACCTTTCTATGAATACCGCCAGCATGCTTTCTAACACCCACTGGTCCTATGATCATTGATTAAAGTGCATCTAATCATTTTGCATCCTCTCTATCTCTGCTTGAGCCATAGTAAATATTTCATAACTTCAACTTGTAAGTATGCTAACTCTATCTCTAATATCATGCATGTTTACACATGTAGTGGATAAACTCATCTTGAGTGATATCCTCTATATCTTACCTTTTTAATTATAATCTTCTTTTAGTTAGCCAACCCATGGATGCTCTCAATTGAGCTATTATTTTCTTTCCTATGTTTTGCATCTTTTAGAACTTAACCATGAAGTAGTGAAGCTAAAGATAAACTCTACCAACTCTCAAATAACCATAGCAACAATTCAACCACTCTCAATTTTACTTGTAACTCAAGGTTATCTTATAGAATTATAGCATCAAACACTTGATCATCCCTCACTTGGTCAAACTTCAAGTATTTTCTCTTTCTTTTTTGATATTTCAATTTGTGATGATTTACTTTGTGAGCCATCTATGTTAAACATTTCAAAACTCCTTTTCTAATTAGTTTGAATAAATGTGATACTTCTTTTTGGTTTGATATATTGCGATATTTGAAGAAGGCACCAAATTCTTTACTACATAGGTGCTCATTATTTTCTAAGCATAATTGATGACCATACTCATTATACTTAGATTTTTTTTATGAAAAATATATTGTAGAAACATTTTGTTATCTCAAATATTTTTTGACATGATTTAATCTTAGTTCTTCCATTATAAAGTCAAAATCATTTAAATTGATAATAAAACCAAGTTCCTCTCAAATAATACCCATGTATTGCCTTAAAAGAATGGCATCTTATGCTAATATATATATATATATATATCCATACATTGAACAAAATGAGAGAGTTGAATATAAGCACAAACATCTCCTTGAGATGGCTTGTACTCTAAAATTTTAAGCTTACTTACCTATTAAGTTTTAAGATGAGTATATTCGCACTACAGCTTACCTTATAAATAAGATGCCTACACTTATCTCATATATTCTTACAATAGCTTACTCCTATACTCTCTTCCTTCTTGAGATCATCTGCATATTTTTGGGTACCTATACTATGATAAGAACACTAATAATTCTTTGACGATTTGACCCTTGATCTTATCAATATATCTTTATTGGGTGATGGAGATATATAATCTATGATTTGGAATAATATGACATTTTTATAAGTCATGATATAATTTTTCTTAAGAACGATTTTTCCTTTCTTCTCATACCAAACAATGAACATGAAAATCTTGTTGTCATGCTTTTCTTATCACTGATAACAATACTTTTGACATACATATTGTGTCTTTTGATAACATTGCTCAAGAATATATTTCTATCACATCTTCATCTCTTTCAAAGGATACTTTCTCAACACCAAACATTGAAACACCACCATTATCCTACATCTTAAAACCAACTATACATTCTTTCGACTAATTGCACCCATTCAACCTACTTTCTTTGTATGTTATTCTATACCTCCCACTAAGAAATTATCTCATCTAAAATAATATGTTTGTACCTCTATTTTTTAGAGCTCATTTACTACATTAACTAATCCAAAACTACAAATTAAGATGCTCCTCCAACTAGTAGGATATATACCATCTCATTATATTTTAATTCAAAATTTTCCTTATCCCATCATATTTTTCTCTTTAGTACTCTCTCTTATATTGAATCTAATATTTGCAATATGGTTGTTAAGCACGAACATCAGAGGGATGCCATGGCTACTAAAATACATAACTCATAACTAGATTGTTGCACCTCTACAACTTGATAAGCACCTCTATCAAGTGTAGATGGGTGTAGAATAAAATATCAGACCGATGGCATTATTAGTAAATGTAGGGTTTGCCTTGCAGCCAAAGGGTTCATACAACTTAAAGGCTTTAATTATTATGAGATATTTGTACTTGTTACCAAATTGGTCATAGTCTATTGCATGCCTTTTTATTGTTACTTTTGTAAAGAAATGACAACTCCACTAACTTGATGTGAATAATGCCTTCCTCCATAAAAATTTTCATGAGGAAGTCTATACGAAATCATCTCCTGACCTTGCACATAATAGGGAGACTTATGCTTGTAAGCTACAAAGTTCATTTTATAATCTTGAACAAGCTTTTTGAAATTGGTATAAAAAGTTTGCTCAAGCTCTTTACCAAGCATGATTTTGACAATTATATGCTAATTGATCTCTCTTTATTTCTAATAAGGGTAGCAAATTCATAACAATTTTTATTTATGTAGATGGCATCACTTGGACAATAAATAATGCCTCTATCATTGCTTCGCTTAAGATTTGTCTATTGCTTTAGTTTTACATCAAAAATCTTGTCTCATTAAGGTCTTTCTATGCATCAAGGTTGCCTAAAATCATAATGGCATTTTGCTTAAAAGAAATACACTCTTGACATTCTTTTTGAGATTTGGTTTCTTGACTCTAAATCAGTTGCATTTCTAATTAAACAACACCACTACCTAGTTAGTGACATGGTAGAGTTATTATATGATATTTGCCCATATCGTCTACTTGTTAGATGGTTAATCTATTTCATAATTACTCTCTTAAACATCGCTTATTTAGTCTGCATCTTAAGGCCTTGTTAGGGATAGCTGCTCGAGGGGCTAACAATAACTGGTTTCAATCAGCTATGAGAGGTAGCTATTTCCCAACAGCTGGCTCCAATAACGACCCTAAATAGGGCCTAAGTCAATTTATATACTAGTCTTTTATAGCATATCTTAATGCTACTCAATGGGCTTTGCGATACTCGAAAGATTTATCATCTCAAGGGATCTTATTACTTTAAACTTCTAATTTATAACTTTCCATATATACAAATTTGGACTAAATAAGGTACCCCATGGCTAAGCACTCAACAAATAGCTATATCATATTACTTTTTCTAACATTAGTCCCATCTCATGGTGAACTAATAAATAATACATTGTCTCTTGCCTTCTATCAAAGCATAGTATTGTATAATGGCTAACATCATATACAACTATATTATGACAACCAAATAGTATTTTGCATTGCCACCAAATTGGTGTTTCATGAAAGAAACAAATAAATTGAGTTGGATAGTCATAATATTCGAGAGGAATTAAAAAATGGCATCGTTACTACTTTCCATATTTCATTGGAACATTACCTTGCAGATATTTTCATTAAAGTACTTGAAAAACTTAAATTTCATATGATAATTTGCAAGTCAAGTTTTTGTACTCTACGCATGCTAGCTTGAGGAGAAGTATTAGCCTACCAGGTCAAGCATGTATGCTCTTATTTCTTTACAATCATTTAGATCCATTTTTATTATTGTATTTTTAAAATTATGAGATTTTTTTATATATCTTTATTAGGTAGCTTAATGGAGTATGAGCAATCTAATCTATCCTTAATTATTGCAATCCATTTTTATATTTATATTCTTTACAATCATGAGTTCTTTATTCTTGACTTTTGCTATTATACATACTTTATTATTATTTCTAAGGCTTCCCTAGAAATTATGAAATTTATATTATATAAGATTATATAGGTTTAAGAAGATACAGTAGGGACTATCAATATATTTAAGAAGATACAATATAGAATATTAAGTCACTCTTTTTAACCAATTTTCTCAAAAACTATATAAATGATAAGTTTTTTACAGTGTTTGAGATATCTATGCACTTGAAAACTTATATCTTTAATATTATACCTTTAATCATGCAACATAGGGGACCATGGTATGCTAACGCAAAAATGAAGTGTGATGTGTAGAATCCTAAAATTACATGCAAGAATTAGTTAGATTGTAATCTTTCTACTCAACGGCAAGCTATTTGAGTCCCAAAGTATTTGCATAATGAATGACAAAAGTGGTATTAATGTTTACAATAAGCAATAAATCATGCCATGTATAAAAACCTATTTAAAGTTATTCATGAATTTAGAAGATCTCACAACACTTTTTATATATAATATTTAATTTATGATAAATAAGAAATAGCTAGAGATTTGGCATATTAACTTAAGCAACAAGAATAAACAAACTGCAAGACTTCAATATTTCATTTAATAAGTAAAAGTTTTTATATTTTTATATAGTTCTTTTCTACTTCTCTAATTAAATAGTTTATGTTTATGATTGCATGGATGGATGCTATGTGAATCTTTTAGTTACAATATGTTAAATTATATGCTGGATGAGAAGTTTGTCATAATATTATAATCACTAAAAGTATATAAGCGATTGACACTAAAAAAATTTCACTAGATTTGCTAGAAATCTAAAAATGAGTCGCTTTGTAATGTAATCCTTTGATAGTTCATCTAATGGAGATATCATGGCATAGGAGAAGCATGTAGCTAGTTTGAATTACTAGATGTAACAAATCTACATACACGAGGATGTAACTTGAACAAACAATTAATTGAGGTCATAATTTTCTCTCCTTTTATTTAATTAGAAATCTATTTAAGGTCTCATATAAGTATATAATAATAGTGAAGTTATAGCAATTGTATAATTTTGAGGGTTGCTACTAAGTTGTTAGCCCAATGATTTGACCTGAGAAGGAATTAGACTTGGATATAACTTTTAGGCCCTAAAGTCCCACTAGATGTAGCCAAATATATTGATAGCTTGAATTTGCATAGGCCAACCCTTAGTTAAATATATGAGGTAGCTAAAAAAATCAATGAATTTGTAAGCTCCAATTAAGCCTAGCTTTGCTCCAAAAAAATATCTACATATACATCAAGTTAGTCTCAATATCATCAATGATGCAGCTTAGGCCATGATTTTAGACCCAAGTAGTATCTATGACTAGGACCAAAACTACCAATTAAAGATTGATTTTTTTTAAAAAAAATGCAGCATTGGCACACTTATTCCTAGATTTTGATTTTTGAGATGCAGAAAGCTTAGCAAGAAGTTCCATAATTTTTGTAGAAATAAGTGTATTATTTTAAATTACCACTTGAAGTAATGTTTAGATTTAAAGATAAAGATTTGGAAACTCATTGTTGGCATATCATTTTCTTTCACTTTCTTTTTTCTAACTCTTCTCATATTTATGCTCACTAATTTGAGATTGCCTCAATAATATTAAGGGCATTTAGTAAAAATTGTGATGCCTTTGTTACCTTTTGCATTAAATGACTCTTGATTTCGATTTTATAGGAAGAGATGTTTTTTTTTCCTTCCTTTTTCTATGAAATACCCTCACCACTTTATCAAAGAATAGAGGTAGAAGAGAGAATGAAATGAAAATATATGATATAAATGCAATAAAATGTGAAAAAAGGATGGCTTAAAAGAGAAGAAAATGGAGAGAGAGAGAGAATCACTCATGATCTCTTTTGCCTTTCTAGCCATCACTGCCCATCACTAGTCATCCCACTACTACATACATCAGTGGTCTCCTTGCCCATCACCACTACCACTAGCCTCTGCCATTGTCCATCATTTTTATCAATCTCCATCATTGCTCATGACTACCACCAATCTCTATCATTGGATACCACCATCTCCAATCTCCATCATCAGTAAGCCCCGCAACCATCTACCAATTTTGGCCACCTTCCATTATCCACCATGGTTTTTAATTTAGATGACCATTCACTACTACCTTTAATCTCCACTATTGCCATCATTACCTATATTCTTTGCTACTGTTTACCACTATCTTTGATGTCTACTACTACTCATGATCCTCTCTATTGCTATCAGCATTTATCCCTATGAGCGATCTCCATCATCATCCATCACCTTTGATAATCTTTATATATAGCATGTCTTGAAATCTTGTCATTAGATGATAATCTCATAAAAGATATACAATTTTTGTTAGACATCTTTATACTATGTTTTATCAAATAATTTATCATTATTGTTGTTGTTATTTTTTTATTATTAATATTAGTAGTAGTAGCAGCAGCAACACAACAGTAGCAATATAGCAATAGTAGTAGTAGCAAATTTTGGTTTCTTAAATGATACTGATAAGAGCTAATTCAGACACATGAAATTAAATAAGATAGGGATGAATGACCCAATGAACCCCATTAAAATTGATTGAGACAAAAAAAATAGAGTCCACATCCTTTGAATTGTGATGTTGCTTACATAAGATTTAATCATTAAGAGTATCTTGATTTATAGTAAAAAAAATTATAAAAAATTAACTAATTTAGAATCTCCTACAATCTTTCCGTAAAGAATTAGCAAGGCATATGAAAGCTTTTCTTTGGTCAATGTTTAACTTTAATCTTATCTTTCATTCAATTCAAACTTGGGTGAGAGGTTTAAACAAAGAGGAAAAATTGATTACTAACATCATTCATTTATATTTAATAATAACCTACCAAGTGTACATGCTATACAATTTAGAGCATTTGTTGCTAATAATATTGATTTATGAAAAAAGGGGCAAGGCACCAAGACTATAGAGAAAGGTAAAAGTTTGAGGGGTTAAGTTGTTGAAAATAGTGAAAAAATAGAGAGAGAGATTTATGGATGTTCACGCCACATCAAATCTAAAGGCTACGAGTGGTGGGATGCATTCAGATATCAATCTTGTAATGATAAGTCACGAATAGGGCAAATAATGAAGCCGTTCGATGGTGCCTTCCATACAGACTTTGATCAAAGCAAATAAATCGATGGAGGGGTTGAAGTGTGGACTAGGAATCTAAGTGACAAACAATAGATCAAACTAAGGCCAAATAATAAGGGAGATCAAGCATAGGTTTGATGTTAGGTGATATTCTTGGTACTAGCTAATGCTAAATTTAGGCTAGATAAGAACCAAAATGAGTTAGACTATACCAAAATACCAGTAACACTTTGCTATAGACCAATGGTGAGAATTATCAACCTAGGAGTAGTATTTTATCTAGGCCTAGTGGTTAGCTGGTTATCAGAAATTGAATATGGATTCGATGGTGCTTAGAACGTAGAGAAGCATAGAGTAACTATTGTAAATATGGTGCTTAATGTGACATAACCAGACAGAAACAGGCAGTAATCGAGCATTAAGATCAAGATTGACAAAATTGGTATCAAAAGCGGAAAGGTTCGATTCAGATTGAACTGAATCGTTAGTATATTGATAGTGTAGGTGGGTATGCCCTTTTTTTCTTTTTTTCTATATTTTATATTTTTTTTAATGTGGTATACAAGGTTGAAAGCCTCTCATGAGCTCTCATCATCTCTTCTCTCTCTTATTTACATTCAAAAATATTTAAGTAAATGTCATCCTCTCTCATTTTTTCTCTTTCATTAAAATTTCAAGTTAGGAAAATATCCTTTGTTTATATTCAACAAAAATATTAGAAAAGTTAAATTTTCTAAAAATAAAAGTCAACTCTTCCTTTTAAGAATAAATTTAGGGTATTTTAGGTAATCTCAATTTAGCAGATATCAAGTTAGAATACTTTTATTTCATATAAAAATCTTAAAAAATTAATTTAACTTAGAAATAATGAGAAAATAAAATACTGAGAAAAAATATTTTAAATATATGATTTCTAAGACTTTAATCAATATTTAGTCAAACTTATAAGATTTAAGACTTAGATAAGATCACAGTAATAGTAAACTTTAAACCGACCTATGCCGACTTGATTTATTGCTCATCAAAGGTTAAAATATATTTGTTAGGATCCAAAATATAATGTCTCACTAGACTAAAGATCAAAATATTACATCCTCACCCCATTAAAAAAAAAATCTTGGTTTTTAGTCTAATAACATGTCATAATTTAGACCGTAAAAAATATATTTTAACCTTAGGATTTTATAACAAGTTTAATTTTATTATTTCAATGAACCATGGATCAAGTTAACATAAGTCAATATAAAGTTCATTATTATTGTGACCTTCTCTAAATTTATAAACCTTGTAAGTTCGATCAAGTATTGATCAAAGCCTTATAAATTATATTTTAAAATAATTTTTCTTCATATTATATTTTTTTATTATTTTTAAATTAAATTAAATTTTTAATATTTTTGTTTGCAGTGAAAGTATGCTAACTTATTTTTGAGAGGAAGAGTTGATTTTTTATTCTTAAGAAATTTAATTTTTTTTAATATTTTTGTTCGATCCAAATGGAAGGTATCTCATTTCTTTATATAAGAAATCTTCGGTAAATAATAAAAAAGAGAAAAGTGAAGAGAGGATAATAATTACTTAAATAATTTTAATATAAAAAAAATGAAAAAAAGAGACAATAAGAGTTTATGGAAAACTCTCAATCTTTCTTTCTTTTTTAATCAGCTCATAAAAACTAATATGCTACCTAATCGCCTCCAAACCATTTCATATCCAAACTTTGTAGTTCGGCATATTTTGGACTAGTTCGAAGATAGAACCAAATCAAAACTAATTTTTAAACTAGTTTTTGACTAATTCAGTCCAAGCAAACCGGTTTACTTTGATTTTACCAACTTTGGTTAATATATTTGTCATAGCAGAACATATATAAAATAAAAAGTTATAATAGTTGTAAGGATCTTTCGGCGCCGTAAAGTAATGAATCTTTTCTTTTTATCCAGCTTCTTTTATCTTAGAAAATAACTGCTTTTTAGTGGGCTAGCTTTTCCCATTTCTTCTTTTTTTGAGTGGATAGCATCTTATAGTAAATGTTCTTAAAGTTTCAAAGCACTAAGATCAGCATTATATCTATCACTTTCAGTAAGAAATCGGTGGCACATCTCTGCTTTTATATAGTCAATTGTTTTGCTGTTCTCTCCTTTTCTCGGAAAAGGGAAATGATGGACATGCATTAGATTTCACCCATGATGGAAGTTAAGGGGAAAGTCTTAGTGACGATCAATAGGTGCCATCTAGCGATGGGAATGAACCGAGCCGAACTGAGCCAACGATAAAAAGGTCAGCTCAAGGCCTTGAGTTGGGCTCAAAGTAGGGTCATATATAGCTGGCTCAGGCCCAACACCATAGAAATTCCTTGAGGCCTGGCCCATCCATACTTTTATGAAATAAATTTATGAATGCCATATGGTGCTTGGGCTTTTTAATCGTTGATCCCCAGTTCAAATTCCATTAGACACCTATATTTTTCTTTAAAGCATATATGTATAATATATATATATATATATTGAGCAAGCCTAAAATCCTAACTCGAGCTCTTAAATTTTTGGATTGGGCTCATGCTAGCCCATGGGCCACCTAACCCATATCCACCCCTGGTTCTATCATCTAAGTTATTGGTGCATGAGAAATTCTTTGTGCACCGCGCACTGTGATTCATCCACGCGAGGGACGAAAAAAGTCAATTGTACCATTTTCTTCCGTCCCTTTTACCCCGCATGAACGAATCACCGTGCACGGTGCAAATTTTTCTGTACCGCATGCGGTACATAAAGAATTACGCATTGATGCATATTCCATTGGTTCAATAAGATTAAGTAGCTATCTTTGGTGGGCTTATTAGTTCGAGTCCATTGATAAACTGTGACCTTGGAGATGAAGCAACTAAAGCAGAAATATCCAATTACAAGTTGTTGTCTCATGGTTCAGATTTCACTCGGAGGAAAGCCAGCATATTTGTTGGAAGCAGCTCTAAGCCAAGTGGGTACTATTGTGAGGCTGTTTTTCTGATCAACAATAAACTTCTTTGACCATGATTAGAAAGTAAGTTGAAAGGCTTATTACATCTTGGCCAGCTATACTGCATGTTTCAACATCCTCCAGTTGTAAATCTAACTAATATTAGGATGTAGACAAGCAATAGGTTGGCCATCCAGTACCTATGGTATTAGAGTGACAAATTTGTGGAGAAATCTAACCTTTGAAAGTATGTCTTATGATAAGGGCGAGGCTAAATTTTGTACTGGACAATCCTCGAGCCCAAAAAGCTAAGATGATCGCAAGAGTAGCTTGCTAGAAAATGTAGGTGTTTTAGTCCAGGCCGGTCAATAGCTTATTGAGATGTCGGCAAATGGTAGGCTGACTTTAAAGCCTGGAAACAATTTTGGGCTTCAAGACAATGAGCGGAAGGAGAAATAATGCCAACCGAAAAACCTTCGTTGAGGGACAAGTTATTACTTCGGCTACTAGTCAAGCACCTCTTAGCGTGGGAGCATGGGCAAAGCGTCGCTCTAGTTATTAATCCAAGTTCCTCTCAACATGATGGCCAAAGAATATTCTTTCATCTCACAAGTTGGTTGTGTTCTACAGAATCATTGGGTTTGGGGGAAAAGATCATTGTCAAACCAACCCGAACTATCAAATTTATAGGCTGTGAAAAGCTCTTGCCAGTTGTACATGAAGGTCTACGTTCTGTGCTAGAATCTGGTATTTCCACAGGCCCCTAATTAGAATTTGGTCCTGATTGGAGTAGCGTAGTCAAATTATTCCTCCCTCTTTTCTCATAATAATTCTTTTATTAGCTTGCATGCGTTATAATCATGATCCATCAAACTTATTTCCTTTTTTAAAAATTTTTCACAATTATTGAAAAAAATTTTACATCATCTCACCAAGAACTTTTTAAAAAATTACTCTTAGGTCTAAAAAGTTATGAATAATTTATAAAGTGGATGTTTGAAAATATACAATTACGTTTACAGAGTTTCGCATCATATCAACTCATTTCTTAAGCTCATGCGAGTGTTATCGGTCAAGGCATGCATGAACCATTTTCGATGGGACGCGCGGTTACCAGTCAAGTCGACGTATATCGAACTGCAACAAGCTGCAGGCCCCCCGCTGTGAAAGGGCTAGTGGACCCGCATGCGAAATGGCCGCCGCTGGCGCTTCGACCGACGATCGTAGGTCAACCGAGCAGAAGAAGAGTTAACCATGCCGGCCGGGTGAATGCGCGCCGCAGAACAAATCAACCATAGAGTCTGAGATCTCTCTGGTCAACCGAGCAGAAGAAGAGTTAACCATGCCGGCCGGGTGAATGCGCGCCGCAGAACAAATCAACCATAGAGTCTGAGATCTCTCTCCCCGTCCGCCCCGTTCCGTTTTCTACGTCTCCCCATTTCGCACGCCAATCACCTCTCGCCTTCTTCCGTTCCGTGCGCGACTTTACCACCGTTCCCTCCGACCCGGACCTTTCTTCCTCTCTCTCTCTCTCTCTCTCTCTCCTTCGTTACCACGTGCCGCCGCCTTCGCAACGTTCGCTTCCCACCAGCACACGCCACGTGCGGCTGGACCTAAAATGATCCTGTCGCTACAGGCTACCGCCTGGTGGGCCTCCATCGCAGATTCTAAGCGTGTCCGAGTCGCGGATCGCCAAATTGGAATGGAAGGAAGAGAGTCCCCGTCACTCCGCGATCCCGATCCAATTCCTTCTCTTCCTTCCTTCCTTCCTTCCGTCGTATCATTCCAAAGATCCAGCTCCCACTCTTCTCCTTCCGTGCTCCTCCGCCCACGCCAAGTCAATATAATTGTGTTAGCCCCAACTAACGACGGCTATCTGCCTCTGAAAAAAGGAGGCAGCGGAAAAGAGGAAAAGCAAGCGAGCGAAGAAAAAAAAAAATCTCCAAACCCCCTTCTCCTTCTCTCTTGATATTTTTTTGTTTATTGGTGCCTATAGCCGGACGGACAGCAGAGAATGGAGGCGTGCTGCTGCTCCTCGTCCCCTTCCATCCTCACCGTCCATTCCATGGACCCCGCCCCTTTCTCCGCCCGCTCCCGGCCCCCCGGCCTCGGCCCTTATTTCCCCCCTCGCCGCCCCGCCGCGACCCCTCTCCGCTCCGCCGCGTCCCGATCCAGGGCCTCCCTCGACTGCCGCGGCCGCACCGCCCTCCTCCCCCTCCGCCGCTCCTCTGCCGCCCTCCCCTCCTTGTCCTCCCGGCGGCGCCCTGCCCGGCCCGTCTCGGCCGTCTTCGAGCGATTCACGGAGCGGGCCATCAAGGCCGTCGTCTTCTCGCAGCGGGAGGCCCGCGCCCTCGGGGGGGACATGGTCTTCACCCAGCACCTCCTCCTCGGCCTCGTCGCCGAGGACCGCTCCCCTGACGGCTTCCTTGGCTCCGGCATCACCATCGACCGCGCCAGGGACGCCGTGCGGTCCATCTGGACCGAGACGGCCGGCGGCGATCCCTCCACCTCCCGGTCGGCCACCGACGTGCCCTTCTCCATCAGCACCAAGCGCGTGTTCGAAGCCGCCGTCGAGTTCTCCAGGAACATGGGCTGCAATTTCATCGCCCCCGAGCACATCGCCATCGGTCTCTTCACCGTCGACGATGGCAGTGCCGGCCAAGTGCTCAAGAGGTAAAAATTGCCCTCCCGGTGGTTCATTCATTCTAATTACCTCCTCTAACCCTTGCTTTGGTTCAGCACCATTCTATCCGCACTCTCCTACGGTGTTATATATCTTTAGAAAAATCTTAGGTTGTTTTAAATTTTATTTTATTTTAATTTCTGGCACCGTCTTTTGCAGGAGTCCAGATTCTTTATTTGTCTCGATTGGTGTTTGTTGAATTGATCTTGAACAGCTAATTAATCTGCAACGTATCAATTATTGAAGTTAGAATGCGGAAAATCTTTTAATATTATTACTCAGGGAAACAGAAGTAGGGTGCTAAAGCTACATGAAATGTGATATCTGTTTCAGTTGACCAATGAAACCACTTGGATCAGAAAAAAATAAAAAACATTGAAATCTTAAATAAGTACCATTACTTACTGTCCATGATCCATTTTAGATATCAGCTGAGAACACATATGTGTTTGCACGTCTGCAGGTTATGCAGGATGTGCTATGAATTTTCTTATAATAATTAATAATTCATGTTTCCACAATTAGAATGATATTAATATACCATCCTGTTTTCTCCCCCTTACCTTCAACTATTAAAGTATTATTTCATATCCAGCTTTGATCCAAAATCTTTAACAAGGTGAGCTAAACTTTTTTTGCCCAGCCTTAAACTGAAAAATGCTGCATGACCAGAAATGGTAAGCTCAACTTCTCTGCATGTACTGAATTATTTGCATGTGTATGTTTGTGTCATCGTTCAAGTTTAAACAAGATTCTACATCTCCTGAGAGGAAAAGGATTCAGCAAAATGGACATATTTATAACTGTATAACCTATAAATGCCAAATTTTTGATCCTTGCAGTGGTCATCATGTGGCACATTTATTTTCAGCTCAAGCACTTAAACATAGAGAACAATATTTGCTAGTTCTGTCAAAGTTTAAAATATACACCTTTAACTGCTATATTTCTACAATTAGATGGTATTTTTTTTACAACATTAATGCTTCATTATGAAAGATCTAGACTACTTCTAGAAGTGCATGCCTGAAAATAAATAGCATGGCATTTTATGCATGTCAAATTTGCAGTTTAGACATTTTGAATTAGTAATGCGTTTCAAGCATATCGGCTATGGAATTTGATCATTTATCTTAGACCATGTTCATGCTAAATGGACTTGGGTACATTTGTGGGACGTGTGTTTGTGTCTGGCTCTCTCATTCTTTTAATAAAAAAAAAGGCCATTACCTAGTTATGGTCTCCACGTTCTAGGATCCATGTTAGATGCTCGATAGACTTGGGTCTTGGGTACATTTATTTTTCTTTAAAAAAAAGAAAAAAATCATTCTTCAGTTCTGGCCCTGGCCATGCTTGAAAATAAATACCACTACATTATTTGCATGTTAGACTTGCAGTTTAGGCCTCCTCTTGTCATATCCTTCTAATATCAAATAATATTTTCTTGCAGATTGTTACTCAAGTTTTATACACAATTATAACTTAAGAGTGTGGGATTACTCTGATTTTACCCAAGGGTCTAGGTAACATGGCCCAAGATGACGAAGAACGTTTAGAATACTTTTTCTGTGTCTGTTATTGCACCCCCTGATAAGACAGAACTTTGAAATATCTTTAGTACAATATCCTGTAAACTTCTTGACGCCTTTAGGGTGTTGTGAGATATTAGCATTTGCTTCCATAAATTGAACTGGTAGTCTAATTAGCTGACAATGACTGCAGCTTGGGAGCAGACCTCAATCACTTAGCATCAGTAGCACTTTCTAGGCTTCAAGGGGAACTTGCCAAGGATGGTAGAGAACTGCTGGTATCATCTAATAAGATGCATGAAAAATCTCCTGCTAGAAAGGCTGCAGTTGTAAGGTCCTCTGACAAGATGAAAGGTTGGTGGTCCCACTCAAGTGCTTGAGATTTATCATCTTATGATGCTTAAGTATCTTGCTATAGACTGATTTATTCCAACTAATCTTTAAATTCAGAGAAAAGTGTATTAGCTCAATTCTGTGTGGATCTAACTGCTCGAGCTAGTGAAGGGCTCATTGATCCTGTAATTGGACGAGATACAGAGGTTCAGAGAATTGTTCAAATCCTAGGCCGGAGAACAAAGAACAATCCGATTCTTTTGGGTGAACCAGGTGTTGGGAAAACAGCAATTGCTGAAGGATTGGCTCTTCGCATTGCCAAAGGAGAAATCCCCATTTTTCTTGTGGTATATTTTCTGTGCTTTATTAGTGATACATGTTTCTTCTTTGGTTATGTTATGTATATTGACCTCTTTACGATTGTTATAATTGCAGGAGAAACGCGTAATGTCACTTGATATTGGTTTACTAATGGCAGGTGCCAAGGAGAGGGGCGAATTAGAAGCTCGGGTTACTAGTTTAATAAGTGAAGTGCGGAAAGCAGGTTGATGGGCAAAGCTACTCTGGAATTTGAGTCTGTTTGTGCCTTTTTTTTTTCCGTCATTCTAATATGTTGACCATATTCAGGTGATGTTATTTTGTTCATTGATGAAGTCCATACACTTATTGGATCTGGCATAGTTGGGAGAGGAAACAAGGGGTCGGGTCTTGATATTGCTAACTTGCTGAAGCCTGCCCTTGGTAGAGGTGAATTGCAGGTAATGCTTTTATCTGAGATTAATAAAAAAACTCCTTTCATAGGCATAAAACTATATTCACAATTTCACAGGGATTTGAATTCATGAAAATAATATATTTATGAAGAGCCTCATTTGGTCCAAGTTGAAGAAACCATTAGTTTTACACAATGCTTAATGGTGCACCTTGTGGATCAAATCTTTTTGTTTACTCAATGTAATATTAATGAAAATTCAACATAATAACCTCAAGATTCTTTACTGCACCAATAAATTCTGTACCCATGAAATATTAAAGCTTTCAGCTGCATGCATATATGGGAACCCGAGAGGAATAAAACATCTGTTGGAAGAAAAGAGACTACTCAAGAGCACTAAAATATGTGCACTTTGCATTCTAAACTGACATAGAAGCAAGATATTATTAACATTGTTTTAAATCCTAGTGGGGAGTCCAGCCATCGGGTGGGGCTCTAAAACCCATCTACGTGGGAAAAGAAAAGGAAAGGTGAAAGAAAGAAACAAAAGAAATAACAAGAAAGGAAAAACAAGAAACAAAGGAAAAAAGAGGAAAAAAGAAAGGAAGAGAGAAGAAAAGAAAAACAAAGGAAAGAAGGAACAATGGAAAGAAAGAAGAAGAAAAAGGAAAGAAGGGAGGGAAGAAGAAAAGAAAGAAATAAGTGAAGGTAAGAAGGAAAAAGGAAAGAAAGAGGAAAAGAAACAAACAAATAAAGAAAGAAATAAATGAAAGAAGAAGGGAAGAGAGAGGTATCTTTTGGGACATAGTGGGATAGTAGGACGCTCTATTCAGTGGAGAAATCGAGAAACCTGTCCCATAGAATTTAAATCCTTGATTATTAATTTGTATTTTTCCATGTTGATTGTCAGTGGATCATTGACTCTAGGTAGTCTATCTCCATGTTTTTCAAACCTGGTGGTGCTCACAAAATAGTTTTGGAGCATTGTTCTTTTTTGAACTTTTTATAAAAACATAGAAATCAAATTGTAGTGGGGACTTCTTTGACTGGCATAATCTTGCATTTTGTTTGAGTCTCCTTTTGACTTGTCCAACATGTTAGTTTGCATTAACATTGAGGTGTTAGAAATCTTGACTTAGTTTCCTGCAAAATTATATAAAAAATCTCTTTAAGTTTTGAATCTTTCCCCTACTTAAGTAACACAAGTTTTATATATGGCAAGAGGTGCAAATTGAGGTATGGGGGCAAAAATCTAAGGTCATCTAATTTGTATTTATTATGCAATGCTATCATGTCGGTGATCCTTTGTAAGACTTACGGTCTTTAAAAATTAAAATCTTTTTACACATACACCTCAATTAACGTCTGCTGCAGATTTTAGCCATCTGCTTCTCTCAGGGTGTGTCTCATATATTGGATCAAACACCTGGAGACTAGGAAGTCTCAAAATCTGTATTTCATCTAAAACAATTGAATAGATAGAAACTTATGTTTTTTTTTTCAATCTAAGCTGTACCAACTAACAGTGCTTCTAATAAAATGCGCTAACCTCTCATACATTTTTGTGTCACAGACATTTCAGTATCCTCTGGTAAAAATCTTATGAAAATAGTCTATTGTTCCTGACTTGTTAAATTTGCACTGGATTGTATAGTAGTTTATACCATGATTTCCTGGATTTCACCTGTGTTTGTTGGTGATCTTCCAATACTTATGTTAAATATATATAAAATTTTGTTTTAGCATGATCAATGTCCATTATACTAATTATCTGCACATGGCCAGTGCATTGCCTCTACAACTCTAGATGAACATAGGACGCATTTTGAGAAGGATAAGGCTTTAGCTCGTCGTTTTCAGCCAGTGTTCATAGGTGAACCTAGCCAGGTAATGGGCTCTTTCTGCTGCAAATTTTCTGAAACTATTGTCTTTTCCGTGTGATTTAATTGTCTTTTATTCTTCTTTTCATTATCTTATAGGAGGATGCTGTGAAGATATTGCTGGGTCTACGTGAGAGATATGAAACATTTCATAAGTGCAGATTCACTTTGGAAGCCATAAATGCTGCAGTATACCTATCATCTAGATATATTCCTGATAGGTATCTTCCTGATAAAGCAATTGATCTGATAGATGAAGCTGGCAGCCGAGCTCGTATGGACGCATTCAAGAGGAAGAAGGAAGAGCAGATTTCTATACTCTCAAAGTCTGCAGATGAGTGTTGGCAAGAGATAAGAGCTGTCCAAGCAATGTATGAAGTGGTACGGGCTCTTCAATGCTGATGTCATGGAAATTATTGTTGTGATCCATATCAGGCTAACTCGAATAGGTTTCTGTTTTATATTCAGGTAGCAGCAAATAAGCTGAAGTATTCTCTGGATGAGAGCAGCAGCACAGAGGGTCTTGTTGATGCTGAAGGAGTGGGTGACATCAAGATGGTCTCAGATACATCTTTCCCATCAGCATCAGATGACGAGTGAGATATTTGAATTTTGTGTTATGAAGTAGATAACCATCACCTTCTGTGGTAGCTTGAAATCTGATTTTTTGTGTGGATTTTGCTTCTACACAGACCAGTGGTTGTCGGACCAGAGGATATTGCCAAAGTTGCTTCACTGTGGTCAGGAATCCCAGTCCAGCAGCTTACTGCAGATGAAAGAAAGCTTCTAGTTGGCTTAGATGAGGAACTTAGAAGACGCGTCATTGGCCAAGATGATGCCGTCAGTGCCATTTCTCGAGCTGTGAAGAGATCACGTGTTGGCCTAAAAGATCCTGATAGACCTATTGCTGCAATGCTCTTCTGCGGCCCAACTGGAGTGGGCAAAACCGAGCTCACAAAAGCTTTAGCAGCAAGCTACTTTGGAGAGGTAATTTTCTCCCTCTTATGACAGTAACTCTCAGGGATAAGTCCAGTCCTGAGTGACTCAGATTGCATTCACTCCTTACTGTTGCTTTTGGAGTACAATCCAACAGGCAATAACCACAGTAAGAGATGGGGGGGAGAGAGACTAACTGGATTTCACCTAGCATGACTTGTGCGGTCCATGCCAAATTGGCAGTTGGGCTGTCACCTGACAGAAAAAAAAGGCTAGTGCATAAAGAGGAGAAAGAGGGTGAGAGAGATCATAGACAGGATCATTTTGAAAATCTCTCTCTCTCTCTCTCTCTCTCTCTCTCTCTCTCTCTCTCTCTCTTCAAGAGATGGGTAGGATCATAAATTTTGATTACAGAATCCTCTTTCCCATATCATTAATGCTTATTGCTTGTGCAGAATGTTCATCCATGCATCTCTCTCTCTCTCTCTCTAACCCCCCCTCCCCTGCATGCACCCAAGCATGCAGAACAAAGATGCATACATTCATATGTACCATGCATCATGAGTTTAAATGTGCTATGTATGGGCTTAATGCTCTTTATGTAACATATGAATGCAGCTTTTCAGATTTTCAGTTCATAGAACATGTTGGTAGCAGTAACACAAATGAAATAAGGGAAATTATCAACCTTATCGAGTCTGTCTTGTTTTTTTCCCCAAACAATCTTGATGGTGCCCGTGAGTTTATTTTCTGTAATCGTGCCATTATCTGAAGTGGATTTATTAAACAATTCCATAGCTTTATTGGGTTCAGTGTTTTATTTTTCAAATGATGTTGTAACAATAGAGGGGCTTTCACATTAAATCTTCAAATTGCAAATATTTCCACTCCTGCTATCCATATGTTGAGTTCAGCTGGTTTGAAGGATTCATTACCATCTTTCTTACGTATCCTGTGCTATTTGGTAGTGATTTTCCTTTTTAATTTCCCTACTTTTTATTGTTAATTGACATTTCTGCCACCCTGCAAGTGATGCTGTAATCTGATAACTTCTCTTGTTTTGATATGACAGGAGACAGCTATGCTGCGACTGGATATGAGTGAATACATGGAGCGGCACACTGTAAGCAAGCTAATAGGATCTCCTCCGGGGTATGTTGGTTACGGAGAGGGTGGTACTCTGACTGAAGCAGTCAGGAGGAGACCTTTCACAGTGATATTGCTCGATGAAATAGAGAAAGCTCACCCTGATATTTTTAATATCCTCCTCCAAGTATTTGAAGATGGCCACCTCACCGACTCTCAGGTCAGTACTAGTAACGAGTGGGAAGACAGATTGAGTCATATTAATTTCTCTATGCAGTTGCTATCACAGTAACTAAAATGATGCTAGCCAATTATTAGTTTTTACGCAATGCATTGGCTTCAGGCTTTTTATTTTTTTTCATTGCTTTTTTAAAGCTTCAGCAAACCTTGTGCAACACATTGCATAGGGTTGTTTCCTGACAAACTGTTAAATGCGATCCAAATAGACACATGTTGCATATGATTTCTCACATAATGCAGCATGTATTGACAGTTCCATTTTACGTCAATGCATTAAAGTTATCGGTTTAGATATTGCATTGATGATGTTCTCAATTTCAATATCCAAGATTGTTGTACTAGAAAGATGAAATTTTCTCTTCCCTTCAAAACTAAAAGAATGGAAAAGGATTGGATTAATTAACTGGGATACAGAATTGCTCTTAACTCTCCTTGTCCTATAATAAATGAAAGTGTTTGCAATTTGACCCTTATAGCTAATTATTTGATACGAAGGCAAAATGGTTTAAGCTCTATTACATAAAATTGTCTGCTGATTGAGTTCTACTTTGAACACATTAGTCGGTTCCTTTTTCCTTTCCATTGCTGCATCTAGAGTCTCCAGAGTTGTTATTTACGTTGAGTATGGTTGAAAATTCAAAGCTACAGCATTATTTTATCACCTTTCTGTACTTGTCCTCAATTTTTTTTTTTTTTTTTTTTTTTTTTTGTGTTTTTGTGTTTGTGTGTGTGTGTGTGTGTGTGTGATTTGAACTAGGCTATTGTTTTTCTGAATTCATGTGTTCCAAACCTTGCCTTGCCTATACACCAAAAAGAAATGTAGACTGCAGTTTTTACCCCTGTACCATGTTGGTGTACCGGAATCACAGACCATGCATGGATAGCTTGATTATTTCTCTAATTTAATCCATGTGCCATGCTAGTTCTTACAGGATAAGGTATCCACTGCAAATATAACATGACATAATATTAGGGTGTTCCTTTTTATTATTTTGACTCTTCATGTGCATTTTGTTTGTGTGCCTCTGTCTGTTTCTGAGAGAAACCATCACCATAGCCTTGTCTCCAAGTACCTGGGATTGGCTTTATGAAGCCTGACTATTTGTCTGTGTATGAGAGGAACGGTAGCATAGCCGTGAGCCCCTAACCTTCAGGCCTTGTTCCGGCTATTTGGTGTTCTGTACAAGTCATATTCCAATCATATCTATTTTGGGCTACATTGTTTGCATGAGAGAAACAAATGTTAATTGTGATATCTTGCTAACAATAAATTGGCTATGCTATTTGAATTCCTACCCACCCCTATTTCTGTCTGTCTTCTAATTTATGTACAGCAATGTAAGTCTGTGAAAAGTATGAAGAAAATTATTTAAGGCAGGTTCTTTATTTGCATCAGGATTTTTTTGAATTCGAATCTTTAGCAACTTTCATATCTTCATGTTCAACAGGGGCGGAGAGTTTCATTCAAGAATACATTGATTGTCATGACGTCTAATGTGGGGTCTGCAGCAATATCCAAAGGTAGGCGGAGCATAGGATTTTTGATTGCAGACGACCAGGAATCAAGCTCATATGCAGCAATGAAAGCCCTAGTAATGGAAGAGTTAAAGGCTTATTTCCGGCCTGAGTTACTTAATAGAATAGATGAGGTGGTCATATTCCGTTCTCTTGAGAAAACCCAGGTTTGTTCTTGTTTCTAATATCTCCTGGTTTCCTTTCTTCGAACAGTCTCTGAACTTTGATCTTTATTTTCATCCATAAATCATCATTTTTGTAGTTAGTGGAACTTAGATAATCTGCAATATCACTTGCACACTATAAGTTCTCAAGTATCCTCAAGTAACTTTCGAGGATGATGCTCTATAAATATATTCAAACTTGCCATTAGCGTTTAAGCATCAGGTCAATATCTATTTAAGTATCCGTTCTTTATTATTCCACCTTGCTCTTTCAGATGCTGGAAATTCTGAATATAATGCTGAGAGAAGTGAAGGGCAGGCTCTTGTCCCTTGGGATTGGTCTAGAGGTGTCCGATGCGATCATGGATTTGGTTTGCCAACGAGGGTATGACAAGAGCTACGGGGCGAGGCCTCTGAGGAGAGCTGTGACCCGTCTCATTGAGGATGTCATCAGTGAAGCGATTCTGGCTGGAGACTACAAGCCTGGAGACACCCTTGCGATCGACGTGGATGATTCAGGGAACCCTTTCGTTAGCCAGCTGCCTGATCAGACAATCCACCTATCCGATGCAACATCAACGCTCTAAATCTTTGTGTATCAATATTTTGCAGGTCTATTCTTTCATCTTGGTACGCTTTGAAGTTCGTGCTGGATGCCTTCGAAATAATCTGTATATATTTCTATTATTCAATGAATTCAATTCTCATTCAGTAAACGATGGATCATGGATGTAAAAAATATATCCTGAAGTCAATCCTCTTTCTTATCTTGTGGAAACATAAATAATCCTTACCGGCTATTTTTTGGGAGAAAAAAAAATCAACCAAGGGAACCATTGCTGTCCTCTAAATACCACAGCCATCATCGTCTAGAAGTCTTGTGCAACTTGAATCCAAAAACCCTAGGTACATAATGCTGAGCTGGTCTTGCCGGTTTAGTAGATGGATAAGTTCGATACAATTGGGGGAATGTAATGCCAATGTAAGGGGATTCGACAATTGGAGGAATGATTTATCACATTGGTTAAGAAAGATGGACAATTTGACAGGTCCGAGATTCCATTCACACGCATGCCTGTATTTTTTTTCAAGGATAGCAACTGTTCCATATTACAAGCTTGCAATGCTAATTTATCCTTGGATCTAAATCATACAAACAGGAAGCAGAAGCTGCTGTTATCTTTTCCTATCCAAGTATGCAAGTTCACACTTTTGAATATCACATATAAAATTTTGCTTTAATATAAACAGTTCACTGAGAATGCAAATCTAATCAGCCAGACAACTAGTTTATGCAGTTTGGAGGTGTCAAATAAAAACAACAAATAATCATCACTGCCAATAAACCCAATAAAGAATGAAAATTGCTTAAAATCCAGGTGTCCTTCTTCAAAATGAAAAAGAAATCCGGTAAGTCTATTCCATCATTTTCCTGAAAAGATTATCCACTCAATCAGTTCGATTTGTTTCTATTCCTTCCTGAAAAATTTCATATCACATTCAGATGATGACAAACAAAGCGGACCGAGCAGATAGAAAAATGTGTGCCAAAGTCTGGTAACATAAAGCAGAAGAGTAAATTATATAGATTCAACAATTTAGGATGAAGTGACACGCAGCACAGATTGAGATGTGTAGTGGCTGAAATTTGCAGCTAGAGATCAGAGATGTAATGGCAGAATTAGGGGTGGAAATCAGGTGGGTCAGGTGCGGTTGGAGGTCAATCTAGGCTCAACCCAAGATAAAACCTGATCCAACCTGACCTTCAAACTGAGCTCCTCAACCCAAACTCAACCCAGCTTCAATTTTTTGAGCTTGGGTTCACAATCATATTGATTCATGTTAGACCAAGCCACGTTGGATCGGTTGGATTAGTTTAAATGCTTCAATACCATATAAATTATATCTAAAAGTAAAACAAAAATGAGCTATGGACAGCAACATGTGAGTATAATTTGAGATTCTAATTTCCTAGTTAAACAAATACTAGGAAGACCTTAGAAGATGAAGCTGCATATCTCCTCTATTGTCGGTGACCCCTTGGGTGACCTCACTGAAAAATAGAGGCTTCGGCCCAATTGGTCTTCGCCAACAACCATCAACAGCCTACCGCTACTAATAAAGGTATGAGAGAGAAGGGAAGAGGGAGGGAGAAGTTACCCATCTCCGGTGGATCCTTCGACGACCGCGGCTTGAAACACAGGCCCCAAAACAAAAAAATCAAAAAAATAAAAAAAAATAAAAAAAATAAAAAAATAAAAAATCTCTGAGCCTTGCCCATTGGGTTTCTCGACGATGGCCAACGACTTTGGCTAAATTCATAGTCGACGAGAAATCGATGGTTTCTACCATCGCTCTTTATGCCTCACGAGTTGACTCGACCGAGCACACTTCTTCTTCGAGTGGTGTGTGCGCATTGTTGGCTTGGGCCGATCAAACTTCGAATGGGCTGAGCCTCACGAGAGCACTGGCTCCGCCTCATAGAAAGTAACTACTGCTGACACACACACACACACACAGAGAGAGAGAGAGAGAGAGAGAGAGAGTGAGAGTTGAAAATATATGAATAATTTGGCACCCCGAATGTGCAAGCTGGCATCTTTCAATTGGAAATGAGGAGTTGTTATATAGTCATTAGGCTGGCAATTCAAATAGAAGTGCTTCAATAACCCTGTTGTTATAACCTCACTGCAGCAAAGAATAGACTCCTTCAAATCTACCTTTCGTACTATATTTCTTCTGAATGTACCGCAACATTGAAATACTTATACAACTCTTAACAGAAACAGAATATTATTTCCAATGGGTTAGATGTTGAAACATAAAGCTGTAAAGCATGCGATGTTTATAATTCAAGCATGCTGAATCAACCTACTTCTCAATTAACTCAAACAGTTACAGTCATTAAAATGCATCATTTTTCATGTGCCAAGATATTGAAATTGAGAAAAAAACAGGAAATGGTTGGATATTCATGACAATGACAGCAACACAAGAAACAGTATAATGGCTACAAGAATACCAGGTAGGAGTTGTCCTAATTTTGAACCTGTATGACTCTGGTGAACAATGAAGTTAAGATACAGAATGGGCAAGCAATGAGAAGGATTTGGAGGCTGGAATGCCCAATATGTACCACATCAAACCTTCTAATGTTTGACATTATCTTTTTACTGCCAGAGCTCATCATCAGACAAGCCAAACCATACTTGCAACGTGAAAGCAATGCCTCTTTATTGATGACTAGAAACCAAACCATCATCATAATTCTGAAACAAGGACAGGTGCTTGGTGCATTAGTGCTACATGTGATAAGCATTTTGAGCAGAGCTGCTTGATTATTATTTGGCTACCAATTGAGAAATTGAGTGGTTAATCAATTTGATAAAAGGGCATAGAATGATGCATGATTGTATTATGCTTCAAATCAGAGCCTTCAAGTTGGTGAAATTATATTGGTCATAGATATATAATTGCAGAGGAGAGTCTCTTTTTTTTTTTTTTAATAAAAAAAGGTCAGTTACTGAGGCAAAGATTCAGAACTAGACTCCTTCCTTGCATACTTTTAAGCACTCACTCCTCCGATTGAATAAATTTGTCTCCCATTAGAAAAAAGAAAAACCATCATTTCTGATAACTGACATTACCTTCTAGTAGCCCTCATATGCTTGTTATGATCTCCATCTTCTTTTCTACCCTTCTTCATATTCAATTTCCATGAATGGATCAGAAAGCCCATATAATGTAAAAAGCCAAGATTATTGATCATAGTTGCAGCCGGAGAGATGGTCCTTTTCATTGATCACAGGCTTATAATCGAAGAAGTAATTATAGGTACTGAAAATTCCATAAATGTACACAACAAGGAGCACAACAGAAGTCATGCTCCACAAGCACTGAGTGAAATACGGCAACACACATTTTCTTTAACAAACATTTTTTTTTTTTTTTTTCTTTCTTAGGTCTTATTTGGGTATCCAAAAATATCAAATTATTTCTTGATACTAAAGTATTTTTGGTCATTAATATGAAAATATCTTATAGTGATGTTTGGAAGGTGATTTTGGAGTGCAAAAATATCTGAATGACTAACAATGAGCAGATAATACCATCGTATGCTATTACCCTAGGGTTAGATCTCAATTTTCAATCACTACATATGTAGTTCTTGATCCATACTATTATTGCTATGGTATACGTATTTTATTGTGATCGCTTGGCACTGAGGAAAGGGAAAGGAGAAAGAAAAAAAAAATCAATATTATGTTTCATAGCACATTCAGATATCAAAAAAAGAAGAATAAAATAGAAATGCAAAAAATAAATAATTAGAGAAAAAGAATGAGAAGGTTGAATACTGGCAAAAGATTTACTTTTTATTTTTTCATAAAAAATATATAGCTTGGTGCAGTGGCGATGAAAGAAAGCTTAAATGATCAAGTGAAGAATTTATTGCTAACGACGAGAGAGATATTTAAAAAGTTGAAATAGCGATGTCACGATATAGTACAGCAAAGTTTGAAGGAGGCGAAAGATACCTACATTATCAAAAAGCTTAAAACAAAAAATATCAAATTTTTTTAAAAATCAATCTTCTTTATAAAATAAAAGAGAGAGAGGAGAAGAAATGCTTGCTCTCTTAAGTATTTTATTTTATAAATTTATTTTTTAAAAAAATAAAAAAAGATCATGCAGAAAAGAGAAGAAAAAAATGTACCTACCTTATAAGAGACGAGAAACGATGAAAAAAGACTTAAGGAAATGAAGAAAGATTAGTTAGAACGATAAAGATATTTATTTTAAAAATTAAATATAAATTTATCACTTTTATTTTTCTATAAATATTTTATGTAATTTTTTTTTAAACAAAAAATAAAAATAAGATAATCAAACATATTTTTTTTATATATTTTTATTATCTAATTTTAATCAGTTGTTATATATATTTCGAGAACATATTTTTTTTTTATATATTTTTATTTTTTGATAAAAATAAAAAAATTATCCAACTCTGATCGGCTGTGTGGGTGTATATGTATATTTTAGATAAAAAACCCTCAATGGAGGGTGTATCGACTCCTTTCCGCTGCCTCCTTGTTATTTCCGTCTCTTTCGACGCAGGGAGAGCAGCTCTCCGCGTTCTCCTCTTCTTCTTATAAAAAGGAGGGGTGGAAGAGGGGAGATACAGAGAGGGCACCGAGAGCTCCGGAAGCGTTGGCGATGGAAGGACGGCAGGGCGTGGTGTCGGCTTCGGCTGGTTCTCCCCCGAACCCCATCGAGCTGGTGCAGGCTCGGTTCAAGGAGCTGGAGGGCGGATTCCGGGCGTGGTTGGCGAGGCAGTCCATGCCTGTCGAGGCCGCCGTCGTGACCGCCACCAGCGCCGCCCAGGGTGCAGCCATCGGCGGCCTCATGGGCACCCTCACCTCCGACCTCAATTCCGCCTTCCCCGCCCCTCCACCCCAGGCCGCCGGCCTCAACCCCCAGGCCATGTCCTCCCTCAAGCAAGCCCAGGTCTACGCTTTTCCTTTCCGTCTTCTGTGTCTTTCATCGGTTTTCCCACTGCTCGAAGAATCGTTCTGCTCGTCCTGGAGTCCATTGATGGACTCGGATTTATCTAGGGTTTCATTTTCTTTGCCGTTTTGTGTTGTTATCTCTTGGTTCCACGATTATATCCGAAACTTCTCCCTGATACATGTTTTTTCTTAACCTAAAAATTAGAATCGGTTGAACGATTTAACGTTTTTGCTGTTTCAATTCATGGATATATAGAAGTCTTCAAATCTAAAGAATTCCGATGCTAATGTGAGTTGAGTCTACGGAAGAGGAGAACAGATTTTTCTTCTGAAGAAAATAAATAGTGCATTAGATTTTTAGACCAGTAGTTTTTTAGAACATTAGTTGTTTGGAATGAAGTGGAATGAAGTAAAATAGCACCAAATCACAGCATGAAAAAGTGCGCCCGGCTTTGCATCTCGTGGACTAACATCTGACCTTTTTTTTTTTTTTACATACTTTTTCACCAGCAGGAAGAGAAGAATTCTTTCAATAACCTGCACGTTTGGCTTTAAGAAGTTATTGTTCCATCTGAGTTTCATTAGTCGTGTGTATATCTTCTCAGTGGTTAAAATTTTGTGCTGCTTGTTCTTGATCTTGGTATGATATGAAATAAAAGCATATGGCTATTTCACAACATGTTAAAAGGAAAATCCTCTTCATGATTCATTTGTCATTCATAAATCCTCTTCTTGCAATTTCCCATTTTTCCTACCACACGTTATCTGCTGATACAAGGCACTTATTTTTTCTATTTTCCCCATCGATATATATAAATTTTATGTTTCATGAATTACAGGCCTTAGCAGGTGGTCCCTTGGTACAAGCTCGTAACTTTGCAGTCATGACTGGTGTAAATGCAGGCATTTCTTGTGTGATGAAAAGAGTAAGAGGAGTGGAGGATGTCCAGAGCAGGTAAGGCTGCACATAGTATCTTTGGGTGTTTTAGTTCATTCTACTTAATACATACCCCTCTTTAATTCTTGACATTTATGAAATGGTATCCCAATTATAGGAGCAGAAAGATTGGAAGACACCAAAACACCTTAAGATAGGAATTGTGCATTTGTTATCATTAAAATTCAATGTCAGAAAATATATGGTTTCTAAATACTTCTAACACATCTGAACTTCATGTTTTTTCCTTTTAAATCATATAATAAGGGAAATTATAAGAGAGAAAAATAAAAAATTTCTCCAAAAGATTCATGTTCATATGATATGATTATAATTTTATGTTGGTTGTCAACCCATCGTAGCACTCCTTTTTTATCTTGTTGTGATAGGAAAAATATGATAATCCAAAATGAGAAGAAAAATAGAAAACACAGAAGGTGCAATATGACCACCTATTCCACCTTCCACACACTAGCAACAATGTAAACATCAGTAGAAAGCTTCGGAATGATTTTGAAACATTGTAGGCAGCTGATAGGCAACTAGGGGACCACCTGGAACCTAGGCAGATGCTCAGAGGTGAAGTCAATTGCTTTTAATACATTAGCTGCAAGTAATGTATCAATTCCAAGCTTTGCTGAACAACATTTTGCTACTTATCAAACAAGTTATTGGAGGAGCTAACGGTAATTAGTTATGTAGTTCATGGAGTGACTCATAGTTTATAACTGTCTCCATGTATGTTTTGTAACTAAATATAATAACCAGACTTAACATAGTCTTTACTTTGTAGTATCTTCTAGATAAGCATCAAAATGTTACAAGTTTGAGTACTGTTTATATCAGCAGTCACAAAATTCTGGATATTTTAACAATGGGAAATTTAGGCTGTATTTAGTTTTTGAGAATATTTTTTTTATTTTTATTTATGAAAACAATTTTCATTTTCTACTTTTTGATTTCTAAAAAATGCATTTGGTAGGTGAAAATAAAAATTATTTGTTATTTTGTATTTTCATTATAAATGATATCTTTTGAAAGGTCAAGTAAAAAAATTAAGGGAAATACCATCAACCCCTATGTTTTTAAGTTCTTTAGCCTTTGTTCTCTACTTTTTTTTTTTTATTTTGATGGAAAATAATAAATTATTTTTAGTTTTCTGCCATTTTAGAGTTGTATTTTTCAGAAACTATTTTTATTTTTATTCACCAAACACGTTTTTACTGGTGTTTTATGTTTTCTATGAAAGTAAAGATGAAAAATGGGATTGTTCTCAAAAACCAAAATACGCCCTTAAATTTAACAGAATTCAGAGAATCTAAAATGATTACGATTACCAAAATGTATCAAACTCAACATCAGCTATTCACTAAGTTGCAATAAATTTGAGAAAACTTGTGTAATACTGAAATGTAATTGAAAATTTTCTTAAATAGGACTAAGCTGATAATGATCAGAACAGCTTTAGGTTTGGTGTGCAAGTTGTGCATGGCTGGTTACATCAGCAAACAACACGATAATTGGTTGATGAGATGTATTTTCAATTAAAATGTTTAGGTTATACAAACAAACAGCATGACAGTATGAAGTACTAGCTTTATCCCATATTGTTAGGTATGATTTGTTTATCCCATATTGTTAGGGACGACTCTGTGTATCTCATATAAGTAACAAACATGATATAAAAAAACCAAGGGTTTGCCACAAAAAAAAAAAAAAAAACCATAAAAGGGGATTAAGTTAAATTTGGCAATGCTTGTCATGATGGATTATATCACCGGAAACAAAGACAAATGGCAAACACCACTCATATAGTTGTTTTGAAAAAAATTTGTTGTCAATGTTTTTGGTTATGTTAATAATTATAGAGTCACGATGCTAACAGAAAAGCAATTAATTCATTTATGTTCTAATTTATGTATTCAGTGTATAGCCCAGAACTAAAAAAGCTTCTGTTGCAGCATGGTGGCAGCTTTTGGTTCTGGAGCATTGTTTTCATTGGTCAGTGGCATGGGAGGTCCAAATCAGGCAGCCAGTGCTGTCACATCAGGACTTTTTTTTGCACTTGTTCAAGGTGGCCTCTTCAAGGTACGCGGAAAGGCATCTACAACCTTTAAGCAGCTTGTTATGTTTTCTATTTCAGTTTATGCCAAACTAGAATTCCTAAATTGAAATGTGTTATCTTGTTTATATGCCACGCAAGAGTTTTCAACATTACTGAAATCCAATAATGCTAGCAACATGTTATAATGATAGTGGCTGTCATATCTTGGATTAGAAAAATGTTCACATTGGGAGTTCATTTATATAATTTGCCTTCCATAGAATCATTTGTCGATCATAGATTTTTGCACTTGTTCTATCTTTGTTGTTCTCTAGCCTTTTGGTATTCGAACTTGAGATGATGCTCTTTAATATGATAATAGTTCTAAAGTTCTGGTTATGTCAAAGATTGCAAGTAGGTATGGGCAATTGCAAATACAATCTTTAGATTTAGTGCGGCACAAAGATGTTGAAGGTTAAGTATACAATCTTTAGATTTAGTGCGTGTAACGCCCCAAGTTCATCTACTAATCCAATCAACTTCTAGTAGACCGAAATCATGTAGCCCAAAATTCGAGTGAAAGTTAATGGATAGCAAGTAAACTTGAGTTATAAGTACGTAATACATTTCTTTTCCATTCAATCTCCCCCCTTTATAATGGGATCCTCGTCACACGCCACAAGCTAGCCAGAATCTACCCTAAGTCGGGTCATTGGTGCTACAAGGGTGGCTCCACGCCATGACGGAACTCTCCCACCGCCTTATGGGTAGCCCTTTCCTCATGCCCACCATCTTTTGTACACTCAAATTGGCTCTGATGCCACTTCTGTCATGCTCCGAATCCACCATCTGATTTGGCTACGTGACACGGCCACATGAACCCTAGGATAAACCCTAGAGACCATGCAAGTCCTGTTATGAATAATCCATACTACATTCCACAAAAGCTTTATCCTTGAAAGAAAATAGCAATTATCATAATTTAAAACCTGGATAAACATCCATAAGCATCATAAACATATGTTCATTGTTTTTTTTTCTACAATCTTTAAAAATTTATTTAACATAAAATTTGTTTATTTAACTAATTGCAATAGCTGCAACGTCGCTCCATACCGTCCCATCGGACTAATCATTTCAGATTTGAAAAAAAATTTCAACGGGTATAATGAGCTAAACAGCTCAGTAAGAATCCCCTACATAAAATTTATCTTCTTACATAATAATTTAATATACAACCTTTATGATATACACTTCTGTCATGCTGGTCGTCTCCTTCAACTGATACAATTCACATACATTTTATTTAATCAATAGAAATAATTTTTTTAATTAAAAATAAAATAAAAACTAATTTTCCTTTCCAGAATTCATCATTGGGTCTGCACCGTAGTCTTAGCATTCACCCTCCTCCCTCTTTTTTTTTTCTTTTCTTTTTTTTTTCCTTTCTTTCCTCTCCCCTTCCTTTTCTTTTTCCCAATCCCCTTACTTTCCCCGCGCTCTTCTCCTCCTCTCCACCCGTGCCATTGGAACCCCATGGCCATCGGCCATGGGTTCCTTACCTCCTTCGGCGATGGCGGCGATCGGTCCCATGAATGGACAACGGTGATTGCGTATGGAAACAGGGGAGGATTCCCTCCCCTATGCGAGTTCTCCGGTGAAACTGAAGGGGGCGGCCTAGGGTTTTATTGGGCCGCCCTCCTCTACATAAAGGGGCGAAGCCCCTTCGCCGCCAGGAAAAGGAGAGGCAGAGAGAGAGAGAGAGAGAGAGAGAGAGGAAAAGAGGAACCCCTATTCCTCTACCCTTCTGCCGAGGAGCGCCGCCGTCAGGTGTTATCGGACGCCGGGAAGGAGAGGTAAGTCCTCAGCGAGGCATCGACAGAGGAAAGGGAGAGGGCGCCGGGTGGTGGCCGCAGTGAGGGGATCACGGGAAGAGGGAAAAAAAAAGAGAGGAAAAGCTGACGATGCCGGCTATTGCCGGTTGCGGGTCCGATCGCCGCCGTTGCCAGAGGAGGTAAGGAACCCATGGCCGATGGCCATGGGGTTCCAATGGTACGGGTGGAGAGGAGAAGAGCACGGGGAAAGTAAGGGAATTGGGAAAAAGAAAAGGAAGGGGAGAGGAAAGAAAGGAGAAAAAAAAAAGAGAAAGAAAAGACAAAAAAAGGGGGGGAGGAGGGTGAATGCTAGGACTGCGGCGCAGACCCAATGATGGGTTCTGGAAAGGGGAATTAATTTTTATTTTATTTTTAATTAAAAAAATTTTATTTCTATTGATTAAATAAAATGTATGTGAATTGTATCAGTTGAAGGGGACGACCAGCGTGACAGAAGTGTATATCATAAAGGTTGTATATTAAATTGTTATGTAAGAAGGTAAATTTTATGTAGGGGATTCTTACTGGGCTGTTTAGCTCATTATACCTGTTAAAATTTTTTTCAGATATGAGGTGATTAGTTCAATGGGACGGGATGGAGCAACGTTGCAGCTATTGCAATTAGTTAGATAGATATAAATTTTGTGTTAAATAAATTTTTAAAGATTATAGAAAAAAAAAAAAACAATGAACATATGTTTATGATGCTTGTGGATGTTTATTCAGGTTTTAAATTATGATAATTGCTATTTTCTTTCAAGGATAAAGCTTTTGTGGAATGTAGTATGGACTGTTCATAATAGGCCTTGCATGGTCTCTAGGGCTTGCCCTAGGGTTCATGTGGCCGTGTCACGTGGCCAAATCAGATGGTGGATTTGGGGCGTGATAGTGCGGCACAAAGATGTTAAAGGTTAAGTATTGGGGAACATGATGTATAACCCTTGGGTTGACTGCCATTTAATGTTGAGGCCCTGCTGACTGGGCATTTTATTTGCACTCCTTGGTTTCTATGGTCATTTCTATTTTTAATCCCTAGTTCTGTATAAAAGAGGCATAACCGTGTGAAAAACAAGCCTGAATTTTGTATCAGGCACTGAACATAAAATGCTAACTGTATAATAACTAATTGTAAAACAACAATCAAATGGAAAACCAGGTGTCAATTTTTCTAGAAGATATTCTGCTGAACCTGAAAATGCGGTTATCTTCAACCACAATGGTTAGGATTTGGGATTTGGAGGTTTGAGCCAACAAATTAGGAACTAAGGTTTGATTTGGGTTTACAAAGAGCAACGCATTCTGGAAATTTACTGCTGGATGGAGATTTGGATTAAGTGAACAATTGGAGGTTTAAGCCAATAAATAAGAAACTAAGGTTTGATTTGGGTTTACAAAGAGCAACGCTTTCTGGAAATTTACTGCTGGATGGAGATTTGGATTAAGTGAACAATAAAAGCTCAAAAAAAAAAAAATGCAAATCATGAGGTAAGTGCATAGTAAGAGATGGTGAAGATTGAAAAATAGGGTTTTATGTTTTGATGAGATTTTGAAAGGTTTTAAATAAAGATAGCATAAAGAAGAGATTAAAAGGAAGAGAAATGTTTAAAGGGATAAGGAAAATCGAAAGGATGATAACTGTGGTGTCACACAAGTAATGCGCTTATGTGTTGCATCTAAAAGACAGAAGGATTTTCACCTATAAGCTATGGAACCACATCATGAAGCTCAACACCATTCTTGTGAAATAGTCTTAAGTGAATAATGCATTTGAGGGGCTTCCATTATGTAGGGCTTTATGGATTCTGTAGTGTATAGCAGTGTGATACTTGAAAACAAATCAGCTCTTTCTCCAACTGAGGTAAGGAATCCTATCATTATTTACAAGTAAGAGTGGGGGCTACAGGCTACCATAGAGACTAGTGTGGTAAGACGCAAAAAGGATAGCATTTTCCAGAGTTCATGTCCCTTAGAATCCCATTCATGTAAGGACATTTAAAACTTTTTGAAATTTGTCACAAAGTCACTAAGGGTCTTTGTTAAGCTGACGAGCGCTTAGCCCAAAAAGAGGTAACCTTAAATGGAAACACTTGGTAAATGAGGATTCACAAAGCTAACTACCAAAGGTTGGAGGCTTGACAGTTATGGTTGTGAATAGGGTGAGCCAAACCATGCCGAATTAGTCGGTTCGTCCTGAACCGAGCCGAATTGATTGGGAGCCAGTATATTTTTGCCCTTCGGTTCAGTATGGACTTTAAACCAGTCCAAACCGTGTCGAACTGTTCAGTTCGGGGGTGGGATGGATGGCATGTGGGCTTTTGTGAGCTCTTATCCTCTTTCATCTCTCTTATTTTCATTTAAAATTATTTAAGTAAATATCATTTTTTTTCTCATTCCTTTTTTTTCATTTACTTAAGATTTTTCATGAAAATAAAGAAATACCCCTCTATTTAAATTCAACAAAAATATCAAAAAAAAAAAAAGCAAATTCTTAAGAATAAAAAGTCTACTTTTCTTTTCAAAACAAATTCAGATAATTTAAGGAAATAGTGGTTTAGTAAATATCAAGTCAGAGTACTTTCACTTCGGATAAAAATCTTAGAAAATTAATTTAACTTAGTAACGATGAAAAAATAAAATATCAAAAAAATTATTTTAAAATAAAATTTATAAGGCTTTGATTAATATTTGATCAAACTTACATGATTTTCAGACTTAAACAGAATCATAGTAATAGTGAACCTCACGTTGACTTATGCAAATTTGATTCATAACTCATCAAAACAATAAAATTAAACTTGTCATAAAATCCTATGGTTAAAATGTATTTTTTAGGTCCAAACAATGACTCTTCACTAGACTGGACGTCGGAGTTTTTTTTTTTTTTTTAACGGAGGACCTTCGCTTTAGTAATATGTTGTAGTCTAGATCTTAGAAAATATGTTTTAACCTTGGGATTTTATGGCAAGTTTAATTTTATTGTTTGATAAGTTGTAAATCAAGTCAACATAGGTCAATGTAAGGTTCGTTGTTACTCTGATTTAATCTAAGTCTAAAAACCTTATAAGTTTAATCAAGGGTTAATTCAAACCTTATGAATTATACTTTAAAATCATTTTTCTTGGTATTTTATTTTCTTATCATTTCTAAGTTAAATTACTTTTGAAACCTTTTATTTAGAGTGAAAGTAATCTAACTTAATATTTACTAAACCATTATTCTTAAAATTCTTCGAATTTGTTTTTAAGGGGGAGAGTCGACTTTTTATTTCTAAGGAATTTGATTTTTCTGATATTTTTATTGAATTCAAATAAGAAGTATTCCCTTGTTTCTATTAAAAATCTTAAGCAAATGGAAAGAGAAGAAAGAATGACATTTACTCGAATAATTTTAAATGAAAATAAGAGAGAGGAAAGAGGATGAGAGCTCACGAAAGGCTCTTAGTGTCATAAGCTATATAAAAAAAGAAAAAAATAAAAAAGCTATTACAAAGATTGTAAAAAATGGTGAACTGGCTCGAATCGTTGGTACACAACCGGTTTGGTACCTAATCAGTCTAATACCGATTTGTGGTTCAGCCTACCTTGGTTGTAAACGTTCTTTTTGATAAATTTTGTAGCTAGATTCCTTATCTAGGATATGTTTCTTGGATGTAAGCATCATAATCAGTGTCATGGGGATGCATACTGGATGAAGGATGTTCATGTGGATCTTGACCCTTAAGCATCCTATTAATGTATGATTGGTGCTAAATTTCTCATTTGATAAATATTTATGCATATAAACTAAAATATCCCTTTTTTTTTCCTCACTTTCTAGTGGTCTTTTAAATTCAATAGTCATCATATAGCAGTTGGAGGGCCCAAAAAATACCTTAATATAACATTTCCAACTACGTTCATGTGTCCTGTCCAACACATTTTGCAATGTTGTATTTCTAGATTGATATGCAGCGATGTCTATGCCTCTTGTGTGCTAGGCTTCTACTCGCAGTTTCACCAATGAGCATCAAGTGAAGGTGTTGATATCAACAGTTTTTGTAGCATATATGGTGTGGTATAGTTCTTATTTGTGCTGGGACTAATACTTGGCAATGTTGCAGCTAGGTCAGAAATTCTCACAGCCACCAGCTGAGGATATCTATTACTCTCGAACGAGAAGCATGTTGACAAGTCTTGGGCTCCAGAACTATGAGAAGAACTTCAAGAAAGGCCTGCTCACAGATAATACCTTGCCTCTTCTTACGGATAGGTAAAATGATGATCTGGCTTTCTACTTTCTGCGCATACCCACTCAGAATATTTCAATTGCCAGACAAAATTTTACTGGTCTTTGTCTCCCTTGTTTGTTTACTCCAGTGCTCTTAGAGATGTCAAGATCCCTCCTGGACCAAGGCTTCTCATTCTTGATCACATTCACAGGTTTTGAGAGCATTTCAAAGCTTCCAAGATTTCAAAAATTTGTGTTATAAATATCTTTCCATCTGATTCCTGTTTCCTGTTCTATGTTTGCAGGAATCCTGACTTGAATTGAGGAAGGTGAAGTCATTGGCAAATAATATTTCCGATGGGTTCAGCATTTCAGGGCAGTTAATTGAGCTACTTTCTGTTTCCATTCTTAAACGTCGAAGTCTTCCCTATGATAAATTTCTTAAGATAATAAACTTGTAGAGATGGTTAAATACATTGTCAACATGTCTTTTTTGCATGGTTGTCTGTGTCTTTTTTTTTATTTTTTTATTTTTTTTAATACTTGAAGTATTTTGACCTGCTTTTCATGCAGTGAAAATGGCATCAAAAATTAAACAAACAGGAAAATTCTTAGATTATATAATGCTTGATCACAAGGATTAATGATGTTGCCTCAAAGATTAAGCATATTTCCTCTGTCTATGTTGAGTAGCACAAGCCATGGTGCTTATATGACTGATTGACACGTGCCAACCTCATTACCGATGCAGAGGATTGTGCAACCAAAACAGGGGGTAAACCTTTGGTTGCTTGTTATACTATATCATGAAATGCTTTAGGGGAGGCAACTCTATTTTTTCATGTTTATCCATTCTAAACAAAATTATTTATGTTCTTTAGTCCTATTATAATATTTGATTTTATATTTTTAAATTTATTTGTTATTATTTATACATCTATTTTGTTTAGAATAGAAAATAAAATAACATGTATAATCTAATATAATAATTTCTTTTAATATTATTTAAAATATGCATTGCACTGGTTAGATTGCTAGCAAATTAGAGAGTTTTTAAGGAGAGTTGGTCGCCACTTTGCACATAAATATAAGAGCTCCAAGGTAGTTATACCTTTTATTTAATGACATGAAAATCCAATTGGATGGTCCTATACTCTTGTTGTGCACTCGCAGGGCATACACGAAGGTACTAGATCTTGATACATGTGATGTACATGGTGTACTTAATAATAAAGGAGCATTTGAGGGTAGCTATGACCTCTTGCACTAGGTTTTAGAATATTTTTACAATCATAATAATTTATTAAAATTATATCCAAAAATTTGTCTTATTACTAATTACAAATTAATTTTAAAAATTAATTTTTAAGAAAATATCTTGGATTAAGTTACTTTAATAAATTAGTGGATGAGGATTTTTTTGAGCATTTAATATAACCTCCCTAAATTAGGGGATAAAATTACCTAAGCACACATTGTTAGAAATACTCCTAGTGATAATGGTTAATCAATGACTAATGAAGGCATTGCTAGGCCTCAACGGCCTGAGGGTGTAAGGAAATTCTCAAAATAAAGTAAAATAATTGATGCTTCTTTACTAGTAGATGGGTTAGTTGGGATGGTTAAAGCGTGCATCTTAACTTGTTAAGATTTTAGAAACTAAAAAAATGTTTAATAAAAAAAAGGAAGAACGCTAGAGTATCAATTTATAAGAATAAAAGAGATATTCAAAAATGATCTAATTATTATGGTATTAAGCTCATGAATCATACTATGAAACTTTAGGAGAGAGAAATTAAACAAAGCTTAAGATATACTACAAAAATATCAGAATATCGATTCAGTTTTATGCTAAGAAGGTTGATTATACAAGTTATTTTCCTCCTTACGAGATTAATGAAGAAGTATAAAGAAAAGAAATAAGATCATCATATGATTTTTTATTGACTTAGAGAAAGCATATGATAAAATTTTTAGAAAAACCTTATGGTGGGTGCTAGAAAATAAAGAAGTACTCGTTAGATATATTAGCATAATAAAAGATATGTATGATAAAGTAGTTATTAAAATAAGAACTACTGGTGGTAATACTAATAAATTCTCTATTACAGTAGGTTTATATAAGGAATTTGCTTATAATTCCTATTTTTTTGCTTTAGTTATAAATGGGATTGCTAGACATATTCAAAATAATATTTCATGGTGCATGTTTTCTTGCAGGTGAAATATTACTAGTAGATGAAATTAAGGCTGAAGTTAATTATAAATTAAAACTATAAAAAATGCATTAGAATCTGAATGTTTTAAATTAAATAGAATAAAAACAGAATACATAAAATATAATTTTATTATAAATAAAAATAGAGATAAATATAGAGTAAAAATTAAGGACTATGAAGTTTTTAAAAATGATCATTTTTGATATTTATTTAGAGTAAAATTAATAATTTGAAGGTTTCTAATAATTTCTTTTATCAAGGAGTAATGGATTTTGATATATTGTCGAAATGGTTAACCACATCCCAAAACCTTTTCCATCCAAATTCGAATTATTCTGTGAATTGGTATGAATTTTTTACAAATTCATTTTTTTCAGTAAGTATAGCCATTTTGGGATTATTAATAATGTATATTTTATATGGATCTGTTTATTCATTTTTCTATAATTTGGACTTAATCAATTCATTTGTAAAAGGGGGGCCTAAGAGAATTATCTTGGATCAAATCAAGAATATTATATACAATTTGTTATAATTCATAAAGAAAAAGAGATTAACGATGATATTATCGATAAGATTAAAGTAGATTGGATGAAATAGATAAGTGCAACTGCCAAGTTGAAAAAGAAATTTTATAGAATAGCCATAAGACGAGCTATGCTTTATGTTATGGAATGTCGGACAGTTAAAAAAATACACGTAAATAAGATAAATGTGGCGGAATTGAGAATATTGAAATGAATATGTAGTAATATAAAAAAGATAGAATAAAAAATAAAACCATTCATAAAAAGATAGAGGTAGCTACAATTAAGGATAAATTAATGGAAGGATAATTTCAATGGTTTAGATATGTGCAACGTAGACTTAGAGATGTACGTATGTAAATGACTAACTTAATATATATAGAACAAAAAAAAAGTATAGGTAGATTAAAAATCACATTGAAGGAAGTAATAAAGAAAGATATGCAAGCTTTGCATTCAAAACTAAGCTGAATAGAGCAAAATGATTCATATAGCCAATCCTAACTAGTTTGTGAGTAAGGCTTTGTTGTTATTATAATTGTCGTTGTCGTCTTTACCATATGACTTTTTCTTCTGTATGCAACTAAGCTGTATCCGGTGTTCATTGCACTTGCATGCAGCCTCCTCTAATGGTCTCTAGGATTCATATGCTTGTTTGCAGTGCATATCATTAGTTGTTTACGGAGGGAAACATGCCCATCTAACGCATCACTCCAAGCCGTCTCCAGTGTGTTCTGGTATTGGCCAAAAAATGACTGCTTCTCAGTCTTCCAGCCGACTCCAAGGTGAACCATGTAGTTCGATGTAGTACTAGTATGAAAATACCAAACGTTTAAAACCACAGGTACAACGATGCTTTATGGTTAAACTGAAATACAGGAGTTCCCTCAATGAGTGTGTTTATGCAAGCATGATGAGGAATATAGGCCTATATGACAAGACCGCCGCCTGCATATGTTGAGGAATATGAGTGAGCTCGTGGACCTCAGGTTGCCCAATAGTCGAACTTCAAATTTGATTGGTCTACATGCCAGGAAATGAGTAATATTTGTTGGTAAAATCAAAGTGGTGAGTAATTCTTAGTCAGACCTGATCTACCATATAGCTCTTAGAGCATGCTAACCACATGCAAAAGGGGAGCCATGGACTTATAAATGCAGACGAGGCCATAACAATGTATGCTCGTTGATTAGCCTAGTTTATAAATCATATGGTAAATTAGGCCTATTCAAGAATGGCTCACGAGTGACTTGGTATGTGGCTGGTTACTGCATGGTCCTTTTTCAGCATTAGACACTGGGTTTGCCATGCTAGCTTATGGAAAGGACTGATGATGATGATGATGATGATGGTGTGTGAATTGAAGTCCTCGATGTTTAGATTTGATGGGAACTTCGGATATATCGTGAGGGTCCCCTCGAACCACCACCACCACCTACTCTTATCTCTTTTTCAATCAAAATCACCTTCTCCATTCTTCCATGGCTCAATCTTTGTTCATGGTATCGTCTACGACGATAGATAAGATGGCTCAATCTTTGTTCATGGTATCGTCTACGACGATAGATAAGATGGCTCAATCCTTGTTGATGGTATCGTCTACGACAATAGACGATAGATAAGGAGCAGTTTGAAGACCCCCCCACCCCCCTCTTCTTTTCCAAACATTATTTGAACACTAGCAGCTTTCATTATGCACGAAGTAATTTAGATAAAGCTCCCATGGTGCGAATACCAGTAGTTCTTTCTAACCACATGGTAGAAAGAGATTTATGCTACTATTGCAAATTAGGCTGTTTCACTATTTGGATTGGGTTCTCAATCTAATCCAATTTTTGGGAGCGAAAGAAATGAATTGAAATACTATAGGCCCCATCACTCAACCAGTTTTCAATGCTTAAAAATGCTGGATTGGCAAATTGGACTTCTCCCTTGGGTTTCAGAATTTTATGGGATTGGATTGCTAATTCAATGCCAGGGCAATCCAAGCAACGATCCAAATGCACCCTTAGTGTGATGCACTGGTAGGCATGAATTCTAAGTAGCCATGCTAATTCTACCTAGGCAAGTGAGTCTTTTGGGTGCATGAAATGAGTATTCTAAAATGTATTTTTTTTTTTAATCTATCTTGCTCGCGAAGCTTAATGAGTCACAGAATAATACTATGAAGTCTGGATTTGAATGTTGTGGATTTAAAAATAATAATTTTATCTGTTTCATGAATTTATAACTTTTGAATTTTGAAAGTTTAGAAAGGTAAATGTTAACATTCATCAATAAAATTTGAAGTTTGTGAGTAGAACTTAAAGCAAGAAATACCAGAATATAAGCATCAAAATAATTAATTCCTTTCTTTTAAGTAAATGCCTTGACAACCGACTTTGCTTTGAACTTTTCAGTTGAACCATCCATTCCACCTTTCTCTTAAATATCCGCGTACATCATATTGCCTTGCTTCCCTTAGGTAAACCACTCAATATCTAAGCTTTATAATTCTTCAATAATAACTCCATCTCACTATTCATAGCATCCTTCTAAAGCAATGAGTTAACAAAGTTTATTGCTGCTTGATAAGTAATAGGATCATTTTCAATAAGATAAGTGTACAATTCTTCTCCAAAACTTTTTTTTCCCTTATACATTTACTTCTTCTAGGTTCAATATTATATATGTAGATTTAGCACCAAGTTCATCTACCCTAGATGTACTACCAATGGGATTGGAGCCTTCATTCTTGAAAAGAATTTTAGTATACAATATATTATCCCTAGATTCTATAATAATATTAACACTAATATTGTTCAGTTTAGAGTGAAACAAAGATCTTATAAGCTGCATTATTTAGAGCATAATCTAAAATACTCCACTAATAATAATAGGATCCAAATTTCTTTTCTTTGTTTTAGGAATCCCAACTTTGCTAAAAGTCTCCATATTCTAAAATAAAATCTCCACATTTTTCGTAAGACGTGAGATCAAAACCCTTGTAAGATATCCCATTCAAAATATAAAAAGTAGTTAATAGAATTTCAACCACATATTGTTAGATAAATCTAACTTAGAAATCATTAGTATAATTGTATAGTATTTATATTATATTTATAATTATATTATTATTTATTATAATAATATAATAATAATATGTTAGATATTATAATATTATTTAATAATATAATATTAATTATATTACTATAATATCATTAATATTTTTATTGTCATTTATATTTACTATATATAATAAATATATAATTTATATGTAATACATTATAATAATATATATTATATAATATATATTGTCACATTGTTAATAAAATTATTAGTATTATATTGTAATACGTAATTTATATATAATATATTACAGAGTTATTATAATAATATATTATATATTGTAATATATATTATTATGTAATGTAATATTATAATATTATAGATTTTCTTTAATTTTTTAGTTACTCTTTTGAAAATATTATTTATAGTAAAAATAAGAAATAAAAAATAATTTTTGTTCTCAATTATCAAACTCATTTTCTGAAGATTAGAAAATAAAAAATAAAAATAAAAATATATTTTTAAAAATCAAACGTAATCTTAGCTCTTTTCTCCATTTTCAACCTTTACACTTTAAACTATCTTTTGTTCTAATTAAATATATATGACGCTACCCAGAATGACCACAAGATATTCTTACCCCTTCTAGTCAAAATATTCATCTCGCAAGCATCGCTGTGAATCGACTCCAGGGCTTAGCTGTCTCTATCAAATTGTTTAGAAGGTTTCCTGGGCTATTTAGCTTGACCACAATATTCATATTTCTGATTTTCGTTTATAATTTTATTCGATCCGAACACTATCTTATAATTTTATTTATACATCAATAAAAATAAAACTAAACTATATTTTTGATCCTTAAATTTAAAAAGATGCATCATTTTATTTTTTAAATTTTAAAAAATTAAAAAATTAATCCAAAATTTTATTTTTTTTGTTTCTGCCGTTATTAGAATAACGTTGTAATAAACTTATCTACGTAATATTTTATATATTCTTTACTTCATCATCACGTCAATGAAAAAAAAATAAAAGAGAAAGAAAAAGAGAGAGAGAAGGGGAGTGTGTGAAGGGCCGCCGCAGAAGCCGCGCCCCCTCTCCCCTCGCGATAGTTCCCCTTCGGGGCGGTGCGGAAGAGGGGGCGGAGCAGGGGCCTTCCGTAAAGGCGATAATTCTTTTCGCACCACGGCTTCCTTCTTTCTTTTTTTTTTTTTTTTTTTTTCTCATTTTTTTTCATGGACGGCAATGAATTGATAGATATGTAAAATGTCACGCAAACGAGTTTCTTATGGCACTATCTATTTTAATAACGATGATTAAAAATAAATAAAAAAATAAAATTTAAGATTAATTTTATAATTTTTTAAAATTTCAGAATCAAAATACCATATTCATTCGGATCGAATATTAAAAATATAATTTAACCTAAAAATAAATATTTTATTGACATTGGGATGCCCACCGGCCGGGAAAGCCCCGCCCTCTTTTCATGAAGTCGGTCGCTAGTGGAAAAAGCTAAAGGAGAAAGCCTCCGGTCAACTTAAGTCTCTGTCCAGAAGATTAAGATTAAGGGGCAATGATTCCTCGTGATGCTATAGTTGTACCTCCTTTCCTTGCTTCCCAAGTATTCCCTTTCCTTGCTCACCAAGAAAGCAGTAAAAGAATAATATAAAATTTTCAAATGGATAGGATGCTCTAAAGATTAGCTTCAGTTTCTTTTTCTTAATATTAACTCTAGATTCGTGGCCAAAAGCACACTCCAACACCAAACGTGCACCGCATTTATGGGCACTGAGGCATTAATTTGGTATTGGAATGTGAAGAAGTCTAGGAAACCAAAAATAAAATAAAATAAAAATAATTAAATGTAAATTTTCTCTCGCTGCCTTCCCAACGGTTGCATGGGAAAAATAAGAGGGCGAGAATTATGTACATAAAATTTCAAACCAGCAAGAAGATATTTTTATGATTTTTTTAATCCATCAAAGTTCTTGCAAGATTCCACGCTAATCTGGTGTTCACTTTTTTTTCTTCCGGCCTACCATGCGGAGCGCATCAGAGGGCTCGTACTGGTGCTGGCTTTGGTATTATTTGGAGTATGATGGTACAAGATGCATAGACTAAGTAATTGGAAAAAAAAAAAAAAAAAGCTATTATGTAAATAAATATTTATCTTTAATAACTTTTAGCACGGACAAATTCTTGGACGGTCCACTGAAAGGTGCTTCTCTGTGCTTTCGTATATTGTATTTTGGAAACGAGACATTGAAATCCAAGGCCTAGTTGGAGGCATTTCCATTGCCACGCCTTATGTTAGCATGCTGAAGTTTTAAAATAACAGTCGTTACTAGAATAATTGGCTGCCAGAGTTGTTGCTGTCTCCGTTGATCAAGTTGGATACAGTGACTTGGACTCAAGTGTTCCCATCTCGAACCAAAATAGATCGTAATGGCATAGATAATAATTTTTATTTATATTTGCATTCTTTTTTTAATAAATTATATTTTTTTTAAAAAAATCAAAATTTTCTATTAATTTTTATGTAAAATTATCACATGAAAGCTTTCCGAGCCTATATAATACTAATTTGGCAGCTCGTCTCTCAATCACCTTTATGCATCACATCGTTTGCTTATTTGAGAAGCATTTTATATTTGAGCAGCATGGTGGGAGAAATATCATAGGACGCATGGAAGTAATTTGAGCCTTTGACTGTCTTCTCCTTTTGTTTTTTAAGCTTAAGTTGATCTCTACCATTTGTTTAAGGGTTTCATTTGGGCCATGCTCCCCAAATCATGCCTTATTTTAAACAAGTCATTCAAAATTCTGAGTAATAAATAAATAATAAATAGATTACTACAAAGTATACGTATGGAGAATAGATTATTAAAAAATAAATTTCTGAAAAAAATGGTTTCATACATTTGATTGGATTTAGGAAATGAGCTTAGGAGGCACATTTTTTTTCTAAATAGTAATTTTCGTTGATATTGTTGAAACTTTCATCCAGATAAGAGGTATTTTTTTCTCTCAGAGAGAAAGCACTAGTTCAATAAAGAGCGGCTTTGTTGGCTATAATGAATGCTAACGTATGGAGACGGGGAGAAGCGAGGATATAAGATAGAGAAGAGAAAGATCATGGAAGAGAAGGGAATAACAAAGAAAATATATGGGCATGGGACAAATGCGATGACTTACGATGCAAATAAAAAATATATCCTCTCACAGGTCATTAGAATAATTTTATTTTGCTAGGCCGCGCAACCTATTTAATAAAAAAAAGTAAAGAAATAGAGGACAACACTCCACATATTAGGCAGCCAAATGCTACCTTAATTCTCGCCCATTTCCTCTTATTTCTCAAAATCCCTCCTGCCCTGTCTTCACTCTCCTGTATCTTTTACTTCTTCTTTTTCTTTTTATTATTATTTTGATATTCTATAATCTAGCTTTTGTCTCAAAGGTCCCAACTTTATGATATATATTACATCCTCTTTTGCATTTATGATTCTATATAGCACTTGTGTCATTTTAAACTTTGAATAAAAATGTTAGAGTTTTTTATATTGAGACCTTTATTTTTTTGTTTGATATAGAAGCGAAAGTAGATCAAATAATATCTATCTCAATTTGTTTTCATATCTAAATTTATTTAAATTTAGATATAAGTCTAAACATCTGACTAATATCTATCACCACATATATATCTATCAAAAATAAATAAATAAATAATAATTATCTAATCTATATCTGAATATTTGATTTAATTTATAATCTTATTCAATCTTGTAGCATTCAAGAACTTTTAAAAAAATTAAGTGATCATATTAACATCATATTAGTTTCATTTATTTTTCACTTAGTGATATCTATAATTCGATGGCCATAAAATTTAACTATCAAATTTATATCCATATTCATATTTATCCTTTCTTTTTTTGATACATATATATATGTGTGTGTATATATATATATATATATATATAAAATAAACATGGACATACATTTTGGTATATATATATACATGCAAGATTTTAAACTGAAGATGAGCTATCATTGATTGTGTATTTTTATATTTTACAAACATAGATTGAATATGATTCAAATTGAATGTAATTCATATAAGCTTACATAAAGTATGTGATATGTAAAGTATGAGGCTAGGTTCATATTAGTAATTATTTTATGTGGGCATGCTGTACAAAGGTATATGGCTTGATTCTTTCGATTCCTTAATAAAAGAGTTCAATAGTTATTTTTTTTTTATGCCTTAATTTTTACTCTTATTATAATTTAATTCTAACTCTAATTGATTTCTTATATAAATAGTTAAAAAATTATCGGTCTCATTGAATGACAATATAGAGTAGGATAAAAGAGAAGAAAAATCAGTGCTTTAAATGAAGAAACGAGTGTACTCTTGAGATTATGGTTAATTGGAGAATACTTTGTAGCTTTTGCATGAATCAAATATAACATAAATAGGTAAAAAAATTAAATTTTAATTATTATTTGATGTTTTAAATTTTATGATAAATATACTAATATTATTAGTTTTGTGAAACTAAAAGAGGTTCTATATATGGTGATATAAATGCTAATTTGATGAAAGATAAGAGTAACGGTGATTGCAGAGGAAAAAAAAAAAAAGAGAGAAAGAGAGAGAAAAAACTAGCAACTTGGTATCGCAAAGAAACGTTCAAAAATGTAAACAGTGAGTGACCGCATGCTGATGCGCGCTAAACAGCTACTCGTCTACGTCATTTCCTACATATACGTATACGCACGCAGCCTGCTTCTCGGGATCGGAAGCTGTCGACCACCTCGGATGTATTGGGCAGTGAAAATAACCCGCTGACGAGGGGGCGGAAAATGAGCAACAAATAATAATAATAATAATAATAATAATAATAATAATAATAATAATAATAATAATAAAGAAAGCAAGGGGACTGCAGCAGGCCCGAGTCGTCCGCCGGCCCTACTCGTCTATTTAAGGTGCTATCGCCGCAACTCTTTCTCTGCTACATTCCTTCGTTGCTCGCGTTGGTCGTGTTATCGTTCGAGAGAAGCGCCGTGGCCATGGAAGCAGCTGGAGCTGGAGCAGCAGCAGCAGCAGCAATAGGAGGGGAGGAATCGCGGAAGTATGGAAATCTTCTCGGAGATCAGCAGTCGCTTCCTGATCCGGAGACGTGTGCTCGAAGGTGGGAGTGCCCAGACTGCCCGTTATCTTCTTCCCTTATTTTCTCTTGTTTTGTCTTGCTTTGTTTACCATCTCTCTGCTCTGTTCCTCTGCTCGTTCTTTTTTTTTTTTTTACGTGTCGGATTTGTACGGGGATTTGGAAACCAATCGATGAGCAGCTATCAGCTGGAGGCGCTGGAGATGGCGATGCGGGAGAACGCGATCGTGTTCCTGGAGACGGGATCCGGGAAGACACTCATCGCCGTCATGCTGCTCCGCGCCTACGCCCACCTCCTCCGCAAGCCCTCCCCCTTCATCGCCGTCTTCCTCGTCCCCACCGTTGTCCTTGTCAACCAGGTCTGCTGCTTATTTGTTTGCTTTAATTAGATTCTCGCCCTCTCTCGACGTTCTGAACCGAATGCCTTTTTCCGTTTTCCTATCCCGTTGCGAAGCAAGCCAGCGTCGTAGAGATGCACACCGACCTGAAGGTGGGGAGGTTCTGGGGGGAGATGGGGGTCGACTTCTGGGACGCCGCCATTTGGAAGGAGAAGCTGCAGCAGTTCGAGGTTCGTGCCCCCCCTCTCTGTCTCTGTCGGCTTGCTCTGTCCTGGATGCGATGTCTTGTCCTCCGGTCACTCTGGACGGAGACAGAGGTTGCAAATTTGGAAGGCATTTGTATTGCAGCTCTTTAAGAGCGGAGTCATGCATTGTGACATGATGTTGTTACCTTCTTTGATTTCCATGATGCCTTCTTTTCTGAGAGCAATATAGCAGAAGCATTACATTCCGTTCATTACCACTTTGTGTCTTTGTCCCTACATGGTTGAAGTGTCACTCATCATCATCATCATCTTGGTCTTATTTTCTAAATTTTTATTTATTTAAAACACTTCTTACTTGTATGTCAAGTAAATTTCATTCGAAGCAAAAAAAAGGTTAGAGTATACTCTCATTAGCAAGGTTGTTCCATGCCATTACAAATGTCCGCTCTCAGTGCATGGTGTTTTATTCCATCAGAAAAGAGGTAAGACACAAGGGTATTGCACTGCAAAACCTTAGGCTTCGGTGAGTAAATTTGGGGAAAAGATTAAGGAATATTGAAATGAGCAGCGTATGCATACGTGCCGCTTGTAGTAGAATCTTGAATTAAACCAAGTGTCTTTGCAATATGAGGACTCTTGTGATATGGTCTTTCATGTGAGTAATGAGCTCTGTGTACTAAATATGCAGGCACAGAGGAGTGAGGAATAGTACTTATGCGGAAGTCTTTTGAGCCAGTGATTCTATTCTGAATCTCTGTTCATTTCACATATTATTTAACCATCCCGACAGCTATTGCTTCAAGCCCCAGAAGCAAGTCATGGCCATTTGTTTTTCCTTTTGTTCATGTTTCATCTAATTTATTCAATTTTGTACTTGTTTTCTGGAGAAATCTAACCATGCTAATGGTATTTCACTTCAAATATTGTTTAATTGTTTCTTTGTAAAACATTAACTGTATCGGCTCCTTTCATATAAAATCTTGTATTGTCTGATCCATGCCATTCTTTTGCTGACATGCCTCTGCCTTTGACCCCTACTGATCCCTACTGATCTTCTCTCATTCGAATTTAGTTTTCCTTCTATCTCTTTTCCATTCTCTTGCTCATGATGTACTGGGAGTAGCTAAATGGGGCAACAAAAAGGTCCAAAGCCCTAACGCATCTCTTAGCTCCTCTTAACCATGCCTTTTCACTCTGTAAGCCCAAACCTATCACTAAATAACTTCTCCATGCTCAGTGGTACTGCATGCGCATTTATAAAACTACAAAGACTTTCCCATAGTGAATGTTGCATATCCTGTCTCTTTCTTTTTGTTTATGAACAGCATTCATGCACGTTACCATGACATTCTTTAGTTTGGACCTCATATGTTGGGTTTGTGTATCAAGTTTACCTTTTAGCTAATTGAATTTTAGTTTCTGCTTTCATAGTTGACTTATGAAGTAGAAAATGATATGTTGTGATAAGGCTTCAGGCCAAGTCGAAAGTTAATGTAAGTTAGGTGCAAGATGTAGAAGCAAACTAAATGTTAGAGATACTACAAATTCACCAAATTTCCTGCTCCATGTCATAGACATAATGCTTTGGTTTATAGCGCCTTTGCTTCTTGTACAGGTAGAGAAATGCCTTGAGGATGATTTTCATTAATCCTTTATGTTGTATTAACGGCCTGTGCCCTTATAATGCATCTTTGTACAATTTCTTCCACAGGTTTTTGTGATGACGCCCCAAATTTTGCTTGACAACTTACGCCATACCTTTTTTAAGCTAGACTGCATAAAACTGTTGATATTTGATGAATGCCACCATGCAAGAGGACGAAGCCCTTATGCTTGCATAATGAAGGTGAGTTTATTCACCAATTCTTTTAATAATTGTCATAATATAGGCTTCCTATGCAACATGCTTCTTAGTTGGTGTGTTTTACATGAAGCTTAAATATCCAGGTCTAGTGATCTAGTTATCTGGATTTAAGATAGTCATCTCCGCATTCATGTGAGTACTCATTTGAATTTCTTTTAGATATGCGTATCTTTGTAAAACATGGAAATCTAAAAATTCATTGGAAATGAGGTTTTGAGTTGTTATCACATCATTGCTGAAATAACATCAACGTCTTTTGTTGTATGATTGTGTTTGTTTATGCTTATAGAAGCAAGTCTGCTAGAATAGCGTTTAAGATGCTAGATGCTAGCAACTAGGGGGTTGTATCACTTAAATCCTTTAGTGTTATTTCTACCAGGTTTTCTGCTGTTGTCTGTCAATAGGGCACTTTTTAAAGTTGATAACTATAGCTAAGTCTTCCTTCTTTCCATGGACTTCTTCTTTGCCAACAGGAGAACGAAATGACTAACCACCTATTCTGCCTAAAAAGTGAACTTGTTCAAATTTGGCATGCCATTTACCATGAAGTTGACATGAAATCTTTGAAAGTTTACATATTTTGAATATCTTTTAAGGAAAAAGATAAAATTACTATTGATTTCCTATAAGTGATCTTGTTCAAGTCTAGCATGTTGAATCATTAGAGAAATAGAAAATGATAAAGGAGCAACACCAAGATGTGCTTATTAATATCAGGGAATTTATCAATGAGGAAAAGGATAATAGCAAGCTATAAGAACCACTAAGTTACTCTGTTTCTTTGTTCTTGTTTTTCTTGCCTCCTCTCCTCTCTGTAATTGCTAGTGTCATCGTCTGGCACTTTTTTCACTAAATGAAACTTTCTTTCAAAACTATTTACTCAAATGAAACAAATCATTTGTAATCATAGTCAATTAGTGTATATTCTTTTCCTAGCTAATTGTCCTTATAATGTTGAGATAAAAAAAGATAATGGAAATAATTTTTTGATGAAAGATTGGAATTAATAGCCATCATAATTCTGTCTTGGATTTTTGACTAGCAGTGATTCCTCTTTCACCTTGAAGCCTTCAAGAAATGACCATTGCCTGTGATAGAGAATCAGCCCTTCTATAAAAGGCTGTTCAACAAGAGTTTTTTAGTCAAAATATGGTCCAAAAATTTAAGACTTGAGTCCCAATTCTCTTCATATAGAGTTTGTTATGTTGATTAGTTGGAAATTTTCTTGTTACACAATAAATTGAATCATCCGTAAACTCTAGATATGCATCCTCAATGTTACTAGGTTCTTAGATATTGGATTATAAGTGTGCAACTTACTTTTGCACAATCAAATTCTATGAGCTTCTTGAGAAGATGCATTGGCATGCAAAGTTTGTGTGATCTATTATAGAATCTCAAACATGTAGGAAAAATTTGGTGCTGTTCACCACTCTATGTAAGGTGTGTTGGTTTCTCAAATAGTTACTCTTTTGTGGACCTTTAAACGATACTGGTATAGCTTCTAGCTATCCCTTTTGCTTAGAATGCATTTTAAGCTTGCAAGATCTCCAATTTCTGCAATAGTCCACAAAGAATTTGCACTTGAGGTTATGCACGAATGCTCTCAAGTCAATTAGTCTGAAACTTGTATACTAGTTATTGAATGATTTATACTCTTCAAATCCTAATCATTTACAACTAATCAATCCAAGCCTAATTTTTGTTAGGTGAAAAAAAGCCTCTTGAAATTCATTTGCTAAATTTAAATATATGAAAGCCAGGAACTTGAGTTGCATTTTTAATTCATAGTGCAGTTTTGCATTGTCAAATCTAGTATTTATGTCAGTTTGCTGTCATCTTGATGCTATGGCTCTTGGATCTTTGGTGGACCATCAAATTACTATGTTGTGTGAATGCACTATACTAGTGAATTGAATGGCTACTTTTGGTTGGCAGGAGTTCTATCATCGACAATTACTTACAAATTCAGTTGATCTCCCTAGGATATTTGGGATGACTGCTTCTCTTATAAACTCAAAAGGTAACTCCTTTTGATTGATTAGGTGAATTGTTGCCTTTCTATCTAAGATGTTTGTGTTTAATTCCTTAGAAGAATTTATTTTGAGTTCCATGACATATCTTAGTTTATCACTTTGGTAATTCATATGAAAAATCATGTGCTGGCTCCTTTTCAATTTCTCGTACTTCTTTGGTATAGGTTCAAGCTCACGAGGCACCTACAGCAAGAAAATTGAGGAACTCGAGAACCTCATGAATTCAAAGGTCAAGATTAATTTTTCCCTTTTGTCCTAGAACAACTTATGAATCTATTCAAGTTAATTGATAGTCTTTCTTTACTTTTATATAAAAAATCATACTGACAGATTACAACGGTGGTTGTGAAGAAAAGGGAAGGGGATTCATATGTTCATTTTCCATGTTCATGGTCCATTCACTTTGTGAGATTCCTGCACTACGGTGGGACTCATGCTATGATGCATGCTTTGTTATGGGATACTAGGAAGGACATGCATAAAACTGTGTGCTAGTTTGTATTTACACTTGGCACATAGCTTTATGCATATGCACACACTTCTAATTATAAGACCCTCTTTCACCTGATCAAACTGAATCCCACTATTTGTTTGTGCAGCCAATGGATATCATCATTTTTTGAATATATGGATACATGATAGGGGAAGTTCAGGAAACAGTTTAAAAGTTGGTGTACAGATGACTTACTTAGTGTAGGTTTGATTCCAAGGAATCCATGGAAAAGAAAAGGATATGTAAAACTTTTTCAAAAGGGAAAGTTTTTCAAAGATGTAATAAGTTTTTTTTTCAAATTTGTCAATGTTCTGTTCAAACGAACAAGTAAAATTAGTTTTTCCAGAGGAAATAAAGTTTCCACGCAATATTCCTTGCAACTGAACCTACTTTAACTGAAATATTGCATAGATTTTCTTTTTGTTTGTGAGGATTTTTGAACACCATGTGCATTGATTTTTAAGTATTTATGATATGTATTCTGATCTTGGTTAGAGTATTCATGTACTGTCTGCTAGTCCATAACAAGAAGGTGTCAATATCTTCGCATGTGTTTTTTTCTTTTCCCCCTCCCATGAGAGGCCTTTAATGTGGTGTGACTTGGGATGTTGATTGTTTAGGTTTGGTTGGATTTTTGTTCGGTCTAATTCAGGTTGAGTTAGAAAACCCAGCAATCCATATCCGACTTGTGGCAAATTTTAGAATGTTTCTGGCTATATGTGGGTGATGCCATAAATGAAGAGAAGTCTAAGGGCAGAAGGGGTGGTATAAGGGGCTGAAGGCATTGAATGAGGCTTTTAAACTGATGGGATTGAAGTCTGATTTTTAAAAAAATTATAAAAATGCATCTTCGCTGAACTCCTGACTTATTATTTGGGTTGGAAAGAGTAAACACACAACTAACCTATTTATTTTGTATGGATCTATACCCAACTTGCCAGCCCATTCAGAACTTGTTAGTTGGAACTTGCAAGCCTAAGAAAATGGTGATGACATAATCCCAGTACCGGTGGTCTATGTTTCGGTGTCCAAACAAAACGAGAGTAGAATAAATTCTTGAATAAGCTATCTGCTTCACACCTCTCTCTGGTATTTTTTGTTCTTCCTCTTAATGACTAATTACATCATCTTCCTAATTACTTGGCCTGCGCCCCATTGTACCATCACCACCGTCGCAGTGGCTCTAGGTTGGGTCTTGAGTATTTCTGCGATTCATGGTGATTCATTGGTCTGAATGCTAAAGAACCATACCCATTTGAAATTGAGTTGGTTTACCAAACTAGATCCAATCAATGAAAAAACCTTGATTCAAACCCATTTATTTCTTGTAGGTTTGTGCAGATAAATGGGTCTGGTCAATAATTACCATTCATATCTGTGTGTGACTGTCTTGAGGGACATATATTATTTGCCTTTCGTTCTAGATCCTAGATAATGTTCCAAGCGATTTCCTATGAACTTGGAGAAAATGAATGGGGATTGAAACATTCATATAATATTTTACTTCATTAGTTATCCTAATATGTGTGTGGTGATTGTTGGTAGACATGTCCGCAGCATTATATTAGCATTTTGTGAGATCATGAAGGCATTAGTACATATAATAAATTTATATTGTTAAACACGAATACTATAGGAAACTTTTGGCATGTTATATTCAGGTACAATTAATTTAAGAACCTTGCTTATAAAAACAATTCAATAATCATAAACAAAAACAAATAAACATATAGTTACTCATGCACACCTTAAACTTGAAGACATTGTCTTGTGAAGGACAAGACTGTTAGCAGTAGATGTAATGCTAAATGCTAATACTGTGGGAAGCTCATATATAGTCAGGGTCATGTTATCACATAGACTTGATGTACTCTACAGTACCTTGATGCACTGGGCCTCTACGCCATCATTGGGAGAGTTAAATGGCGTTCTAGATTAATAACTAGAATGAGCTGTTGCCAATTATGCTGGGCTGTCGTGAGTCCTCCTGATTTTCTATGAAAGTTGGACAATACATTCTGGTTAATTACATTACAGACCAGTATATCTTACAAGTCGCGTATTTGCCTGTTAGCATATAATATGGGCTAGTTAGTGCAATATTGTTTATAGTACGTGCTCCCCACTCTCCTAGTCACAAGATAGTGTCCAAAGTCTAAAATACAGAAAATAAAAATAAAATATTCTAGATGAAAACTTCAGTTATTGGGCCTGTACTAGCTGGTAGGATCTGAGCTGGCATGAATCCGGTATTAGATGAACCGTATGGAATCAGTATGATTTGGTATAGGCGGTACTGAACCAATAACGTACCTAATTCATAAATCACCTTGAATTAGGTTGAATCGACGGTTTGGTACATCAATTTGGGATTTTGGTTGATCGATTCGGTGTCTTTAATCGATTTGCACCCTCAATTATTAGACTCGGGCCTTAATTTTTAGTCCATTGGGCTGGGTCAGCGGGTTTAGGAAAAACAAGGCGGCTAATATTTTTATATATTGAGAGCCAGGAAACACTTGTGGATGATGGCCAAGAATTGATCTTGGGAGAAAGGACTCAGCAGCTGAAGCTTTAACCACCAAGACACGTCCAGCTCCCAATAAAGGTTGCACATCTATTAAATATATAATATATCTATTGTATATAACTAGGTTCCAATGGAGCTAGGCCTAGGCCCTTGAATATTATTACTGAACCAGGCTTGGGCCAGCTAGTGTAGAATGCTTTGTACAAGACTTTTTGCCCTTGGCCTGGCTCTTGCCCACCCCTACCCCTAGCCCCCGCCTTCGTACTGAACCAAAAAGTTAAACCATCTTGATATCGGGCTAGTTCAGTTCGGTTTGCCCCGATCCGATCAGTTCGGTTTGGTTCATACCGAATTGTCCAATCCAATGTACAATAGTGTTGATGTTTATTGACTTTGTATTACTTGAGTTTCTTTTGGTGATCATTTTTTTTAAAAAATTCTGCTTATTTTTGCTTGGGCATATTGAGATGTACTGCTCATATTGAGTATTGTATCATGCCATCCATTCATCAATCCATTATGGATCCTTGAGATGTTAATGCTTGTTTTAAATATAACTTTAATAGGATTAGATGAGTGAAGAAGGTTGGAATCTTGATAGAAAACTCCAAAATTAAATCACCTTAATTGATTATACGAAGGATCGTGTATATAACAAAGGCATCAACATCATTAAATTAGGAAATTGAAATGAACTAATGCGAGATGCCTTTGATGTGTTGTGTTGTTGTCATATCACTTAGAGTAGTTTTGTGAGACATGCATCAGTCCAGAATGTTATATGACATAGATTGTGGTGCAAGAAAGAGGGCCTTATTGCGTAGATGAGCAACATGAGGATGGGAGTGTTGGGATTGATCTTAGGGATTTTCTAAAATTTATGGTTAGTTCTGTATGGTTGGTTTAGGAAAGAGAGAGGGTAGAGCTAGAATGATTTAGATGGATGTCGCAGAGAAGGCGTGGATGAGCTGCTTTTTCTTGAAGTGATTAGCCTTAACCGGAGTGCTTGTTGAATAGAAATACATGATGTTGACCTTGAGTAAGAATGATTAGGATCCTTGTTTTTATTGACCATTTGGTCCATGTATGAACCATTTTCATGGTTACGTCAGGTTTTATGCCTTGCCTTTTATGTTATATTTTCTGTCTTTTTTGCTTTCTTCTGGCACTTCAGCTTTTATTCGATTTGTTGTAGGTATACACTGTCACCAGTGAATCAGTCTTGTCTCAGTACATTGCTTTTCCCACTCTAAAGATAAAGCAATACAAGCATTTGGACATACCACATGATTTATTTATTTGTCTAGCTGATCATTTGAAAAGTCTGGAAACAAAGGTACTGCTTTATCCTCTAAGATTATCCTTTCTCATAAGAATCAGGCAATCTTTGCATTTCTTTGTATCCATTTGTTTTTTCCAGCTCTAGTGCTTTTTTTTTTCTCATTCAAGATAAAAGTGGTTATATCTTGGCTTGACCTGTTTTACTGGCTGGATTTTTGTTCCGGAACTGGATAGACTAACTCTAAAGATGATAGTCTTATGCTTCTGAAATATTTGAAATTTTGAACCTGTGTTGTACTTATTTGGTGACAATATATGGTAAGTGTTGTTTACTAATTTAATGAATTTATCAGTTTTTTCTATATGTTCTTCAGGAAGTGGATTGACATCCAACTGAACTCAGTTCATCCAATGTTAATCTGAGACCTACCAAAGGGTAAAAGTATTTAGAGAAGCATATAAGCTATAATTTTCTATGCTAAATGAAACTAGAGAGGAAAAAAAAAAACTTATTTTCTGATGAATGATGTCATAAGAAAGCAGTACATAAAGTCAAAAGATTTGAAATAATGTAGCCTTCTGAATCAATCCATCATGGCATATGGTTCATATAAGCTCTGTTTATTTATTCTGGTGTATTCTAAAACGTGTACATGCAATAAGCTGTGGCTTTATGCTAGGATTAGAAATGACAGCGTTGGCTGCAAGAATCGAGAAAAATTACGCTGGTTGAAGGTTATAAAATTTTGTGACAAGTTTTGAGATAAGCAGAAGTTGTTGATATTAAACAGAGAGTTGTATATCTTAATTAATCATATTTTTAGAAGTTTGTTGCTGCGAGCAGCTAACAATAGATACCTTGTGTTGCGAACTGCAATGGACTTTAATAGATCTCCTGTATTGGTGTTACAAGCACAATATACGTAAGTATGAGAAAGAGAAATATACCAGAGAATAAGAGGAAAAATAAAAGAGAAAAGCAACATGCGATGCATGTGGTTCGGCAACTTGCCTAAATCCATGGGGAAACCAGGGAGAGATATCCGCTATTACAGCCAAGTACAAAGCACCTACTTGGAACACTGTATGGTGAAAGCCCGTATGGTGAAAGCCTGTCCCTGTCTTGTTACAGGAAAAGTTCAAAAAAAAGCTCTGAAAAAAAATTCCCACTTCAAAGGCTCTTTATTGTTTGCACACCAACCCTAGAAAGCTAAGATTTATATAACCCAAAGAAAAACCCTTATGGAGAAGGAATAATCTGGAACTGTACCATGTAGATCATCACCTTGACCAGTGATGTCAGTTAGCAATAGAAGTGCTGAACAATACGTTGCTCGAATCTGTCACCACTGAACCACATGGTGACGGCATTTTTGTTTGAAACCTTGTGAGTGAGAGCATATCCTGCTCGATCTTGAAGTTTGAGCAACCTTAGTGTAAGAAAGTCCAGTTCTCTTTCTCCTTTATGCTTACAGTCACCAATATCCTTTCTTGTTGGCCAATGATTATGCTACCATGAGTTAGAATTGAACTCATGCTAGACTATAAGCCCACAGTTTTCCGGACACCACAGCTCACTTCTCTTCCCTTATTGCCTCGAACTTTGTGTCCTTATTCGGTGATAAGTGACAATGGTACATGAGGGTTTCCAACTCTCTTTCCCAACAAGGCCACCAAACCGAATCAATGAAGCTTCACATTATTTACCGTTGTGCCGCTAAGGAACAAAATAAGACACCTACTCCAACACTTTAAATTCAATGATAAATTGTAAACGGTGATGGTGCCTCATAGGAAGATGTATGGAAAGGCTGGTGCTACCTTTCAGTAACTAGATCATCTAAGAGCACAGGTGCGTGGAGATTTGTATTTCATCAAATATCTTCCAAAGCCTGTATATTAGGTAAATGTCAGCAAGTACTTGTGCTGTTAATGTGGTAACTTCCAATTGGACCCTTAATAATGCATTACCATGGGAACCATTTGTCGTTGCTCTGAATCTCTGTAGAAGTTGATGTACAATATCTGTAGAGTATTGCATGGAAAGAAAAAATTGAGTTTCATATCCATCAAAATGTTAACAACAAAGAATGACATCATTCTCATCCTTTCAGATAACTTTGGCATTTTGGGACATGATGTACAGAAAAATATTTCTACGATCTTGTCAAAATCATGATTGTTACCTATGGCATTGCATGTATTGGTTGCATTCTGTATGAACTTTACATTCTGTATGAACTTTGTGTAGCTACTTATTAATAATGCCTCTCTTCTTTCTTAGCATATGCGAGCAATAGAAGAACAAATGCTTGACCCTTCTACTGAGGAAAGTGTGAGAAAGAATATCTCAAAGCTACATGATACCTTTTTATTTTGTTTAACGGAGCTGGGAGTATGGTTAGCAGCAAAGGTTTGAGCTTTTTAAGCATCATGATATTAAGATGGTGGTATATAAAATATATTTTCCAAGCTTATGTTTGCTTTTGGACAGGCTGTAGAATCATTGTCATGCAAAGAAAACTCTGTTTCCTTCTGGGGTCAAAGAATTGATGGAACTTGTGAGAGTGCTGTAAGAATGTTTAGTAAAGATGTGTTTCAGGTCCTTTCACAATATCTACCGAAAGGTATATTCTTTTATTATGAAGGTTATCTATGCATTCTTATTGCCATATATTTTGTTCCCTTTGTTTTTAATAATCTCTTTTAGTGAGAATGTCTTTATATTCTGCACGCAGCACTTGTTTGGCAAGAAAGTTCATAGGTTTATTCCATTCAGTATATATGCACTCTGGAGAACAGCCAAATATTCCAATTTCAATCTCTCATTTGGAGTTTTTTGTTTGGATTTGTTCTTTTGTCAACCCTTAAAATGGTTTCCTGAATAAAACAATTATGAATTGGTTATTTAAACTTTGGTGCTGAATCGCTATAAACCTCCTAAACTTTTGCTCCTCTTTTCCTGATTTTGTAACCCCATATGTTCCTGTTGCATCACGGGTACCTCCTCTTTGTCGTTTGAAGGCATGTTTTGAATAGCTCTTGCCAGCCTTTGTACAACATCTTCTTATCCTACCTATAGAACCTGTGGTTGTATGTTCTTTGCATTGGGTGGATGGATGCTAAGACAGGCCCTTCACTTTATTCTTTATTCTTTGGTGCAGTCACATCCAAATTGATAGGGTGTCTTTAGTTTGTTTAATCATTTGCAGTTCATTGTTCCCTACTTCAAATTGTGGTTATTTTGGTTTAATTCATAAAATGTTCGTCATATGGTTGCTGATGTCATATGTATATATTGTTTCTCTCTGCTCAGGAAGGTGCATCGGTGATGATTTTAATGCAGATATCAATGCTGGTCTTTTGACAACAAAAGTTCAGAGTCTTGTCCAATCTCTTTTGCAGTACAGGTACAAGCATCATCTCTTAAATTTAGTTATTGCTACCTATTAGCAAAGTTCACTGTATCTTATCGAATTGATAACATATCGATATAGATATGGTTTTTTTGTACCAATTTTACAAAACTTATTGCTTAGAATTTATATTTTTATGTTTTTATCTTTTTTATGCCTCTTGTATTTTATGTGAAGTTTTTATAATATTTCAAAAGCAAGTTGCATCCCCCATACTTGTTCCCAACGTTAATCGCCAACTTATATTATGATTTAGATTTGTTAAATTGTTAAACGTAAAAAGGGATGATCTATTGGAAAATGAACTATCACACCTCAAACTTAGCTTTGGTTGGACAGGTAACATTGCCCCACATTTTTTATCGGGCATTTGACAATCCAAATGAAATCATCATGGTGATCTTAGATCACTAGTAATCATTATTGCAGGGTGATGTGACTTTGGTGATCTAAGATTACCTCATTTGATTTAATTTATCTTAATGATCAAAGATCCCTAGATATTCACAATTAACCTCTTTGGTATATCATTGAAGTCTATGATCGCTAACTGCGTAATAATTAAACTAATCTAGATATATTTTGCAACTACCATGGTACTTTATCATTATTCGCATTTAGTATAATAATTGGATTAAATTACAATATTATTTATTATAAAACATAAATTATATGTTAATAATAATTTACTTCATATTATTAAAATATAAAAACAATACTATTATATTATATTATTATTGATATTATAATAGTATACATGATGAGAGGAATTTTAATATTATTTTATTTTTTTATTAATAGCATTATAATATAATACTATAATATTATTGTATTTTCACTATATGTCATGATATTATTTATTATAATATAATACATGATGAAAGGTATTTTTTGTTAGGTATCCTTATTTTGTGAATGAGTGGTATTTTGATGTTTAAATCTCAGTCTGAGATCTTTGTTTGGGGATTGATTTGGGATGCCCTTAATGATGGGTTTAGGATCGCTAGGTTTGGTGATGATTTTAGAGGTGGAGTGATTTAGGATCATTACCATATAGGATCACAAAGGTGTAATCAAACATAATAATCCCATTATCTCTACCCTAATCACTAGTGATCTTTGGTGGATCATCCCATATCAAATGTCCTTCTAGGGTTTGGTCCTAGAAAATATGAAAGACTTATGTTTATCATTTTTCACAATGACATAAAATATCTTCTTTAATTAGAAAATCAAAGAATTTACTAAAATAATAATAAAATATTGGATTACAACATTTTTTTTGTTTGTTTGGAATTAGAATAATCTAACTATTCTGCTTCTCACGTGATTCCCAACCACAGCTTGATTCTACACTTCATGCAACTCTGAAAAAGTTGTGTAAAATATGGTGTGAGATTGATAGCTCAATAAGAATCCCCATGTCATGACCCCAATTCATTGCTTTGGCTGACCATGTGACATGACAGCATAATTTCTAAGGCAGGACTCTGCAAGGCCTTTAGTCTTGAACCAACATTATCATGAGCAATAACAAACCGAACATTTCATTAGTAATTTATTCATCCAAAAGTATATGTTTCAAACACATTCGGTATCAGATATAAAATGCTAGCTATGTTCATCAAAATTCCCAAATGTGAACCCTAAAGCTAGACATTCTATAGCACTAAAAAAAATGTAACAATAAAGATGTGAGCAAGTGGCTCAGTAAGAAATCTTCTCCCATGCGCAATAATACGAACGAATCATGCACATATGTTATTTTATAAGCATTCATAAGAGGAGACAACCATAATATATATACCAGTGCCAATTAAATCATATGTGAATCATTAGGTAACATAAGTTTGTAATTTCACTCAATAGCGGGATGTTCATGATCATACTTCATACATAGCTAACAATAATAATAGTAATACCACATATGCCAAATTCCATGACCCATTCTAGACTAGTTCTACACAAGTGTCACACCATATTTAACAATCACAGTCAGTGCCACACTAGGCAATGCCACAGTAGGCCATATACTCATATGACAAGTCCAGATACCCCTTCTTTTTTACTTTGATATGTCATAATTATTTAATTAACTTATCATGTTTTGGTAATAAACTAGCCAAGATCACACTTTCGCTAGTGGCTGGGCACAGAGAGAGGGAGAGAGAGGTGTCACACTTCGCTAGTGGTTGGCTACAAAGAGTGGTGCCACACTTTCATTAGTGATTGGCTATAGAGAGATGTCATGTACTCGCCCATGATGAGGCATCAAGTGGCTCGTCCAATTGCACCTACCTCACTTTACATTTTCTTAAGATTTATTTATCCCAATGTGCATGCTTTATTATTTTTATTATCATTATCATTTAATGCAAATTTAGACTTCATAATAACAACATAATTCATGATAATAGCCTTCCATGAAATTATCCATAATAATATGGGTAATCATACAATAATAGAGAGCATAATTGGATATTATATTGTAATTTTTGCCGGTAGTTGTGTTCGTAATTTTTTATCTCAAGTGAAAGCACTGCTGAGTCAAAAGAGTTAGCTCAAACTGCAAGGATGCCTATTACACCCAATTGAATTTAAATTAAATTAATAAAATTGAATAATTTCTCACTATTATTTTTTAAAATAGATACATAAGTCCTAATCCCTAGCTTTCTAGATTTTAGAAATTGACTTTTCAATCTAATTTATATGCAACCCATTGACTTAGTAATAATAATATTAAAAAAAGAGGTGGAATATTACCTCTATTAGGTGACCATGGAAAGTGGCCCAAGCTAGGCCTCTTGGGGGCTCGGCTGCGAATCACCTGCACCAAAATTTTAGTCTTGATTAGCCTAATGGTTTAGAGAAAAATGTTAGGGTCGTAGATAAGGGAATACTAGAAAGAGAAAGTGAGATAGAGGGAGACTGTGTTAGCGAGAGAAGATGGTGGAAGGGGTTAGAGAGAGAACCCATTAGAAGGCTAGAGAGAATGGAGGGGAATGGAGTGAATGTAATAAAATAAAATAGAATAAAAGCAAATCAAAATAAAATAAGATAAGAAAGGGGGGAGAGAGAGAGAGAGAGAGAGAGAGAGAGAGAGCACATGAAACAGGGAGCCAGCTCCCCAACTTCACTTCTAAATTGAGAGAGAGAAGGAGGGGGGGGGGGTATGGAAGAGAGGGAGGGATAGGTGTCGGTGGTGGGCGATGGCATTGGCGGCGGCCTCGGGCAGAGGAGATTGCAACTTGGTGGAGGCCACGAAGCCACAGCTTCTTCCGCTCAACCACGAGCTAGAGCAACATAAAGAGAGAGAAGCTGGAGGGGAGGGGAGAAGGGAGAGAGGGAGAGGAGAGGGAGGAAGGGCGTCGGTGTCGGTCCGGTGGAGGACATCGTGGCCTAGCTGGAGGTCCTGGCTCCTCCCGCCCGACCGCAAGTGAGAAAGCGTGACTGAGAGAGAATTTGGAGGGGAGAGGGAAATGGGAGTTAGAGAGAGAGAGGGAGTGGGGAGGGAGGAATGGCATTGGCGGCAGCACGGCTGGTCGGAGCTTGGAGAGAGCGAGAGGGGGGAGAGAGAGAACCAAGGGGCTTAGATTCACCGAAATTGCCCCTTACTTTCAGATCTAAGTAGAACGAAGAAGGAGAACAGGGAGAAGAGAGAAGGAAGGAAAGGAAAGGAAAGGGGAAACCTTGAGCCAAGGATCAGGAGGGACTATGACTGGCTGGGGACCTTGGGTGGAACGACTATGGGAGAAGAAAGGGTGGGGGAAGAGGATTTGTAGAAGGAGAAGGTTCTTCTTCGGTCTCATCCGAGAGACCCCCCATCACCTTCGGATCAGATGGTTAGAGGGTAGTTGATGGGCTGCAGCACTGCTCAGGCAGTGCCTATGCTAGCACCGCACTGCGGCACCTCTGCTGGCACTGCAGAGTGGCACTGAAGTAGCGATTCCCCCCGCTCACCCCAAGGGTGAGCGTACTCCTTCCAGCCGCTCGGTTCAATTTAATTGGACCGGGCTTTATACTCCACATATAAGCATGCACATAATGATTATAAATATGCTCAATACCAAATACAACCATCCAAACAATTATAAATTATAAAAGTTCATAGGATGCACTATTAAACATGATCAATATTCAAATATCTTTATCAATTATTGAACAAATCCAATAGTAAACCAAATCATCAGAATAGCTGAATTAGCCAATAATAGCATCAAATTATAATTTTTAAAGATCAAACATATAAGAAGCAAATTTCACATTCCAAAGTATATTTAAGTTATTCTTTCAACATTGGACTAGCCTCGTTCATAATTCAATCCATGATTGGCAAATCAATAGCACCATGATTTGGCTTATGACTGGTCATTTAAACATAGTCCAACGATTTGTTCTGTAGCGAGCAATTCACAAAGAGCATCACAATTTGGCCTATGACCGATAATGCAAATAACAAAGCTAGTCCAATCCTCATACTTAATCCAATTACATATGCATTCAATTTAAACAATTTAATTATAACATTGATGCATATTATATTTAAAATGTTTTATTTAAAATATCAAATGCTATTATAAAACTCATGTGCAATCATGCTCATTCGCATTATCGTCCGCATGCACGCACTAAGAATTATCAATTTTACACAAACAAGCATACATGGGTTCTTAGTTCTACTGGAAGCAAGGTTTGATTTGACATGCTGACTCTGTTTGTAGTTATACCTTAGTAGGTCAAGGGAAGACCCTATGCTTGCCCACTCCAAGTCTGTGATACTATCTACTTACCAAAATTATTGAACCTTGATTAGGGAATTGGTTCAAGAAGACAATAACATGGGTTGTGGCTTTAGGGTCCGTACTAGGCCTTCTTGTAGCTGAGCCAGGGAATTAAAGATCTTGGCCAGCTACCGTTGGATAGAGATGGTTTGAGGCCCACCACCTTAAGAAATGGAAATCCATCGCACTCTTTTTTTCTTCTTTGTTTAGAGAGAGAGGAAAGAAAGTGAGAAAAAAAAAAGAGAAGAACCAAGTTTTCAAAAAAGGGGATGAGGGAGACTAAATGAGACAGAGAGGAAGAGGTGTCACCAGTGGGCTTGAGTTGGGATTTGGCCGGTCAAGCGATGCCAATGAAGGGTTGTTGATGAAGCCAAAGGTTGTCCTCGGTCGACTCTTGGCTGTGAACAGGGCCTTCTGGAAAAAGTTAGAAAGGGGGGGATAACACCTCAAAGGTTGGCAATGGTCACACACCATCGGCCTGTCAACTTTAGCTCACTGGTCCTGATGACTGGTGAGCTCTGATAGTGGTTGGATCTGATCCAGCTACCAGAACAGATGAGAAAAAAGGAAAATAGGAGTCTTCTGCTTGTTTCCCGCGTCACCAGTGGCCATTGGCGGTGACCACACGGCATCAAAATACAGAGAGAGAGAGAGAGAGAGAGAGAGAGAGAGAGACTCACTTAGCCATGCCTGATAGAAGGAGAAAGAAGAGGAGAAAGGTGCCAGCGAGTCAATCAAAACAAACGTTGCTCAATGGTGGAAGGGGCTGAGGGAGGAGTGGATGGTAGGAGGCCTTTGAGCGGTTTCTGTCCTTCCCTTAAGACTCCTCTTAAAGTTGGATTCCGACTCTGACAAGGAATTGATGGTTTCAGTCATCGATTCCACCACCTCAAGGCTCAACTCGCTGGGTTGACTCAGAGTCAACTTGGTTGAGTCCTGCTCAATGTGTCCACAAGTTGACTCAGCCATTTTTTTTTCAGTCTATGGACCAGGCCCCTACTCACATAGCCCGGTCCGACAAGCCACAAGATTAGCAAGTTGATTGCCATAACAAGGGTAAATTGTCATGGTATAAGTGAGAAATTGAAAGAAAATGTCAATTTTTTCAGAACTTGGTTAACATTATATTACATGTAAGGAGACAGGCATTTGCCAGCTGATATCAGATAATTTTATTCTGCGCTGAGTTACGTAGGGTATGATTCACTTCTTGTTATCTACTTAGAATGCTTGAGTTTTTTCTCTTTTTTTTTTGTTTTTACCTTTTTGATGGGTAAAATTCAGTGATTATCTTATAGAAAATGCAACAGGCATGTAATTTTTCCCCTCAAGTATCTTTTTAGATCTTATCTTGTTTCAGTTCAGTGAATGTGTAATCCATTGTTTTTTTTCTTCATTTTTCTTCACATTATTAAAATTGTGCTCATACTTGATGAGTCCTCGTTTTAATGTCCAGGGGAGTGCCTGATTTGCGGTGTATTATATTTGTGCAAAGGGTTATTACAGCCATAGTTCTCCAGTCTTTTTTAAGCAGCATCAGCCAACTCTCAGGGTGGGGAACCCGGTACATGGCAGGGAAGAGTTTTGGATGGCAATCCCAGACCAGGAAGGAACAAATAGAAATTATTGATGAATTTCACAAAGGAAAAGTGGGCATCTTTTCAGCTTGTGCATCACTTGATAGCTGCCTATTTCCTGAATTTGTGATTAATTTGATCCCTTTTCTGTAGGTGAATCTTATCGTTGCTACTCAAATTCTTGAGGAGGGTTTGGATGTACAGAGTTGCAATTTGGTAATACGATTTGATCCATCAGCGACTGTATGCAGTTTTATACAGTCGCGTGGTCGTGCTAGAAAGCAGGCTTCAGATTATCTGTTAATTGTCAGGAGGTATTTTGTGTCTTCTGCATCTTATAGTCCTACAATCATATATTTAGTTCTGAAAGTCTGTACTCAATAATCAGGCAGTTGGTGTGAACTTAAATTCAACTTGAGAAGTTTCCCATAAGGTGAATTCTTCTAGTTCTAGATGCAATAGAAACATCATATGCTTTTCATGAGAGTCAGGTTAGAATAACTTTAAACTCTTTTGCCAAGTATGATATTGTATTACAATTTGCATGCTCTAGTAACTTTTTTGTTACTTGTAGCTAAAATACAATTTGAAAATAAAATATCGATTGGTGACTTGGTGTAGTTGATATCTCCTTGATTAAGAATCGCAATAAGGCAGCAAGAGGACAGCGAGCTACTCTCCCCCCTATCCCCACCTCTGTTTTAGCACCCTATCCTCATCTTTGTCCCCGCTAATGGGGATTAGAATCCTTATTCTCATGGGAATGCTCATTCCTGTAAACCCCATTTTTAATAAAGTCCCCATCCTCATTCCCACGGGATTGCTATTCATGTGGAGACCCCATGTCTACCAACTTCATTTTTGACATATTATATATATATATATATATTTATTTATTTTGATTCTTGCTATATTTTAAAAGAAGGTGAGCTGGTATAGGCTTAGGGTATTTTAGGTTTATATTTATGAGGTTATATTTATAATATTAAAATAATATTAGGGCATCTAAGGAATATAAAATATACGAGAACTTCTTGAGATGGAGATTCGGGACCTCCTTCCCATATCTATTTATGGAAATAGAATTTTTCTTGTCTATCTTTGCAAGAAGAAAGATCTCTTTATTTCCACCCCATTTGAGAAGGTGAATCCCCATGGAAATTGGGGAAAATGGAGAAAATTTTACCATCCCTATCCTTGATGGACAGAAGGACATAGTACGATACTTATGTTTGGTTTTGAATGAATGAATTTGATTCTTTTAGTGTGGTGGTCTCATCATAAAAAGAAAGCTTGACCTTTTTTATGTCTAATATGTACTCATTTTCTAGCTTGCGCAGCTTGTTTCATCTTTATAGAAAACATTATATACATTCAGAGATATGACTTTCATTTGTTCCTGATTTAATTTAATGTAAATTTAGCAGTGATTGTACACCACTTTTACTAGAGACATCCCACATTCCATGCTTATATCAATGACGAGTCTTAGATTGAGTCAATCGTCTAATTTAGGATTTTTCATCATTTCCTCTGTATTTTCGTTTTTTTTTTTTTTTTGTATTTTATCTGTTTTGTGCTTTATTGTTAGTGTTCTTGTGCTGATTATTGTACGCACTTATGTGGTTGGGTATTTTATCTGTTTTTTTATTTTAATGGTACAGTAGGAAAAATGTTATGGTCTTTCCATCTTTTGATTTTTCCAGGCAATGCAAAGGAAGGTGAGGCCTTTCAGGAGCAAGTCTGGGTCTGCTCTTTCCGCCTCTCATCTCATACACCTTTTTCTCTTTCCCTGTTTCTTTTCAGTTCATTCTGTCGTTGTCCCTGTTTTCTTTGCTGAAACCCTAATAACTGCACAAGAATATGCCTAACAACCTACTGCTGGTTACATCTACCTGAAATCTGACGGCAGCCAGCTTGCCACTGGATCTGTAGAACAGATCAAAACCTCAGCAGCCTTACTCTAATTGTGAAATTACTGTTGGCTGCTGGTTTCTGTCCTTTTGAAGCCTGTTTTGTCTGCCTTTGATCACTTATCCAGCTCCAGTCTAAAGCCAGCCACCATTTTATTTTCTATATATACCCAAAGATTCACTGCCATTTCTTTGCTGCGGCAGCCGCATCCCACATTTCCTATCCTTTGGTCCATCTGACTGGGGAGGAGGAAATTCCTCCAACCAGTTCCGTTCAAATTTCTCAAGAGAAAATTTTGAACATAAGAATTGGCAAAAGTTGGGTCTCAGCCTTCTTTTCTTTTATTAATGAATTCATGATCCACAACTTGTAGGACATATCACAGGTGATAATTAGAGTTTGTGCATTTTGCTTTGACTACGTTTATTCGGTGAAAAGTAAAGTCAGTTCTCTTTTCGCTTTTCTTTTTTTACACTTATACTCTTTTGTTGAAGTTCTAGCTGGTGAAAAGTAGAGTTTATCATCTTTACTTTCACTCCTTTTACTCCATCTCTATTGGCATTTTGATGGGTAGAAAATAAAGTCTATATTCTTTCTTTCACTCCTATTTTCATTCTCCAAAACCATGACTTGCCCTCTATTTATACCGGTGAAGTCGTCTTGAAATTTTCTTTTATGCTGAAGAGGATAAAAACTTCTCTTTTTTTATGCTAGTGAAGTCCAATCCAAAGTTGGATTAGTTTCCTCTAATAATTAAAATGGAATACAAATTAGAAAAATATTGACAATATTTTAAAAATTTTAAAATTCTTGTAGATTTAGATCTTGACGTTTGCATCAACTTTATCTTTAGCTGCATCATCAATTTTTTTCCAAATTAGAAGTCGTCTTTCCAAGTTTTTAATACCTACTTGAGTCCTGGATGCATCAGATTTTGCTCCCAAATCCTGTCCAGTCTTTTCTTAGTGGTTACTGTGGTCCACATCATCTGGTGATCCTCCTGGATCATTGGATGACCACAAAAGGGATCTCAGCCCATTTCTAAACATCACTGATTAAGGAACTTGATCACTGCACTACTGATTGGTATGGAAATTGCTTCGCTTTGCTTCATGGTGCCTCTGAGGTTCACAAACAAATGCCATCGCTTTTCTAACATTTTGGATCTTGATTTTGCGTAGCATTTCTAGACATAGACTATTAGTTTAAACTGCTTAAATCATTACATCCGATCTCAGAATTTCATGCTGCATGTGTTATCAAGCTTTATATACATTAGATTAGATTGCCTAGTTATTCATCACTTGTAATATTCACTTTGTTGCGTTAATTCTACCACCGCCTAGGTTTGTTTCATGCTTAATTTTGTTTCATGTTTCATTAATTGCTTGTGTGTCATATCTTAGACGTGCATGTAGAGTCTCCCCTTTAAGTTGTCTGCACCATATTTGGTATCAAAACCTAGGTCAGGGCACCATGTTGACCTGTTCTGGACGTCATTTTGAGGGAGTAATGACTGATAAGCAGCATGATGAACTTTAGCTGCATCTGATAGGTTAGAGGTCTTAATTGAGGACTCTCAAGACATTGCACGATGCCTGGAATCTCTTTGCCCATATAGAACCTAGACCTCCTAAGAAGCAACCTAAGGGAGTTGAAAAACCAATTCCTGCAGGAAGGGTAGATTGTTGTAGAAGGTGGAAACAATGATCCATGCTCATAGCCCCGAAAAGGACAAGGTGTTCAGAGTTTCATCGTTGAGCACACCTTGTTGAGCAAGAATGTTAAAATGATGTTCATAGGCAGCCTAGACCTACTAGAGCACATGGACCTTGACCCATGTATCTAACATGTAGGGGTATGCAAGAGTTTGAATTAGATCATTATCATTGGGGTAGACATGATTTTAATGATCACGGGGATGATATTTCAAGAAGGATCAATGTTGAAGTCCTGAATTTTGGTTTGCAATTGAATCCTAAGGTCTTTAGATTGGCTTGCCTACATGGACCAGTTTTTTTTTTACTGGTATATGTCAGAGTGTCGAAGGGTTGGATTTGCTAAAATGAAATTAATGGGGCAAGCCAAAAAAATACTGCCTTAGTGTTGATATCGTGACTAACTTATGGATCAATTGCTCACTTTCCATCGGGGCAGCATGTCTGTGTTTGAGCATATGAGCGCATATGATGGATTGATAGTCTGGTTTAAATGTTCAAGAGGATGCTAGATTAACCCTGTTGAGATTTCACACCAGATTTCATACCAGGTTTAAATGTTCAAGAGGATGCTAGATTAACCCTGTTGAGCTTTCACACCAGATTAAGGATGGATATTCGCCAGGAAATGCTCCCATTTAATGTAGTTTTCTTAGAGCAGGCTTTCCCATTGACCCAACGTTAAACCCCAAGTCTTTAGGAGATGAGTTCGCAAGCCAAGGTGGTTGTTTCCTATAGGATTGTAAAAAATTAGAAGACCTAGAAGATGACTCATACTGCTTATCAAGGTTTATCATACTGAGTGCTACCAACTGTACCATACTATACTAGTAAGGTACTGGTACAGTACTGAGTTTCGATTCAGCATGAACTGAACCGGTTTGAATCAGCCCAAACTGCTGGTACCGATTTGAGCTGCCCACTGCCGAGTGGTTAAGAGTGAAAAAGAACGGTACTTTATCCCAGTACGCGATACGCACCGTACCATACAGTACCAACCTATACAGTACTGAATCAATAATGTACCAAGTATGAGTCTTGGTTTTTGCGGTCCTTGTTGCTTATAGTGCATCTTGGGGTAGCAACAGTTTGATTTGACAACCCCAACTAAACAGAAGGCTGTTGTTGTTGAGTTATCCAAACAAGGCAACAATAGTGTTCATCGACATTGTGCCTGCCTGAAATTTACATGTTGGAGCTAGCGAGGAGGATTTTGAGGGTGATTCTAGGAGGTTGCTCCTGCTCATGTTCTTGATGGTTGCTAGTGATAAGGATTTATAGGAGTTTGAGGATGATGAGTCTAGGGTAAATGTCATGATGTGCTTCCACACCTAAGGGTGAGGATGATTGGAGAGGTACCTCAATTTTTGATATCTACATCAAATATTGTGATAAGAGTTGCAAGGTGGTCATTAATGGAGGTGTAGTTGCATGAATGTTGTCCCCAAGAATGCTCAAGAGAGGATGCAGTTGAATCCTGAGCCACATGCTCATTCTTAGTTATGCTTGTTAGCCAATGCTGCTTGTTCTATTTAGTTTGCCATATATCGGGACTGAGTATGGTGTGATTTGCCTTCCATGGAGATTGCACATGTTTTACTTGGGAGGCTACGGCAATTTGGCTTGATGTGACTCAAGACCAACACATGTCTAAATCTGACAAAAAGAAGGTTATATTGAATCCTTCCTGACCAACTGAGAACCAAATAGCTCCATTGTTACCTAATGAGTTACCACATCTTAAGATATTTGGCACGCCATAGATTTGGTTCCTGGGTCTTCCTTAGCTAATTTGCTCCATTGTGGTACGAGTTTACGGAACATTGCTGATTTGAAGTATCAATTACATGAACTTTTGTGGAAGGGCTTTGTTGGAGAGAGTTTGAGCCCATGTGCTGTTCTTGCATCCTTGACACTAAAGCAAATGTTTGCTGGAGGATGTGTATTGATAGGCAAGCCATCAATGAGATTATAATCTAGCATAGGTTCCCCATTCATAGGCTTATTGACATGTTAGATATGATGGCCGGATCTATGTATTTGTCAAAGATGAGCCTTTGAAGTGGCCATGACCAGATCCACATCTGGACTAGGGATGAATGGAAGATGATGTTAATGAGAGTTGACTCAAGTACTTCATCCCTTAGTTGGTCATTTCCTTGAAGTTTATTTTGATGACATATTTATTTATAACACAACCATGGAGGAACATCATCTTCATATTTGTCATGTCTTTTTAGAGTTCTTTGTAAGGAGAAACTCTATATTAATTTGATGAGGTATTCTTTCATGCACTTTTAGGCGATATTTCTTGGTTTTGTTATTTGTGTCTTCTGATAGAGTTACAGTTGACCTTGAAAAAGTGTCTTCCATTAGAAAGTAGCTTGAACCTTAGAATAATTCATGATGTTAGGAGTTTACATGGCCTAGCTACCTTTTATAAGAGGTTCATTAGGGGATTTAGCACTATTATGGCTCCCATCACCAATTGCATGAAGAAAGGGGAGTTTGACCTAAGGCTACATGTCTGCACCTAAAGCATTTGAGGAGATTAAGAACATAAAGATATAAACTCCTATGTTGTGGCTTCCTGATTTTTCTAAATTATTTGGGGCAGCATGTGATGCTTCAGGTGTGAGAATAGGTGGTGACTTAAAAGGGTCATCCCATTGCACTCTTGAACAAGAAATTGAATGAGACCAAACAAAAGCATTTCACCTGTGACAAGGACTTTTATGTAGTTGTTTAGGCCCTACAATATTGGCATCACTTTCTTTTGTCTAGGAAGTTTGTCTTTTCTGAACATCAGGCCCTATGCTCTTTAAATTTATTAAAGAAATTAAGACCCTGAGATTATTTAGTTCAAGTTTATTTAGGAGCACATATTCATTCTCAAACATTATTTTGATGTTGAGAAAAACCAGAACAAACCTGTTATGCCCCAACCCAGCTCCTAGTTGGGCACATGATTAGCACAACCTCTAGGATGTGCCCTTAGAGAACACGGAAGGTTTTTACAATTTTCACAATAACACATTATGCCATAATTAATTTTGGAAATAAAGAGTTTCACTAATACAATAACAAAATTGTTCAATCACAACTTTCTTTTATTCATTTGATATCAGAAATACTCCAACTATTCTACTTCTCACTCGAATCCCAATCTTATTCTGATTTTAATCATCTTGTAGTCCTGAAAAAAAAAAGTAAAATATGATATAAGCTTAACAGCTTAATAAGAATTCCTCCATGCACACATGCATGCATTAGTAATTGCAAATATTCAGATATAGATAACATGATGCAAATAATCACAATATTCAACAATAAATAATCATGATATATAATAATCACTATTATTCCACAATTCAATAAACATGTAGTAATTGTGATATGCATCTTTTACATAATCAATATTGATATCTCTATATCAAATTCTTCATAGGATCAATATATCACACATCATCGAATTGTCATCTCAATAAATAGTGTTTTCAAGTACAATCCATTATGATTAGTTTGTTATGATTTGATTAAATATTCCCATGTGTGAACAAATAAGCTTTGGAATGGCCATGGTTATATTCTTTGTGATGGAGCAATTGATAGTGTGCATATTTATATCATGTGATGGGGCAATCGGTAGTATGCTTTGCCACGTTTCTAGCCTATGATGGGATAATCATGTGCCATATTTCCATCCTGTGAAGGTGCAATCCATATTAACGGGGCTAGCCCAATAGCTTCTTTCTCAATAATTTTAAACATACAAGTTTCTTTTTTTTTTTCTACTTTTAAATGTCCTGCATATCAAATAAGCAAACCAAAGCCATACTTACCACATTAAAGTGTGATTCTTCCTCATCCATCCATGATCATGTAAAGTAATCATAATTAGATAACATCGAGCCATCAAAACAAAAGGGAATCTGTATCGTTCTTGTAATATTAGAAAGCCAAATACCATTGTGGTCCACACATATACATGCTCAATTACACTATCATACACATGCACATAGCAAGAATTAACAACTTAAATGCAATTTTTGTGGTAACATGCTTGTCCATTCTACATCCATTGGCTGGCTACTGTTCTCTCTATCTCTCTCTTATGGTATGGTAGAAATAAAAGTTATGTTCTCTTCATGTGTTGAGTTCTCTAAGTGTTGCTAGATCTGATCTTTCCTCTTTCTCTCCTCTCATACATCCAGTGTTGTTAAAAGCGCTATGCGCATTTAAATGCAAAGGGCTCTTGAAGCCTATGCGCAAGGTGTAGGCATGTGCCTGAGTGAAGTAAGGCACACATTTTTGAAATAAATGGTAGAATAATTTATATAAGCAAGATTTATAAAATAATAAAGAAAAGCTAAAAATTTATAATATGAGCATGTTTAGTCTATTAGCTCTATGAAAAGCCTCCTCTTTCTCAGTTGAAATCTGTAGTTTCTCGACGTTTTTTCTCTTCTTTTTAGGAGGATAGAGATGTTCTGGCTCTTTGTCTTTTAATTTTTAGCTTTTTTATAGGATAAAAGAAATAATTATACATGAAATAGTGCATTATAAAGTTAAGACAGTCTAATAACAATGGTAGAGTTAAAAAAAATTAGAGAAATAACTTATTAAGAAAAGTGCACTTTTCTTACGCTTCAAATTAGATCATAAGTGCGCACCTTTTTTGCCTCATGTGTGTCTAGATGAAGGTGCGTCGCTGAGGATATGAAAAGCGCCTAATCCTTAGCATTTTGCGCTTCACACCTTAGGCCTACCTTATGCCTTACGCACACCTTATGCCTTAGGCACATCTTTGACAATGCTGCATACCTGTTTTCCTCTTTCCTTGTTTTTCTGTTGAAGTTCTGTTACTGTCCCTGTTTTCTGTGCTAAAACCCTAACAGCAGCACAAGAAACACCTAAGAACCTATTACTGGTTGCATCTGTGTGAAATCTGGCATCAGTCAGACTTCAAGTTGGCAGCTGGCTTGCTACCGTGTCTGCAGAACTGATCGATCTGGTTTGTTGCAGATCAAAACCTGGTTTCTAACCCTTTTGAAGCCTGTTTTGTCCACCTTTGATCTCTTTTCCATCCATCTGCAGTACAAAACCAGCCACCATCTTTTATTCTAAACGCATCCAAATCCCTATATTTTGGGGCTGCTGCCATTTTGTTTGCTGCAGCAGCCACATACCGCTTGTCTCCTATCCTTAGGATCGCTAAAGGGATATCAATGCATTTCTAAACATCATTGATCGTGGAAACTCAATCACTGTACTGCTGATTGGCATGAAAATTGCTTCGCTTTGCTTCAAGGTGCCTCTGAGGTTTGAACAAGGACCATCGCTTTGGTGACATCCTGGTCTTGATTTTGCATAGGGTTTCTAGCCCTAGACTGTTATTTTAAATTGCTGAAATAATTACATCTGATCGCAGAAATGCGTATTGCTCCCAGTTTATAAAGCTTTATTTGTATTAGATTGATAACCTAATTACTCGTCGTTTCATATTTACTTTGTACTTTCTGTTAATTCTTGCGTTGCATAGGTTTGTTCCATGTTTAGTTCAGTTTCAGATTTCATTAATTGCTTGTGCATCACATCTTAGAAGTGCATTTAGAGTCCTTTTTTGGTTAGATGTTCTTAGATTCACCTCTTGCATTTCAGTGATGACACGCATATGCTTTCGAAGGTAAACAACTTCCTTAAAAGTGGAGATATGATGCGGGAGGAGTCTCTGCGACACGCTTCTCTTCCCTGTAAACCTCTAGAAAGTGATATGTATGATGAGGAATTTTACAGGGTTGAAAGTACTGGTGCAGTTGTGACTTTGAGTTCCTCTGTAGCTTTGATACATTTTTATTGCTCCCGGCTTCCCTCGGATAGGTAGGAAGCATTCTTTTTCCAATAATTGTGCTAATTTTTTAAATTGTAAACTAATCTCATACGGTTTTGGGTAATAGCAAAGCTAAATTTTCTGTTCTTTCCTAGGTACTTCAAACCTCATCCTAGATTTGTCATCAACAAGGAGTGCGGTACATGTAGATTATATCTTCCAAAAAACTGTCCAATACAAACTGTTCATGCAATGGGTAGAAGTGACCTGCTAAAGCAGATTGTATGTCTTGAAGCATGCAAGAAGCTCCATGAGATTCATGCCTTGAATGATTATCTTCTACCTGTTTTTGAAGTTGCAGATGAAGATGTTGTTCCAGAAAGCGGTATTGAAACTCCATTAATCTCTAATTATGTTGTAATTTTGATGGCTAGAAAGAGTATTTGGATATTTATTATGTTTCCTCTTTTATCACTACCATTTTTTAAGGGGTTGCTCTTTGAGTAAATCTCACTTTCTAAATTTGCATTGGATGCTTGTTTTGGTTTCATATCTTTTGTTTGTTCTGCAGGTATGGAATCATATTGTGGTCAGCAAGCCAATTATTTCCCAGGCGAACTGGTAGATTCTTGGTTGTCATTTTGTGGTCTTGGAATGTACCATTGCTACCAGATTACATTAGACCAGACTTTCAGATATGATGTTTCTTTCAGTGACATCATCCTTGTTGTGAAGTCTGATCTGGGTCCTGATTTCATGTCGTACTCCTTCAATTTGGAATCTGACAGGGGTTCCGTGTCTGTTGGTTTTAAACATGTGCATGTTGTTCATCTGAGTCATGAGCAGGTAAATCACTTAATAGATTTTTCTTATTTTTGTGTAAGCAATTTGGCTGAGAATAACCTGTCTGAGTTGTGGTGGTTATGATATTTGATTTAGTAACTTATATGTGTTTCCATATTCATCTTTTCTGCTCCACATGTTCAGGTTCTTTTAGCTAAACAGTTTCAGATCAGCATTCTAAGTGTACTCCTGCACCATGACTATATCAAACTCATGGATTCATTGAATTGCCTGCACGAGCAAGAGTCTTCCACCACAGTTGCCTATTTACTCCTACCTTCAATTGGCGAAAGAATTGATTGGCATTGTGTCAAGTCAGCTTCTTTCTCTATTGATAAGGTTAAAAATATCAAGCAATGTTTTTCTTCCAGGGGAGTGTGTCGTTGGATACAGACAAAAAATGGTCCAGTGTGCAGTTGTATGCTTCATAATTCAGTAGTTTATACCCCTCACAGTGGCCATTTTTATAGCATCACTGGGAGTCTCGATGCCTTGGATGGGAATTCTGTTCTTAATTTGAAAGGGGGGGAAGCTCTTACATATAAGGAATACTATCAAAAAAAGTAATTTCAAGTTGCTCTTCTCTTTAATGCCAACCTTGTACTTGCTTTCTCTGTAATGTTGTTTCTGACTATTAACGGGCCTAACTTTATGCTTATTGCTTTTTATAATGCATCATTTCTCGGAACAACAGGTATGGTATCAGCTTGACATATGGAAATGAATTTCTTCTGGCTGGTAGACACCTTTTCAAGGTTCAAAACTTTCTCCTCAGGCGCTCTGTTTGGAAGGAAAAAGGTGTGATTGAAATTTTCTTGTGGTGCATTATTTAACCTCTTTTTTCTTTATCACTGCTACTCCTAGCCTCTATCTATTGAATGGTTCGGTTAACTTTAGAGATACTAGATAACATGCATGCAAATATGTGATTTGCTGAGAAAAATGTCATTTAAGCTTCAGGTATTTGACTTTGTTATGAACATGTGGTGCTCAACCTTGTTAGTTGGATTATTAATTTCTTAATTGCATGTATGATCATGTAGATAATTATTCCTTTGAAGTTTGATAATCACTTGAAGGGATCTTTACTTATTTATTTCTTTGACTGCATTATAAGCAATGTCTTCACATAAAAGCCTTTTATAATTTCATAATCACTGGTGAGTCCATATGGGATCAATTATTTGTACCCTTGCTTCTGTACTTTCTGTGGCTTTTATTCATAATTTTATCTAATTTCCTATGTTATGCTTCCTTCACAGTGGTAGTTACGGTTGTCTTGTTGCCATTTTTGTTTCTAATATAGATGACTAATGAAAGATATTGCCTGTTGTTAAGAATTTGTGTGCCTTTGGTTTGTCTCAGGAGATTTGTCCTGCTAATTTGTTTCTTTTATCTTTTTTTTCGGAAAAAAATTATCTAAGGGTTTTAATTGCATTGATGTGATTTTGCTTTTTTTGGGTGAGCCATTGATAATTTTGATATTTTAATTACTTGGCAGATGGTTTTCAAATAAGAACCAGCCTCATCAGCATTTGAACTACTGCCTGTTTCTAACTAGTGCTATATCATTATTGTTTTATACTGGACAGAAGAATGAAATGATAACTGCTCACTTTAGCCTTATAATGCAATTGCCTGCTTAAGTTATCAAATTTCTATCTTGTGGCTAATATTTTTATATGTTCTATTCAGAAATTAATAATGCAGATGTTCAATTGCCGCCTGAACTTTGTGTAGTCATTATGTCTCCTATCTCAGTAAATGTTCTATACTCTTTCTCCTTTGCTCCATCAATCATGCACCGTATCCAATGCATGCTTCTTGCTGCCAGACTAAAGCTGGTTCATTTGGATGACTGCATGCAAAATGCTGTAATTCCAGCTACCAAGGTAATTTGTGTATTCTTGTAGATTTAAAGATGACTACAGTAACTTTTATTATTATCTGTAAATTATCTTCTGATAGAACTTTTAAAATAGCTAGAGTGTCAGCTCTGTATGCAGGCTCTAGGCATTACAGAGATCTGGAGGAGAATTGCTAACTGCAACTCACTTAAAAAAGGCACCACCATCAATTTTATTGTCTAAGGATAGTCACACAGTGGTTTAATAGTTCTAGAATAATCTTTTGGTTGGACATCTATCTCAATTTATGAATAGATCTGTTCTATGAGTAGCATCTGAGACTTTGATGTCATATATAATTGTAGTTGCAGCCTTTATTTGCACATCCTGAGGCAGCAGACATGTGTCTGCTGTGCATATATTATTTTCGCTTTCCACTAGACTAAACTTTCCAGGTAATTGCCGATCATATATGCCAGAAGTAAAGCATCTACCTTTTATTGAGGTCCCTGCAAGTTATCCTAGGATGCATATTAGATTTGTTTAAGACAATGGTTGTTCACAAGTTCCGTTCAAGCGATTCAGCTTCTTTAGCTCCTCTCAAGTCATTCATTAGCTTTTGTTTAAGCCTTTTTTTTTCTTTATGCCTTACGAAGTGCTATTTATCTCTCCATTTTGTTCCTAGTATGTGAAAGTTGCAGAGAGGATTGCTTTGAATGTCATAGATTTTTGCTTACTCCTCATGATAAATTCTTATTATAGTTATTAGTTATGGACATTACATTTATTTGGTTACATTGCATTACTCTTAAACATCAAATCCATGCTAATACCAAATTGGAGAAACTCAAATGAAAATCAAAACCCAAGAAGCAAATTCCTTCTGAGTGATACTTTGATCTAAACATTTTATTGTTCTGACAACTAATGACTAATAGCATTCATTATAGGTTTTGGAAGCAATTACCACCAAAAAATGCCAAGAGAAATTTTCTTTGGAATCTCTAGAAACGCTTGGTGACTCCTTTCTGAAATATGTTGCAAGTCAACATCTTTTCAAAGCATATGTGCATCATCACGAAGGTATCTTAAGTGCTAAGAAGGACAAATTAGTCTCAAATGCTGTTCTATGCCAGCTGGCATGTCACCATAATCTTCCGGTAGGCATTTAATCTATTTCATATTATTTCTAGTTCTGATTTTCACCTCAAGGATGGCTTAAACTTGGATGATGGTGTATTTTAATATTTGTATTTGATGGTTTAAGTTGCTGATTATATATCTTTCTGAAGGGGTCACATGTTCCTGATTCTGATTGTGTTTTCCTTGCTGACAAATTGAATTTCCTCTTTTTTCTCATCATCGTCATTTTCCATTGGTTTATCTAATTGTTCATTATGCTAAACTTAGGAGACACATGCTGCATACATGCACCCACACATTTATAACAGGAACCTCTGTACGTTTTTGTATTTTCATCTGTTCTGCATGTCATTATGTCCCGATATGGTTAAAACGAACTAAGAAATCATTGGTTTGCTAATGTCTGTAGTCATATGTTTGGGCACTTCCTTAATATAGCTGAGCAGCACTATATTTTATCTGTTTAATCAAGTGACACCATATGTTGTCAATCTTTTGATTACAAGAACTGGTAGAGACCTGATAGGAGCTTATGGGCTTTTCCTTAAAAAGGTGTATGAATATGATAGCTGCCTAGAGGACCTTCCAAAAGATTGTTGTGCATTTTGAAGGAATTCTCTCTTCCAGATGGTAGATGAAAAATTGTGTAAGCTGTTTTCAATCATAATCTCTTGAATGATTTCAGCAAGCTGATGTTTTTCCTTGTTCACTTTAATGTTTTTGATGTTATTCAATAATTTGAAGGGGTTACCAAGCTTATCCATCTCTTAAAAATGTAACAACAAAAATTTTTACCCGCTATGCAAATTTAAAGTCTTCATTTTGTATATTTGCATGTGTTTGATACATGCCACATATAAGAGACACGTACATAATGGAAATTTGTTAACCTGTTTGTTTCTGTTCCTGTTCCTGTTCTTCATTGCATACACTATTATTATTTGTTTAATATTTAATGCTTTGTGAATATGCATGTGATACTTCTTGATCATTATGTTTTGTCTCTTTCTGTCTAGTGTTAATGTTATGTGGTCATTTTGTTAACTTGGGAATATTTCATAGTATTTACTTGATTTCAAAATATGCTCAAGCTTCTGTATTGCAAACATATCTATTATCCCAAGGTAGCCAAATTTTTGCTTTGATTTGATTGGCAGGGATTTATTCGCAATGATGAATTTAATCCCAAACAGTGGGTTATTCCTGGTGATTGTTTTGATTCTATCGAGGAGAACAAAACTTTCTTTTCAAATTCAAAGGATATTTATAAGAGGGGAACAAGGTATATAAAGAGTAAGGTTGTTGCTGATTTTATTGAGGCATTGATAGGAGCCTACCTTAACACTGCTGGAGAATTAGCAGCATTTCTCTTTATAGATTGGCTGGGAATGAAGATTGATTTCAACAAGAAGATGATTGTGGAAAGATCAATATTAAAAAGCCCTGAAAAGTATGTAAATGTCAAAGGTCTCGAGTCATTGCTTAAATATACATTTCGTGATTCATCACTATTAGTTGAAGCTTTGACGCATGGTTCTTATCAGATTCCAGATATTCCAAGCTGCTATCAGGTTCATTTTGAACATCGCTCCTTCCTAGATATGTTATAGTGGCAATGATTTCATGTTCTCTTTTTACCAAATGAAAATGGTCTTGTCTTCTTGGTTATGCATAATAATCATTTTTTTACTGAATTCATTGGCTTAAGTCTTGTCCATACCTCTCATTGTAATATGTTGTGATGTAATAGTATGCAATCCAGATTTTTCTATTAGTATTCATGGCATGTTTGACTCAAATGTATGAAAATGCCATTCAGCTTTGGTTATATAATTTTATTCTTGATGCAGTCTTCATTAATGCATTGATTGTAATAGGATTCTGCTCCTGCCATTTTTCATTATTTTTGGATATGAAAGGAGTTTGTTCTTTTCTTTCATCACTTTTTTGCATGGTTATCAAACCTGGATCCAACTGGTTGGTCAAATTTTTTAATGAGACTAGAAATGTTATCAGATAAACTGCTGACCCTGCTGGTTTTCATGAAAAAACTATCTAGGCAGCTGGTTTTTGTGAAAAACCAGGCGAACCAGGTAGGTTAAAGCTGGGTGAGTCAGGGTTAAAACTGTTGAAGTGCTATTTACGAAGAATCCTCTCAACCACTATGACAATTCCTGTAACTGTTTTATTATAATGCTCTATTATACTTCTTCTATCTCCTTAAGTGAAGCTAATAGATATTTCATAATCAATTATTTTCACAAAAAAATATTATCATTTCCTTTTCCTTTAGTAGAAAAGGAAATATATATACTCGTTATTTTTTTGATATCTTCAAAAATTTACTATTTACAATAGTATCAACAGAATCCTTATATTTTCCTACATATACTCTTTTTTTTGGATATCTTCAAAAATTTTTCATGATTATTTTCTTTGTATGGTGCAAGTAAAGAGTAGTGTAGAATGTTGATGCATGTGATTTTTATACTACTTAATATATAAAAATTATCGATTTCTATGCATATTTAATTTTTATTAATTAGTTTTTTATTTTTTGTAATTTTTTAAATATACTTTTCATGTAAACCCTGTCTGATTAAAGGATCTAGCAGTCAGGACAGTGACCTAGTACACAAACACTTGGCCAGGTCAGTCTCTGTTCTGCATTCAATAAATATGTTTTTTTGAGTTATGAAAAATATTATGCATTAAATTTCTCTTCAGCTACATTCATAAGTTCAATCTGTGTAATCATGTTTGGTCATTGGAGCTGTGGTAGTCCAGTTCAGATTTTCACCATATAAGGCAAAGCGGCATGGTATGGACTTCAAAGCAATGCTATCATTTCATGAAACTTTTATTTCATGGTAAATAAAATGAATGCTAGACAATGACAAAGAGGCACCTGCATAAGAATTTCTTGCAGCTGCTGCCATCAAGACCTGGGAATTGACGAAGTTGTCTCAGTATTAAGGTAGTATGAGTTTTAGCATTTTTTATGCACATTAAATGGAATCTGTGCTGTTTTCAACATACAACCTTATGAAACTTATGCAATGATGGAAACTTCACTGCCTAAAATCAGATTACCTCTCGATCTATGGTGCAGACTAAAGTCCAAGTAGATCAGAACAGGTGAACTTATCAAATTAGATGACCTTTCAATATGTGGTGCAGAGAAAAGTTCAGTTAGAAGGGTAGTTGTGACCTACTTACCAATGCCTGACATTTTTTTTTTCTTGTCATTTTAAACTCAAGAAATATGAGCCAACTGGAGTGGTTGGGAATTTGTTTCATGGTTGTCCTGCAAGTGCTTGGACTAGTGGAATTGTTTTGTTCTGGCTATTAATTGATTTCAAATATAATTGAATGAACTTAAATTTTTAGTGGAATGTATAACCGGATGCATGGGTTCATGTTTTCCAGGACACTTGTATATTCGTTGTTTTGTGTGTTCTCTAGCTAGAAAATTGGACTAACAATTTGAGTGGGAGATGGAAGTTCGGTAATTTTGGTTTCTGAGGAGTAACATCATTGATCATTATTCTTATTAATGTGTTAGGAAAGAGAACTGAAAATGATTATGGAAGGTAAGCTGCATATGACACACACTTGGAACACAAGCTTCTGAAAATCCTGTATTCTTTAAACTATTTTACCTTGAAGAAAATAATATTATATGCAGACAGTAACCACAAATTTAATAAATCTTCAACTGCTTATTCATTTTTTAGAAATTGAGGTTATGTCCAAATTTTGAAGTTGCCCTAGCTTTTAACAAAAGATAATACATGGTTGTGAGTTTTTTTTGCCGTGCTTATGCAGCGGCTTGAGTTCCTTGGGGATGCAATTCTCGACTACCTTATCACAGTGCATTTGTTCAACAAATATCCAGACATGACACCAGGATTGTTGACCGATCTTAGGTCAGCATCTGTCAACAATGACTGCTATGCACATGCAGCTGTAAAGGCAGGCTTAAACAAACATATTCTTCATGCGTCATCAGAGTTGCATAAACAGATGTCGTTTTACCTCAACAATTTTTCTGAGTCATTTTCGGGTTCATCATATGGGTGGGATGCTGGTGCTGCTCTTCCTAAGGTATGATTACTGTATCTCATTTTCTGCAATCGACATAAAATTCATTCTGAAGCAAGTTTTGTATTTCTGTGCAAGTAGTTATCTCATGAAAGGAATGAACCTTTATATATATATATATAAATTGGAGATGTGTAATTGTTTATCAACTGCTATGGATGAAGATAGTGTGGGCTCAAATATAGTTAAAAAAAATAAAATGGAACATATTACAGTGATAGAGAAAGAATTTCTTGACAAATAGGCCTTACATACCCCAGTGGGTCTTCACAACGAAGATTGTACTTTGGCCTTTATGAAATTCTACATGTATGCCCCATCGGAGAACTGAGATTAACCAAAAGCTATGCCTCATTTCTAACTCGTTGCATGCACTGTCTCCTTTCTGTTGTTGCTTTCTACATGCAATCCATATAGTTGCACCCTTCCTTTTTTGTACTGCTTCTGGGTCTGTCAGTCATTGAATATCATCAGTGGAAACAGTTGTTTTGATTGTTGGTTTGCTATTTTCTCCTTTTCTAGTGATGATGTATTTCCATTCCAGCTCCCTCCCGCTGCTGTTCAAAGTGATACAGCTGGTGGCTGAGATCTATTTGGGAAACCATGGATGGTAATTACTTGAAGAGAGTATGGAAATCTTTTTATGTGTTCTTATGCATAAAGTCATTGAAATCTATTCTGCCATAAGATATTTCTAGAACACAGATGGAGCATAAAGAACCCACCAATTTAAGACGAATAATCAAGCTAATAAGATTAGCCTTGTTCACCTGCTTATCACACTAGTCACCTTTTTTTTTGAATATTCTCCCATGTATGTTCAGAATCTTTAATCTGAATTTTTCTCAAAGTTTGTGGCATAGCACAGGCTGCGCAGCTACCTTAAATAATTCACATTGTCTAAAAGCTACTAGTTGATTTTGAAACAGGTACTTGGGGATGTCATTGAATCAATTGCTGGGGCAATTTATGTTGATTCTGGCTTCAACAAAGATGTTGTGTGGAATAGTATAAGGCCGCTACTAGAACCTCTAGTCACTCCTGAGACAATTGAATACAATCCTCTAAGAGAGCTTAATGAGCTTTGCATACGAAGAAATTATAAGCAAGTTTACTCATCAACGTCTCTGGATGGTGTGACCTCAATTACAGCTGAGGTAGAAGCAAATGGAACTGTATATAAAGAAACACGAACAGGGTTAAACAGGAAGACAGCAAAGAAACTAGCAGCTAAGGCTGTGCTGAAATTGCTGAAGTCAAAGATATCTGATCTTTGAGTGATGCTAATTCTGGACAGGAGGAGAGGTTGGAAATTCTAGTTGTACATCTTTTTGGAAGCTTTTTTTTTTTGTTGCATGTTAACTATTTTTTTGAGAGAACTGCTACAGGTCACTGCTCGGTTTGGTCCTGTGTGGCAATTGGTGATTGATGTGACCTACTTCCGCACATGAGCAATCTTCTGAGTTGCGATTGAAATGGAAGCCCTTTAGCATTTTTTCTGTGATAATGTGTTTTTATTGAGTCAATTGTAGATGTATTGGAACTGATGTTTGTCTGTATTAATGTATCTGCTCATGTTATTATGCCAGAATAATTTACCATTGTTGTGAAGAGAACAAATTCTGGTTTCCTGTTATGACCTGTTCATTTGGGTTTGTTTCATGTTATCAAACATTAGGCAGGACAATGAGAAGTGTGATTTTTTTATTCTTCTTTTCGGTGTGGGTTTTTTTTTTTTTTCCCTATGTTTTTTAAGGTGAGAGATGGGTCTCGGTTTCAGACATGACTGGAGTTTTTGTTAGCTTGGCTATTTTGGTTGAGTCAGGGGCTTGCACAGCTATTAAAGTAAATCATGATTCTTTTTTTGACCTGATTTGTTCTTTCACCATATCTCAATCCAAAGTCCGAGCAGAGAGCACAGCGCTTCCATATTCCACCTCGAGTCATCAAATGGACCCATGGAAGTGGTAGCAGATTTAAAGGAGAAGAAGCAGGAAGGAGGCTTTCCGCTGCTTGATAGCTCTGTATGTTTTTTTTTTTTTGACGTCTGTATCAATTTATGATCAACTCACCTATCTGATGGAATACGTTTTATTAAGAGGTCTGGTTTGGATTTAGAGTTCTTACCTGTTAGCCCATTTAATAATCCGGTGAGTTGACCACCGCTTAGTTGTATCAGGTTCACAAATAGTTTTGAATTATTTTCTAAAACTTGTTACGTTGATTTTTGGGTTTCTATTTTTCACTAAATGTGAGTCTTTCTACGAAAGCTGCTTTACAATCCAACTTTAACTCATCTTTAACCTACCTGCTAACAGCCTTAAATGACACTGGCGTCTATATTGGCTGTAGCATCTATGTGGAAGTCCAGGGAAATGTAGAAGAAAGCCTTAAATATACCTTTAGCCCTCAAACTTTCACTCAAAATTCATTTTGCTCGAAAACTTTCAGGTGGAACTTTAACTGACTCCATGCAATGGGGCCAAGAATGCAACGTTCAGAAAAATTGTAACAACAAGGACCAAAATGAATTTTGAGGACCAAAAGTATAATTTCTCCTACTATGAGGCAAGGAGAGGAAAAAGTTGATGCCTCCATTGGATGTGGAGACTTACACTGATGTATTTCCATGTATAGATCTTACCGAATCATTAAAAGCGTGCTCGGTTGGTTTAAAGTCTCAAAATGTAGTTTCAAAATGGACACCCAACTGTTTGGCTTTTAGGAGCCTGTTCTACTAATCATCGCCTTAATAAGCTATTCCTTTTTATTTTTTATTTTTTGGGATACGATTTGATTTGATAGAGAAAAAAATAAAGGTTCATTATAATCTATGTTATATTCTAAAAAAAGAAGTATTTTTTATATTTTCTATATCTAATAATACACATAGCTGTATATAGATCTTTCTATGTAATAAATTAAATATCAATAAATACCATTCATTACTTCTAATTACTTATATATCTAATGCAAGCCGGACTTTCTTCTTAATATCCATCTCCCTTTCCTTCATTACTCTGATTTTCTGTCCCGACTCTTGCGAGTAGCTTCCTTTTTAAGCCTCTGATTTGCAGAGAGAGTATGGTTTCCTGACCAACAATTTGCTTGCGTAGGTGGGGATCTATTTGCTGTCTTGTATTTCTAATAAATTATTTAATAATTGGCATATCGTATGTATATATTGAAATCTAGAATGGAATGAGTAACCAAGTACACCCTAAATAGAATAAGGGACTGGGAAATGAGTAAAAGCATAGGATATATGCAAAAATATAGAAAGGTACACCATGAAACAAGATAATATCACATTTAAACAGAGACAAAGGTCTTATGAGGGGAAAAGAAATTGTATGACCAATTGAAGGTATGATCTTACTTCTCCATCTGCTCAGAATGCTCTTACCAAAAAATGCAGATGCTTCAAATCACATATTGTGTCTGTATCAGATACATATCAGTATGATGCTCAACCATTTCTCAGATAACAATTTGATACTCGTATAAACTATATTCTATTTTTCTAAATTTTTACAAAAACATTCCAGGCACTTCCTAGGTCTGTTTCTTGGATGTCCTCCAAATATGAGAAAAAGGCATTTGCTTTTTTTTAAAAAAAAATTTAAATACCTACTTTTTAATGATGAATGATTAACTTTGTAATCTATGACATTAACATATGATTCATAGATTTAATTGATGACTCAATAATAAACTTGTGAAAACAGATTCTACCATCCAAAACATAAACTATGTTATTTTAATGATCTACTGTCTTATAATTTTTTCACACATACATACTCATTGATATATCTTAACCGTATGTTATCCTATTTTTTCAATATTTACCGTCACAGTGCACTATATTCATATCCTGTATCCATGTCCGTGCTACGTAGTTTTCTTAATCTCTACCTTGAAAACATATATATCATTTGCTAGGTTCCTATCCAATTACCCTTAAGTTCAAAACAACCCCAGCTGCTGAAACTTAAAAACAAAAGATTACCATTCAATCCACATTAAAAGATACTCAAAAGCCATGCATGCAAGGCTCAACGGGCTGTCTCCACCTCAAATGGCAACATTGGAGACGTGGCGCTAGTGCTTGTCCCACTTCTTGGCTGCTCTGATGCGGCTTTCAATCCTATCTGCTGCAGTTGATGGACAACATGTGACATCCTAGGACGCACGGACGGGACATGTTGGGTGCAGGCATAGACGAGGTCCACCACCTTTTGTATCACCCCAATCTCAGGAATGTCTGGAATGAGGGGATCAAGAAGCTCAAGATATCTGTGAGTTTGAACCAGAGGAGTTGCCCATTCAAATATAGTCTGCCAACCAACAGATTCAACAGCCTGCGCTGGTCGACGGCCACTGATGATTTCCAGAAGCAGCACCCCAAAACTATAGACATCACTCTTTGTTGTCAGCTCATTTCTGTATACAAACTCTGGAGCAAGATACCCATATGTTCCAGCCATCACAGTCCTTTCATGCATAACTTCCCATGGTACAAACTTGGACAGACCCACCCCCATGAGATGCGATCCAAACTCTTCATCAAGAAGCACATTGCTAGCACGGATATCCCGGTGCACCACATGTGGTTTCACCTTGTCATGCAGGAATCTAAATTTGAGCATGCAACAATTTACAATCATTAGTGCACTACATGCTGAATACTAGAAGAAAGAAAAGTGTTTGCTAATCTGGTGAGATACCAACTTATCATCAGCTTGAAGAAAACCAGTCCTAGCAATTGCCTTAACAATGTGGAGAAGAATAGTTTGAATTGTGACTCAACCAAGCAAAATGAATTAAACACGTCCAAATGTCGACAAGTAGAAACAAGCCAGAGGAGTTAATAAAACAGACCATTCAATTAAAAACAGTTTCAAGATGATTTCTCAATAAACATCGTATGAGTGGCAATACCAAGCAGCATAAGCAAATAGGGTCCAAAAGCCAATGACAAGAAGCTTTATCAAATTTACAGAATTCATTAAAGTCCTTATGCGAACCAAATGGGTGGCATAAGACCTTGTCTTCTGTGACTTTAATACCATGTAAGCTAAAGTCAATAAATATTTCAGTACACAAATGTTTAATATATTAAATTTTCAGTCAATATTAGAAAGTTAACTTATGACTCTACTCTATGGGTTTCAGTCAGTCAGAGGTGGAAGCTGTACTCCAAAAGCCTAATCCTTAGCCCTTGTTTGAGAAATAGGAAGAAGATACCCGAGAAGTAGATTCATGGAAAGATTATGCTTGAGAAAAAAATTCCTCAAAAGTTGGTTCCTAGAGAAATGGAAAAGATTGTTCGGTTGGCAATGGGAAAAAAGAGAAAGAAATATACTTTTCCAAGTGGCTTGTGTTTGATTGGCCATCCACTTTTTTGAAAAGTGAGGCAAGAATATTAGAAATACCCTTAGAAATAATATGAGATATGGGTCATGATCCTTATGTTTCAAATATTATTTTTTCATAGAAGAATAGGATATTTATAGATAATCATATATTTGTATAAAGATAATAGGATACAGGCCATTTCTTTATTGAAGAACATGGATGTTTATAAATAAACATATATTTGTATAAAGATAACAGGATATGGGCCATTATCCTTATGTTTCAATTATAACTTCTTTATTGAAGAACAAGGATATTTATAAGTAATCGTATATTTGTATAAAGATAATGAGATTACCTGAAGCTTCAATTATAACTTCTTCACTAAACAACAAGGATACTTATAAATAATCCTATATTTAAATCAATATAATGGGATACAAGCCATTATCTTTCTGCTTTAATTATAACTTTTTTATGAAAGAACATGGATATTTATGAATAACCGTATAATTGTATAAAGATAACGGGATATGGGCTAAGTAAATGTTTATTTTTCAATGAAAACTTGACATAATTTAATATTATATGATATAATTTAATATTTTAAAATTATATGATAATTATACAATATTATTGTATTATAATCTTATAACTAAAATATTATAATAATAAGTATAACATAATATAATTATAATATAATATTACATTATATAATAAAATAATATATAATAATAATAGTTAAAATATAATAATAATATAATTTTAATATATGAAAAATTTTGAATTAAAAAATTTTAATTTTTGTTTTATTTATGATCTCAAGGATAATTTTGGGAGAAAAAATTTTAGCCAACTTTTCAGCCCATAAAAGAGTAGATTTCTCATGTCTCCTATAGGTAGGCACTTCCCATACGAACATCGAAAATAGCTTTCCATGAGAAATCCTCTTTCCTATTGATCTTGTTGAAACCCTCAACCAAACAAGTGGTATTTTTTCACTTTCCTGAAAATCTCTATTTCCCATGCCTATTTTCCACTATTATAAACCTTGCCTTCTTTCCTCTTTTCCCACTCACGGAACTTTGAAGGACTGCTTCTCAGCCACATAAGCTGGACTTTGGACAGCTTAAACAATAAGCTGGGTCTCTTTGCATGCCAGCTAGCATTTCAGGTTTAACCGTAGGTCCCTTTTTTGCCCAAGTTGCCTTAGCAAGGAAATTGGCACAACTTTTCATAAAAATTAGTGTCAATTTCAGAGTTGATCAAAGTGTTCTTAGTGGTAATGGATCACACCTTGATCCATAAAGCTAACCCATATAAATGGGACAAGGTTTGTTGGTCAAGGTCAAGATTATGGTTCTCTTTCTGTGACAAGGGTTACACAGATAGCAGTTTATGGGACTTATTGCTGCTTGACTGACCTTAGTTTCTTTTTTTTTTTTTCTTTTTTTGTGCAGTGGGGGGGAGATATGGCTTGAGATGGAAAGATAGATAGGATTATAAGATCAGATTGACCTAAGAAATGTGGTAGTCAATGAGACTATGAAGACTGAGTTTAGGTCTCAGGTAGCATCAAGTTTAAGAACAACAGAAGAAACAGATCGAAAAAGACTGGATGAAAAGGAATAAATATATTTTCCTCCTTTTTGGAAGTCCTCTACTTTCATATTTTATTTCAGTTTAGTTTGACTAGGGGCCTTAGAAAAGTGAATTAAAAAAAAAAAAAAGGTCAAACTTCAGCAAGGGATTTATAATTAGAATAATGTGGGAGTTGATTATGAAAAGACTAAGGATATATTGGTAATAATATTTTGATAGTTGTGGCCAATCTACATCTGACCTCATGGTCAGCTACAATACATCAAAAGGCTTGCTCATATGTTAATAGGAGATTTCAAGTAGGTGACATATGATCAATATGTTCTTTTTCCTTTGGATATATAATTGTCTATGGAGAAAGAATAATTTTGAAGGACAAAGATAGTAATCCATTTTGCTCAAATTCATTTTCAGTGCAATTGTACAAACCTCTTCAACTCTAAGGTCACTAATTAGGCAATTCACAATACAATGAAGTTGATGTGTTTTTCAAACAACAAGAATCTACATTGTCACAGTTCTCCCTTCCGATAAGATTCTTGATTAAAATAAAAACAAATCAGCTGATGAGTAAAGACCTAACAAAAAATGATTTTATGCTCATGTTAACGGCTAAATATGCTACATTTTTCCTAGGATGGCTCACATTGCTTTCTTAGCTTGACGCTCAGGTATCCATTTTAATGAAAGAGCAAAGGCAAAAATGATGCAAATCATGATTAGGGCAGTTGGCTCTTCTTAGTCTTTTTCATTCACAAATGAAAAAAGAGAGTTTTTGGAGAGAAGATAAACTAAACTATAACTAAGGCTGCAAATGAGTCAGGTTGACCCATGATACAACCTGATCCTAATCCTATTAGACCAGACCTCTTGTGTATCTGAAGACCTGTGGATTGGATTGGGTTCCAAGATTGGACTCAATCTCAAATTTAGTTCACATCCGAGTCTTGTAATTTTCAACCTGACTTAACTTGAACCAGCCTGTATTTCATCAAAGTCTGATTTACATCAATAAAAATGGGCTCAACCTGACCTGAACCTAATTTAGTCCGACTCAAAAGTTAAAATCATATAGATTTCTTTGTTCTTCGCTCTAAATATCCTTTTCAATTCATTGAATGAACTCTCATTTAAACTAATCTCTTGTTTCCACAATAACCACATCTCCTCTCATTTATTTTCACTTAATTATATTTGATCATTCATATTTTATTGTAATAGTGGATTCTTACTTATAATGTCATCAAGTAAATTGATACATATTAAAAATCGTAATCCATAAATTTAAGAATGTTCATTCCTTGAATGAAATTAAAAGTTTTATAAAAAAATCAATTTTAAATTGGCTCTTTTTATTGTTCTTTAATTTTTTAGTGATTTTATATTCAGTTATTAATTATCATAGTTTAGCTATACAAGAAAAGCTAAATGCTTGACTTGAATCACAGACATGACCCGCTTTGGTCCTGATCTTAACCCAAATATATCATGTTGTGTCCAAGTCATATTTGACCCTGACCCAACCAAAATGATTCAGTGGTTCTTTCCATAGACCCGACCTGACCTAAGTCAATTAGCTAATGGGTTGGTCAAGTCCAAAATCATGACTTAAATATGAAATTGGGTTAGGTCAAAGTCACGTATGCCTCAATTCATCCTAACAAATTTGCAAGCTTAACTATAATGAGGGCAGGTCAGTCTTTGTCCTTTCCATTGAATTTTTTTTTTTTCCATTCAAAGATGAAAGAGAAGATCAATTTTGAATGAAGATAAAATGATAAACTAAGGCTACATTTGGCATCAGTCACTTTTTTAGAACATTTTTGACAATAAAAATATATTAGCAATTACTGTAGTTTTTTATTCTTACAACTCTGACAACAAAAACATGTTTGGTAGCTACTATTACTTTTTATTTTTCATAGCAAGAGATGCTTTTAAAAAGTTACTTTTCCAAAAATTTGTTTCTATTTACAAAAAGTTACTTTTAAAAAAAGTGAAAGTGAAAAAATTTTACTTCCACTTTTTTCATAAATAATGAAACTTATTTTTAAAAATAAAAACAATGTAACCAATTATATTTTTTACATCAGATTTTGTGCTTCTACTTTTAAAATAAAAAACAAGAAATAAAAGTGATACCAAATAGGTCTTAGTTTAAATTAGAATTGAAAGAACAAGATGAAGCAATAGATTTTTTTCATTGTAACCCGATATTTCACATTGTAGTTACTTATATTGTTCCTTTATTGTTATTTTTGAATTTACCTTATATTGACAAAGTTCAACTCTGAATAAGATTCCTATCATGCTGAAATTCTATATTCCCAAGAGTGAGACCGTTTAAATTTGGGACAAGCTAAGTAATCAAATATTTGATTGCATCTAGAAAAGAGGATACAGGTTTAAAGAGCACTTTTGCAGAGTTCTATGATAGGTAATCCACATGACTTTTTTTTGCACATGATGCTCTTTTAATTACATAGGTGGATATATTTCACCCGGATCAACAAATTAGTTGGCATGTTTGGACATAAAATAGCAAAAAATGTTCCTTTTTCTCATAGTGTGAAATTCTTCTACACTCACAAAACAATTCATTTGTAGTCAAAGGGTACAAAAACAAGGAAATGATTACTACAAATAAGGAAGAGCAACAAACATGAGAAAATTTATTAACAAATCAATACACTTAAACAACAACAAACAAAGATCTGGATAGTTTACCAAAGTGAACATTGCACCAGTGTTAATGGCTCTGTTGAACACACCGCAATTCTACAGCATGAATTGAGCTTTCTCAGACATGGTGAACTTGGAATCTACAATTATCATAATCGCTTTTCCAACTTATGATTTTTCATGGACCACGATAAGGATGTTGATAGTTTCCTTCAAGGATTTAAATCCCCATAAGATGAGGATATCCCAGTTCTCTACAGAATGGGATGTCTCATTGTCCTATCTTATTTCGATAGCCGTCCTAATGGAGCATCTCGATACCCTTGTCCCTCTAACCTTCAATTTTTCATTATTCTTTTTTTTTTCCCTTCCTTTCTTCCTTTCTTTCCTTTTTTTCTTTATTTTCCTACTCCTTTTTCTTCTCTCTTCCTTTCTTTCTTTCCTTATTCTTCTTTTCTTTCCTTGGTTTTTTTCCTTCTTTCCTTCCTTTCTTTCTTTCAATATTCTTCTTGTTTCCCTGCATGGTTGGATTTCAATGTCTTACCTCTGCTTCAATCTCATCTTCCTTAGGAATGGCAATGAGACATGATAGAGGTGAGGAGCCATTCTCCGTCTCTATTTCCGCTACTATTTTAGCCCCGGAGCACCATTCCTCCCCATCCCGATTTCCATGAGGACAGGGATCCCCATGGGGATCTTCGTCCTCCCCTACCTCAATTTTAATAAAGTCTCGATTTTGATTTTCACGAAAATCCCTATCCCACCAAGTACCCCATCCCCACCAACCTTATTTTTGACATTAAAATATTTATTTTTTACCTTGATCGTTACTCATTATGTTTCTAACATAAAAATAAAAATAAAATATCAAGTTACATATAACAAATGAAATAGATTCAAATAAATTTACCATAATTGCAAATTTCATGAACTAATTCATAAAAACTAAATGAAACCATAATCTCAAAAAAGCATAATATAATATAAGTTTATGGCGTGAGCTACTTTACAAGAAATAAAAGCATCCAACTATAAGTATTAATAGATATAAAAGATGTGAGCGCATGTAGGCTTAAGGTATTTTAAGATTATATATAGAGCTATATTTATAATATTCAAATTATAATATCATTTAAATAAAATAAAATAAATGGGAATCCCATGGGGCAGGGAGTACCCTTTCCATCCCTATCCCATCCCCATTTATGGAGATAGAATTTTTTCCATCCTCATCCCCATGAGAAGAAAAATTCCTCCATTCCCACCCCATTCAGAGCGGGTCCCCCTGTGGGGATTGAAAAAAATTGCCATCCTTAGTCTTCTCACAAGAACAGGACAGGATGGCCGGAATGCCTCCCATCCTGCTGGGACTTTAAACTTATTTCCTTCAGCCATGCACTACTTTGGTGGAAAACTAACACAAAAACTTATACGAAGTAAGGAGAAATCACCATTCATTTCTCATTTTCAAGCTTTCTCGTCTAATACACTCCCTTTCATTTTTTTCAACTATAAAGTGTATAAAAATGTTATCAGAGCCATGTTTCATCTCCATGAAATTCCTCATCTCCAACCTCTTGTTCTAGTCGTTATGAAAATTCCACCTCTTTCAACTAGTTACTAATGAACCATCTATCAATTCTCAAAAGAAGCCCCTTGGAAAAAAGCATGCTTTAAGGTGACAACTGATAACGAACAAGAAATAAATATGTAAACAAACAATAAGGACAGAATCATGTCATATCAGATACCGGAGCACATAATAAATTGTTGAAAGATATGATGAGAATAACAATTATTTTTTCTAACCTATTAATTAGCAACAATTGTTTCCTTTATTAACTTGTAATAGAATTATGCAAGACCAAGGGACGAAATTGTAGAATCTGCAAATGAAATAAAAAAGGGACACATGATGGTTTGTGGTCATGTTTCAAATTTGTAATCAAGGGTTATACTTACGCAATTCCTTGAGCAAGAGTTGTGGCAACTCTCATTCTCATTGCCCAGTCCAAGCTCCTACCCCCCCTGGGTATGTGGTGCAGCCATCTATCCAATGGCCCATTAGCAACAAACTCATAAACAATATAGCGATCACCATGATCATAGCAACAACCTTTCACAGCCACCAAATTGGGATGATGGAGCCTTGCAACTCTTCCAATTTCAGAATAGAACTCCTTTTTCCTTTGAAGGCTAGATCTTTTCAGCCTCTTAACAGCCACCCTTGATCCATCTGGCAACAGCCCACTATATGTTCCACCAGTCTTGGCATCTCCAAGAAGTCGATTTCCTTCACTAAAGTTCTTTGTAATTGATCGCAACTCTTCATTGGTAAACACCTTCCATGATGGAGGAACTAATGCAGCTGCTGAAGGACTAGATACTTTGCGTGATCTTCTGCGTTTCTTGCTTCTCCTGTACACAAGGAGCCATATCACAACAGCTAAAGTGGTTGAAAGAATCAAACCACTCACAACTGCAAGTATTATGAAATATTCTTCATGGCAGTGCTTCCGGTGACATTTGTTCTCTGATACAAAATAAAAATTATTACTTTTTGAAAATTTTAGTGCACAAAGTACAGAAAACAACACATGTATGAAAAGGAAAACATGACTATAAGCGATATGCCATCTATCCATGGTGGGAACAATTGAAACCAAAATGCACAAAAGTTCAAAGAAACTTTTAAACACTATATCAATGAAATTACTTTTCACTTGATGCAGATAGCAGAATAAACAAATTTTGCGAAAATGAACATCAAACTGGATAAAACATATTAAGAGGAGATAAATGGGTAGGTCAGACTATACCCCGATCAATCATGCAAATAAGTTCATGAGATGCATTGCATCTTTCTGCAACGAGACCGACACGGTCTTTAGTTACCAAAGTACATGAATCAGTTGGGCTGATGCTGTTGCATGAAGCTCTTGTACAGTTGATATGAAATGGCTCCCCAGGAAAAACTGATTCACTCCAATGAGACTCGTTGTTGGACCATTTCCAACCAAAACCAAGAGAAGAGTTGTATCTTCCTCCAACCCAACACCCTGTGAGATTATCAGCACATAAAGCCTGGGCAACACTCAACTCCTGAACTGATGTTAGTGCTGCCAAATGACCATTAAGACCCTGACAAAGCTCCTCTGACCGATCCCAAGTATGAGACTTTTCTATATATTTGAAGCATTTATTCTTATCGGGACTCACTTTCCAACCAACAGGGCAAGATGCTGTCCACAAACAAGCAAAAATCATGAGCATCATAATCACCTTAGTGTCAAGTTATGAATTTATCCAGGCATGAGAGATCACATGCAAGAACAAACAATGCTATCCAAATTAGCCATATCTTATTAAAAACTGTATTTACATTTTGATATCATGAGTTTTGATAATGTTGAAAAAATAAAAGATCACATTATGATTACAAGTTTATAAAGATCACAGTAGTTGGTATTCATGCAGAGCCATAAACACTTGCTCTTTCACTGCCAAAGCTAACAGAACTATAATGCTTGTTGTTATCCATCTATTAACCTATTTTATTATTCAAACCAGGGCAAACATGAAGTTGGATTTGCAAGTAAGAGTTATGTTTCTTTTTTTGAAAAAAAGATTATAGAACATCAAATTTTGACAATAGATGGCCATCTAAGAATTATATCTTCATATTGATGTGAATAAGTAATCATGAATACTAATTCTAAAAAGAAACTCGAGAAACTTGCATTACAAATAAAAGACTTGCTCAGCTCTTGTTGCATTATCAGGATGAAAACAGCATGTCCAATGCATGGAAGCCTGTCTTGAACTTATATATGGATTTTGCAAATGCTGAAAAATTAGCTGACCTCACCTCTAGTGATAAATCCTTATGCTAGCTAGGGACTGCTTAGCATTTATGACCATTTTGCTGCATAAATATGCAAATATTGAGAAAATCACATGTATTACAATGATGACGAAGACAATAATAAAGCCTTAATTTTAAACTAGTTGGAGTCAGATACATAAATTTTTTTTTCCATTCTGCTCAATTTAGAGTCATATTTTCAGTAACATGCAAAGATTTTAAATCTCTCTTTATTACTTCCTCTCATGCAATTTTCGATCTATTTTTAACTTTTTTTTTCTTTTATATGTATCAAATCACTCCTTTGCACTGATCCATCCCTAAATCCACATTGCAAATGTCGAACCCATCTAAGTCGTTATTTTCTCAATCATCCTCAATTAGTGCTACTTCCATCTATTTATAAATAACTTTATTCTTTATTTTATCTTTTCTTATATTAGTACACCATCTCAACATTCTAATTTCAGCCACATTTATTATATATATATATATGTGTGTGTGTATAATTTTCTAACTGCCCAACATTTCATACCATAAAGTATAACAGATCTTATGGCTATCTTATAAATTTTTTTCTTTAATTTGATAAGTATTCTATGATCACATAATATTCCAATTATACTTCTTTATTTCATCTAACCTGCTTTAATCCTATGGATATCATTTTCAATTTCTCATTTCTTATGAATAATCAATCCTAATATCAAAAATAATCATATTTAGGAACTTCATGTTCCTCAATTTTTTCTCTACATTCATTTCTATTTTTAATTATACTAAAATTGCATTCCATATAATTTGTCTATCCTACTTAACCTAAAAACTCTTAAGTTCTAATGCATTTCTCCATAATTCCAATTTACGATTAACCATGGTCTTATTTTTATCCACTAATACTAATATCATCTGCAAATAACATGTACTATGCAATATCTTAGATATGTTTAGTAAACTCATTCATAACTAATCCAAAAAAGTAAGAAATAAAAGCATATCTCTGATGTAAACCAACTATAATTAGGAATTCTTTGGTACCGCTAGTAGTTCTTATACTAGTAACTGTTCCATTATACAAATCTTTTATTACGTTAATATATGTAAAGAGTACTCCTTTTTTTTCTAGCACCCATTATAAAACTTTTTTAGGGACTTTTTCATATGCTTTCTTTAAATCAATAAAAATGATATAAAACAATAAAAATGATATGAAAATCTTATCTCTTTTTTTATACTTCTCTATTAGCCTACGAAGAAGAAAAATAGTTTTTATAGTCAACTTTTTTGGCATAAAATCAAATTGATTTTCTAATATTTTTGTATTAGATCCTAATCTATGCTCAATTACTCTCTTCTAAAGTTTTATATTATGACTCATGAGCTTAATACCATGATAGTTAAAACAATTTTAAATATTTTTTATTTTTATAAATCAGTACAATTATGCTCTTCTTTCATTTATCAAGCATCTTCTTAGTTTTTAAAATCTTATTAAATAAATTTATCATTCAAGTTACTACTACATTACCTAAACATTTTCAAACCTTGATGAAAATTTTGTTAGGTCTCACTGCTTTTCTTATTTTTATCTTTTTATAGCTTCTTTGCCTCAGGTATCCTATTCTATAAATATACATCATATTTCCATCTTCAGTGGATTTATTAAGGCGTCCTAAATTATTTATACGATTTTTATTTAATAATTTATTAAAATAGCTTCTCTATCTTTCTTTGATCTTATTCTCCATAACTAAAACTTTTTTATCATTATTTTTTATGCATTTAACCTAAACATATCTCTAATTTTTCTTTCTCTGAGTCTTGCAATATATATATATATATATATATATATATATATATATTTCTTCATCTTTAGTTTTTATCTTGCAATATAATTCTTTATATGCCTTGAATCTAGCCTTCTATACTGCCTTTTTGACTTCTTTTTTATAACTGTCTTATAGTTTTTATATGCTTTTTTATTCTTATATTTAGGTAGTTTTTTATAACTTTTAGCATTAATCGCTAATTAAACTTTTTCATTCCACTACTAAATTTTCTTATAATATAACCCTTTTTCATTGACTCTTCTAGCACCTTTATAGTTAATTTTTTAATACTATTAGCGATATCTTCGGATATGGCATTAATTTCCTTATCTAGACTCCATTTTCTTTTATCATTCTATCCATAAAAGCTATTAGTTTTTCTCATTTTAAATTCCACCACATAATCCGTGGAATCTACTCTTTTTGTCCTTCTTCATTTTCGAATACATACATTCATAACCATTAATTTATGTTACATAATTAAACTCTTACTTAGCATAATCTTACAATCTTTACAAAAAAAAAAAAATATTAATCTTTCTAGCATGGACGAAATCTAATTGAATAACATTATATCTACTTTTAGAATTTATTAAATAAAAGTTCTTTTTAAAATATGTGTTGACTAATACTAAATCATATGCCATTGTAAACTCTAAAATGATATCTTATTCTTCATTTCTATCTCTGAAACCATGACCTTCATATAGTCTTTTAAAACTTATACTATATTTCCCCGTGTCCATGAAAATCTCTTCAAATAAATATTTTTCTCTCTATTAGGAATCTCTTAAATTACTCCATCCATGTCCTCCCAAAAGTTTTGCTTTGTGGGCATTATCTAAACCTTTCTAAGGAGCATAAGCACTAAAATATTAATTGACTCATCTCCTAATACCAATTTAATCAAAATTATTTTATCTTCTATTCTCTTAATATGTACAACCTCAACTTTTAAGCTCTTATATACAATAATTCCTGAACATTTTTATCTTATCTTCACTTATATACCAAAGTTTATAACCATCAGCCTCTTTTACTTTTTCTCTTATCTGCTTAGTTTCTTATAGATAAGCTATGTTAATTCTTTTTTTAGTCATTATATTTATTTGTTTCATTAATTTTTCTGTTAATTATCTGATATTTTAAGTTGCTAAATGTATTTTATTTTTTTGAATTAGCTACTTTACTCACATTTGTCAATAAAAGTGTGAAAATCCTTCCTTACTTTCTGCCACACCCGAACATTGATGTAATGCATCTCTTCTGGAGACTGCCCTAGCTATCCTTACCAAATTTTTCACTACGCTCAGGATCCGATGTAACACATCAAAAGTAGGGAATGCTCAAATGATTTTCGCTATCGGATTCATATTCATAAGGTATGACTATAGTTTTACACTGGTTATCAATCTATTGCAATCTTTGTCCTTTATTCGAGCTTGAGACTAGCTATATATAAAACTTTATATATAGATGGAGTTAAAATCACCTATATGACAATCAACAGGATAAAAGGATTGTTGACGTATGCATGAACCAAACTTATATTATGTATAAACTTCTATTATCTTCATGAACTTATATTATGTCATCGTACAATGCATTCTTTCTTCTAAGTTCAGCCACTTTGTTAGGTAAGAAAAAATAAAAAGAAAATAATTGAGAAGAATAGCAGAATATGCAGAGATCTCCCCTACCTTGTAAGAAAGGTGGGAGAAAATGTGCAAAATCATGCATGTCCAGAATTTACTGAAGAGATGCCCTATTCTGGGGTTGGCACATATCTACTATTCTATCTCTTGCTTTTTGAAATCTAGCACACTTTCTCATCTTTCCTCCATTTTTTACTACATTTCCAATAACTTGAGTACATAAACAACCTTATATCAGGAATCTTTTGTCTATGGCTCAAAGTTCAACTTATTGTAGTCTTTACATAGTGAATGTTAACATATCTTTGAATAAACAAAGGAGACTATCTTAGAGTAGTGTTTTCATGTCCTTCACTGAGAAAAGAGGAAGGTTGTTTGCATTTGGCATTTGATTTTTCTTATCTCTCCTTTAAGTCCATTCAAGATTTTAAGTGACTTAGTTATCATGAAATTCAAAAGAATAATTGTTAAAGATCTTCTTTTTGAACTCAACCCAAAAGATCTTTGAAAGCTAACATGCGTCAAACAGTAAACCTGTTTTAGGTTACACAGCTGAAATCCAACCCATTCTCCTAGAAGAAGATATACATCCCAGAGGGTCAGACCTCCATGCATATCTTAGTTTACCAGATTCACTATTATTAATTTCAAAAAGATTGCTATCATTATTTTCAAAAAAGAAAAAAAAGTAAAACTTAAAGAATGTTTTTTCTTATTCTAAACAAAATGTGTTCTCACACATGTCAATTGTTCCTGCAGTAATTAACTTCTTCAGAAGTGCCATAATAGCCTTATTGCCACTTCTTAATGATTTATAATTATGCTAAAAGAATCATGTCTGGATACCTCTAATGTAATCTTGACTTCTATGTGTTGATTGATATTTATTGATGAAAAGTGGATGTGTTCTTGAAAATATACGGTATCAATTCGAAAGATATGGAAATGTGCTATATAATGTATAGCTCAATATTTTCAACAATCAAGTATGGGCATCCTTGACAGTTTAATAGCAGCAATGCTGGACATGAAGAATATATTTCCAACAAGATCTGTTCAACACTTAGCTTTGCAGCAATGTAACAGGCAAGTATATGTACACTGGTCAATAGCAGAAAGACTAACATCATTATCATTTTAGCACATCTAAAAACAAGTAAAGGCAGTGCTGATAGTAGGAACCTCCACTCCTGATGGTAATGTTGACCTGTGACTTGTAGAGCAAGCAAAAATGAATGTTCTTCTCAGAATTCACCCTCTCAAGTAAGACATAAGAACCTAGATCTTCCAATACTAGAAAGAACTTGATTTGGTAAATCTCTGTCCATGGTTGGCCTGATCAAGACTTACATTTTGACTCGGTAGACAAGGATAACATGTTAATTTAATTATTGGAATAATGAAGGATCTTGTTGTAGTCCAAGGATGATTTACAATCAGAGGGCACCACTTGAAGCATTTCAGATGGCTGTGTCAACAGCACTCTCTGTTTTACCAGCACCTAGGATTGTCATCCTCCATAACAAATGGAACAAGAAAAGAGGAAAAGAAAAAGAAAAAGAAAAAAAAAAAAAACCTACGTTCAGGAACTACATCTAGACATCAAACTTGCTATAAGATGCTCTTGGAATAAATCAATCCCTTGTTCTTTCATCACAAATCCATTGGAGATAACCATGACAACAATTGCCTATCTGCCTGCCTGTAATGATACACCCTACGCCTGCTGCATGTCAATATTGCTACCTAGCTCAGCAACTAAAAGCCCCATTAACAGCATCCAAGATTACTAAATAGTCTGATGAGTGAATGTCAAAATAAGAGCCACATGCAAACAGCTAATGATTAGCAAAGCTTAGGGAATCTAAAACAAACTATGGAATCTATAGTGTGTGTGGCTCATAATCTTGATAGCCTGACCAAGTTATAAACTTCATAAGTAAGCAATCGGCTTGGTAAGCAAGCAAGAGTGAGAGTGACAGAGTATTCTTTGAGATGAGAGAGGGTGTACAAGAAATCTTGTGATTGAGTTTTGGGATAAAAACATAACTGCTATATTCTTGCACTGGCTATTCTCTCATAGTGAGATGTACGCAAGGTTTCACCGAATTACCTAAATCAAGCATGTTCACTTCTATTATTCCATCCTTATTTATTTTTTCTATTAAATAGGAGTGTGCATGGTCCTGGCAACCTCCACAATTTCCTTCGGATTGAGCAGGATTCCTAAAGCTATCAGAACGTTAATAACAAGTAAACAAATAAATATTTCATCGAAGTCACGAAAAAAAGCAGATCCCCTTAGTTTCAGTTTAACCAATCCCTAGTTTTCTCTTCATTTGTTTCCCTCTTACTTCTCGTTCTACTTTTCCGAGGGGAAGTCGTTCTGCTATTAGATCACGGGGATACATAATCTCTAGCATCACTGATCAGTCGTTACTCAAAAAAAAAAAAAAAAAAAAAAGGGTTCTAGGCATAATAATAAGCAATTAAACCTTTCCTCCTTCAAGTTATCCAGACACAAATTCAACACAGTTGTGTCAGACCAACCGGATGGCAAAGAGAGATGGACAAGACTATAATTGGAATGGAGGAGGGATATGATGAGAGAAGGAGGAACTCACAGCCTTGAGCCCCAACGAGAGGGGCGATCCAGCAGAGGGAGGTGAAGCAAGCCAGATACAAGACGAGTGGGAGACGCGCCCTCGACATATCCCGTCCCCGTCCACCGATGTCGCACCCAGGCCAGTTCCTGTCCCGCGCGGAGCTCGCCGCCTTCCTCCTCCGATTTCGTTCGGTCTTCCAGTGCTGCGACGGCGACCAGGATGCGAAAAGGAAAAGGTAGAAGGGGCGGAACGGAGGGGACCGGGACAGACGGACGCGCTTTTGTCACGAGCGTTCCACGTGACTCCAATTAAAAGCCAATGACTACTAGGTCAGTACTACAACAGCAAGGCCAATGACTACGATTGAAAAGGTTAATTTTCACCGCTGGTTATTGCTTTTATCATCCACTGCAATTTACCTTTTTACCTGGTGAAAAGAATGATGCCGGGCAACGTGGCTCGGTGCATTCTTTTAATGTTCATTTAGAAATATAAATTTAGGTGGTATGGCTTGAAGATAATCGTCCAAATTAACGTCAAAAAGGAATATATGGGTCAAAGAGGAGCTATTCAATTATTGGGATGGAATACTGCCATCAGGTAAGTGCCTCAAGGTTATTTTAATGGGGGCGAAGTAGTTGTATTGTTGATAAGCGGACCCTGTCTTTTGATAGAACTTTTTTTTTTTTTTTGAAAGAGTGAATTCATTAAATTGTTCAACCTCATAATAATTTGCCCAAAACGTTCCCCTCCGGAGCTTGCGTCGTCATTAACAGCACGTTTGGACATAGAAGGACGAGAAAGAAAAACTTTGAAAGGAAGGTAAAAAGGATGAAAAGAAAAATAGGTTACTCATTTCCTTTTTTTTTTTTTTTTAATTTAAAGGCTAAATTTCTTTATCTTCTAACAAGGAACTATTTGCATGAAGAAAGAAAAAGGAAAAGGACCATAAAAACCCTTATTTTATGAAATAAAAAAGAAAAAAAATAAAAATTACTCATTTCCTTCGTTCTTCTTTCAAAGTCTAACTTTTTTTTCCTTTGAATTTAGGGTAAAAAAATATATATTTTATAAATTTTATCTTCTTTTCTCTTTTTTTTTCCTTTTGAATTAGCAACCATTCCTTCCCCTCCTTCTCCTCTCCTCTCTTCCTCTCTCTTTTTTCTTCCCTTCTTTCTTCGCTAAAGATCCAAACAGACCCTAAATTGAAGGATAAAAAGGAAAAGAAGAATGATTTATATAATGTTTGGCCCTATATTACCTTCCTTCCTTCTTTCCTTCTTTTCTAATAAGAGAATGGCAATAACCTTTTCTCACCCTTTCTTCTCCTTTCCTTCTCTCCTCTCTCTTCACCATTCCTTCTCTTTTTCTCTAAAGATCCAAATGGACCCTTGGTTTCCATGTGCACAGATTGTTATACCCAAGCTATTTAGTTTGACTAAAACAAGTTGATATAAAATCTAAAATGAATGAGTTTTATGAAAACATTTGTCTGGTTGATTCTTGTAAAACTAGCTTGATAAAATCTAAAAGGTCACAAAATCTAAAAAATAAAGTTTATGAAGAACGTAAGTCTCCTTATTTTTTATAAAACCTATTTTAGAAAACAAGCATCATAATTTTGTTTGAAGAAACCCGAGAGATAAACAGTCAAGAACCTTTAAGTTTTTCTCATAAACAATGGGATTGAAAGAGAGCAGAAAAGCTTTTTCTTTTTCTTTTTCTTTTTTTTATAGAGGAAGCCAAACTTAAGAAAAGGCAATTGTTGATTTATTATTGCTACCATTCCTGGAATTACCTCATCCTTTGAAGCATCAATTGTATTTAAGAGAGCATATGCTGAAAAGTTCTACATGATCATTGGCTAATAAAGTCTATTTTGATTTGAGTTTCTTTGAAACAGTTTTGTCATAGGTATCCATCGATTTTAACTTAACCTCTGCATTTGTGTTTAACTTAACCTGTAAGTGTTTACTAGGTTACAACTGAGGAACTTAATTAAACACAGCTAAAAAAAAGTAATCATTTGGATTCCTTAATCCTTCATGGGTATCTAAGACCTCTCCAAAAAACAAACGTGAGACGACCTCGTGCAAATGTGACTTTACTCTTATAATTAGTTGTATGGTAGGGATTTTGGATATTTACATGGGATAAATAAATCTAAATGATAATCTCTGATTAGCCTATTTGGGTGCGATCCTACCTCTTGTTAAAGATGGTATTAGAGTTTATTATTCATATGAACTAAGAGAATATAGTGTGGGTTGTTTTAGGCTAACCATAATTTTATGATTGCATTGAAGATTGTATCCTCAACTTATTAAAGATGACTTAAAAGAAAAAGCATATAAGGATCCATATAGGTGTGTATTTAGTTCCCTATCTATTATGCATTGAATAGATGATTGGTATTTAAACAAGCTACAGAAGTTGAAAATTTTCTATATATGAGCTATCATTAATTGTTAGTGATTTTGAATTTGCATAATTAACTGAACATATATGTGGGATGAGCCCACTATTGATATATGCAATTCATGTGGCTTAGGTTTACATGCACCTTTCATTGGGTGATATGGTTGGTAGTTTATGCGTGCCTGAAACCTAATGGTGACTCATGATGGAAGGGCCTGTTAGGATTTTACTATATATAGAATAGGTTTTCTCTTCTCTTATCATATATGTGATTAGTTTTCTTCAATTAAAATATTATCTATTGAAAGAGCAGAAAGAGAAAAATCTAGTCTTAGCATTTCTGATGAGTGCTTCTTTATGTTGCTAGATTTTTTAAAGCTTTTTTTATAATAGTAAAAATAGGTATACTAATGAATTTTATATTATTATTTGGTATTCTAAATTATATATATCATTTCTTCAAAGGTTCTTATAAGAGGATCTTAAAATATGCCTTCTGGTTAGGTAGCTTTTCTGATGACCACAATCCCCTTTCTCCTTGAAAGCCTAATAGATTTCAAGATGGGTAATTTTAACACATATAAGCATATAGCGATCTTGATATTAAAGAACTACAAGAGTGGCCTATTGATTTTTAAAGAATCCATGAGCATTAGAGAGGAAAGCTTGAGAAGGGAGAGAACATGTCTAATAATCACTTGGACGAAATTTAGGTACCGTTCTATATGTATAAGCCATCTGGTTTGTATCTATCTCTTCTCCTGTTTTTATCACATGAAGTTGAGGTGACAACTAAAATGGTTTAAAAAAATTGAGGGATAGATTCAAACCTGATAACTCGTATGTATAAAACTATACCTAAGTTCCATTCTAATAATCTTGCTAATAAAGATTAGCTTCATGGAGCCCTTGAGAATTTATGTGAAAGAATGTTAAAATCTTTTTACTTTTTGAATGTCATAGATTTGAAGTAATGAGCTAGGCAAAAAAATCCCCAACTTGTTCACAAAAGGTCCAGATCACCTGCTTATTTACAAAGTAATAATGCTTGGTATCACTGAATCTAATCAATCCTCCTCCTAAAGGAAGTGTTTGACAACCTAAATAAGATAATTGCAACAATCTTACATCACCTCTAATCTTTATCCCAAGATGATATCATCTCGATAACTTAAGATTGCCATGTTTGATTGCTAGTTCTAATGATTAAAAATCTTAAAGATATTTATAGTCAACTTATTTAATATGCAATAGAAATCTAAGATCGCTGATCATATAATATTTAAATTATCTTTGATATATTTTGTAACAGCTATCATCATTAAATACTTTTTTTATTATAATATTAAATTATTTTATATTATTGTAATATCATAATATTATAATTATATTATCATAGTAATAATATATTATTTTGTTACTATAATATAATCTCATAACATTAAATTATTTTATATTAACATGAAAAAAATATTGAGGTTTTTTATTGTGCATACTCTTTCTATAGATGTGGGGTATTTTGATTCCTAAATTTTTGTCCAAGTTCATTATTCTTTGGTAATTTAGGATACTTATCTTCAAAGACAGATACAGGAATATAAGATTGAGTAGCAATTCGCTCGATATATTTTGCAACTACTATTATACTATATTATTATTTCATATTATTTATCATAATAATTATATTATTATAATGTATAATATTATAATAATATATTATATAATAATAATAATGGATAATATTATATTATTATATAATTATATAATATTAAATTATATTATATGAATATAAAAATAATATTGAGATATTTTTTATTGGGTGCATTTTTCTATAAACAAAAGGTATTTCAGTATACAAATTTGAGTCAAGGTCATTGTTCTAAAGTAATCTTAAATATTCATCTTGAATGTTAAATATATTCTTGCTAGGTTGATCGGTAACTTGAGAGGTGGAGATGATTTGATTTCACTTTATATAAGAACAAATATAATGACCCCATTATTTTTATTTAAATCATCGATGATTTATACGAAGACTTAGGACCTAATATGAAGATGGCAAAAGGAGCAATACAGCCTAGCTTTTTCAAAATAAAATTTTATAAAAAATTTGTCACTTTTTAATTTATTACTTTATATTTTTTTATATTTTTATAGATGTGGTTTAGGATGAAATTCTCTCTGATGCTTCTTCACCAGCTCACCGACCTGCAATTTTAGTTCTGGATGCGCATGCTCTCTACGAAATTTATACAAAGTTGTAAATAGTTGATTATAAAATATAATTAGCATAATAAAAAGTTTAAACGAATTTTGTGAAAGTTGGTCAATATGTTAGATTGTTAGCTTTATATTCTATTTATTTATTTTACTTTAATAAATTATAATATTAACTGCATATTCTATAATATTTATTATTTATGAATATTACGATGTACTTTTGAACTTTTTCTTATAAATTTATGTAAATTCTTTTCAAAATTTAAGTAAATTTATATTAAAAGCTTGCGTAAGTTTTCAGCATGTCGACATGACAAGTCTGAAAAAGAGAAGCAGCCCATGAGGACCAAAGGTACACTACCAGGTGTAATACTGTTTCAAGTTCAAAAGATTTTGAATCGAATTGGTAAAGAAATTATGAGTAATATAGTTAATATAATAAATATATATATTTATATATAATTAGCGTAAGTTGTCAATATATTAACTTTCTAAACAGCTATAATATTAGTTGTTCATTCTGTGCATTTATTATTGATTAATTATATAAATTAATTAGGTCAGATGTGCTTATGAATTCTATCCTTTATAAATCTTTGTAAGCCTTATCCAAAATTTATATAAAAGATATGGAAAATTTATGCAAGCATTGACAACACAGCAAGATTTTTTTAAAAAAAAAAAATTGCAAGGACTGGAGATAATTCAATCAAAATTTCAAAAAACTACATCAAATATGTTAAAAATTAAAACAATGCTGAAACTATAAATTTAAAGAGAATAAATATCTCTTACAGATTTTTCTGGAAACAATCCGCTTGTCGTTTGCTCTGAGACGACGGATGAGCTGGCCCATTCATTGCTTCGCCATCTCGGGCCCGAAGTCCCAGGAGAAACACCGGCGCACTCCAGCCTAGGCGGATAGGTCGGGCCATAGATTGGAGAAGTGCATTAAAGCGAGGAGAGTGGGCTTCTTAAATCGGGGGGCCATGTGAATGGGACGGATCTCGCTCCCCGTGAATGCTAAAATATTTTGTCCGACGCCGAGACGCGCCCCCCATCTTCTTGCTCCGTCACGCATCAAACGATTTTTTTTTTTTTTTTTTTCCTTCTCCTTTTTCTCGAGTTACCATTTTTTTCACGATAAAGCATTTTCTCGAGTTACCGCTTCCTCTGTTGCCAGTTTCCTGTCATCAATATTTCCTCGATTCACCCTTTCCTCAGGATACAGCGTTCGCTGGCTGTAAAATGACGGATTATCACTAATAATGATAGTCTAATAATAGAGTGCGAATCCTTTGCTACCAATTGTTTTATGTTACGCGTGCTGCGCTGGCCCACACCGCGCACACCATCTGCGGCCGCCGTCACTGCCGCACCGCTGCGACCACCCTAGCCCCATCCCCCGACCACTCCGCCCGCGCGACGTCTCGATGAGCCACCCTGGCACGCCATCATCGCGTTGCCAAAGGTGCAACGGCGATGGAGTAGCATTTCGAGTATCCGGGTGCCCGCGGAGCTGGACACCGCGGAGGGCGGAGCGGTCACCGTGAGATCAGATAGCCATCGCTTGGGCTCCTATTTCTTCCCCTCTTCCACCTCCTCTCCCATCTCAAAGGCCCTACCCGCTTCTCCAGACCGGCCCTTTAGTTTCCTCCCTAGGCCTCCGTCCCTCCATCTTTCCATCCTCCGATCACCACGAGAGAGAGACCCTGGACAGGGGCTTAGGAACCAAACGGCGGGCTGCCGCTGGGTTTCAATTATTATTATTATTATTATTATTTAAGTTCTCTGACGAAGACAAAGCCATTCTCCGTTAACCTCCTCTCCGGCGAGACATGGTGGGCTCCAAATTGAAAGAGCGGCATCAATAGTTGACGGCTGAGGGCGATGGCTTAACAGAAAATTAGCAACGAGAATTCCAGACTCAGAGTAACGACGATGCCGAAAGAAAATGAGTGAGGAGGCGGCCAGGTGCGGAGATCGAATGAATGGTAGTGAATGTTTGGTAGGTGGAGGCGGTCCGGCGGCAGCAGTCAGGCCGCTGGCTTAAATTTACTACATCACCTGCGGATATGGTTGGGCTTGCTGGCCGCGATTCGCTTCGATTGTCCTGGGGCCGCTTGGGGGAGCGGGCACGCTGTGCCGGTCAAACTTAGCCCTACCTGCACGGGGTCGGGGAGCCACTAACGACGAATATAGCCATCTGATGCCTAGCCAACTTTCTGGGTTGATTAAAATAAAGAATTGAGCGATCGAAATATGTTGCACCAATGTTCAACTCATGCATCACCGTTTCGTACGAGGTTGAAGAAGATGAAAAATTATAAAATTTATAAATTTTTTAAAATAAATATTTTAATATGAGATTTTCTTTAAAAGACTACAAGTAGATTAAGAGGGATTAAAAACAAAACTTATACAGAGATAGAAAAAAAAAAAATCAAAACATTAAAATTAACAAAAAAAATAAAATAAATAAATCTATCATTTACTGTTTATAAATATAATCAAACATAAGAAATTCAAAAGAAAAAAAAAAAAAAAGCTGCATCTAAAAATATTAGTTTTGTAACTTTTGATCTTTATTTTTTTAATGTCATGTTAAACGCACCCTAACAATTAATAGGGTAGAGGACAACGAATATAGCCATCACATGCCTAGGCAACGTATTAGGTTGAGATGTTTAGCTCATACATCACCATGAATGGATAATAGCCATCAGATGCCGAGCCAAATTTGTTGGGTTGGTTAAATAAAATCAAGGAACGAAGGACCAAAAGATGTTACACTAATGTTAAACTCATGCATCCCCGTTAACGGATGATAGGCTGGGGAAGTGGAGAGAAAGAGCTAGATATCGTTGACCTTTTTTTAAAAAAAAAAAAACTTAATTCTCGTTCTGTGATGAAGTGGCATGGCAATGCGGTGGAAAGGCTGATGGGAATCCTGGGGTCAGAAAGTGCTTCGTTTTTTTGTCCTCTTTTCCTTGGAATAAAAGACGAGCACCGAAAGAGAAACGCCCATCGCCCCAGCAGTCACTCACTAACCGAGCGACCACCACATTTTCTGCAGAGCGGGATGGCGATTTGATAGAAAAGAAAGCGTGTTAGAACGGCTGTTAATTTTGGTTTGGAAAACACGATGCCCATGGGTCCGTATTTTTTCAGATAGAAACAGAGGAAGGGGGCGAGGGCTGAGTGACGAGTTTATTTTAGTGTGGATACCATAGCGCTAAAGGACAAGCGAGTGGTCTGGTTATCATGGGTCTTCGGGCCCACGAAAGCAAGAGGACAACCCACATCCCATATGGCTCGGATCAGGGAAGTGATACCATGTGCTCGATGGCAGCCTCCTCCCAAGCCAGGCCTTCTCACGATCAACGCTCCAAGACAAAACAGCTAACGATCCCTCGCTCTCAAATCCGACCCCCTTCAGAGAAGGAACAAGAGGAGAGAAATGATATGACAAGGAACACACTCTCTCCACGGCATGATTATCCCTTCTCCGAACAGGATTCCCATCACCTCCCCCAGCGCAAGAGGGGGCTGTAAAAAGTTAGATGGCTGTGTGCTCGCTGAAAGGGCGAGGAGGCCCCGCCGCGGCCAGCACCTTTTCCTCTGTCGGCTTCGATCCGTTCGAGCTCAAATAAGACACAGAGTTCCCATCTCGGCCCTCAGGTGCCATCTCAGGGAGAGGAGATGAACAGCAATCAAAATTGCACATCCTCGATTAAAAAAACTCAAAGCGTGTTCACGAAAGCCACCAATCCAATATACTCTGGATAACTCTGGATAAAAGGATACAATATACTCGGGAAAAAAGAAAAATAGAATGTAATGAACCTTAAAAAGAGAGAGAACAAATAAATAAGGAAGCAAAATGAACAGATATAGATAGATCAGAATTACAATGTAACGGGCAAAACGAGGGTATAGTAAAAAAAAAAAAAAAGTTAAATCAAGAAGATACTAGCAGGAGTTCTGAGCTTGATTTGACCGTAAACTTTTAGGGGGGAAGACGAAGGGAACTAACAGCGTGTCTAGCTTCCAACAGCCAGCAAAGAGGGATTGGCGCCTAATTTGTTGCTGGTAGTACTGCCTCCAGCTCCGTTGATTATGTTGTTACTGGCGTTGATGGCCGTGATGACACTAGCTGTGGTGGCCGCGGTGGTGCCGTTCTTGATGGCATAGCTGGGCTTGGAGGAAGAGAGGGCGGGTCTAAACGCTCTCATGGGGCTGGCGAAGGCCCAGCCCCAGCTCCTACTTCGACCACCGGGCGCGCCCGCTCCAACTCGTGCGGCAGCGCCATGGGCCGCAGATGCAGCCGAGGAGATCCTGCTGCTGTCGAAATCGTCGGCAGAGAGCCAGTAGGAGGAGGAGATCATTCCGAACCCTCCGAAGAATCCACCGCACTTGACCCGCTCCTTGATCCTCCGCTGCTGCTCGTCGTCTTCGCCGTCATCGTCCACGTGGAGCGCCATCTTGGGCTTGGCCTCCCGATGGGACTCCACCCTCCGGAGAGTGCAGTCGCCGAACCCCGTGGAGATGCGCTCCAAGAAGTCCCCCGAGAAGCTGCGACTCCCGCACCCAACCGATCTGGACCTGGCCACTTTCCTTCCGAACGAGGACGACGCCTGGCTCCCGCTTGGGCTCTCCACCTCCTCGCCTCCTCCTCCTCCTCCGCCTCCGTGCTCCCGCTTCGGAGTCTTTGTCTCCTCCTTAGCCATCGCCTTATCTGACGCACTCTGCTGCTGATGGTGGTGGTGGTGGCGCTTGACGTCTCCTCTGTCCCCTCCACCGACGCCGCCGCCGCCGCCCGACGAGGAGGTGGACCTCCTCCTGTTGCTGTTGCAGCCGCCGCCGCTGTTGTTGTTGGCCGAGGACGAGGAAGTGGAGGTGGACGAGGAAGAGGAGAGGTAAAGGAAGGACCAGAAGCTCTTCTTCCGGGGGCTGTCCACCGCGTCCGGAATACCAGTACACCCGCCCTCTGCGAGGCCCCCGACCGGCCTTGGTGCCACCGATTTGCTCCTCTTCAAGGTGAGAAGATTGTTGGCCGCCGAGGAGGAGGACGACGAGGGGATGGTGGTGGAGGCCATCACCTTCCTGCTGCCGCCGCTGCTGAGGTAACTGCTACTCTTCTTCTTCTTGTGGGCGGCCGCGAGGAAGGAGATCCTGGTCCGGCTCCCACCGCCGGCAGCGGTTCGAGCAGCACTGGAGGAGGCGGGTCCGGCCAGCCCTCCAGCACCGACCCCGAAATCGAAGCCGAGGCCGTCGGAGGGGAAAGATGTGGGGGAAGAGGAGGACGAGGAAGGGAGAGGGGCGAAGAAAGGGCTGGACTTGGAGGAGGAGACAAGCTTGCCGAGCTTCTCCTGTAGGCAGAAGGCGCATATCCCGCCAGGGTTGCTTCGGTAGGGGTGGTCGCTGCACTGCATCCCTTCACCCCCGTCATCCCCTGCCACCACCCCCGCCACCACCACCCTCTTGTCTCCCATATATTTTGGTCCGCCTCCTCCTTATTCCTTCTCTTGATCTTTTCTCCCTCCACTGAAACGGATCCCCTTCTTACTCACCGTAGCGCACCTCCTTTTTCCTCTTGGTGACGGAAGGAACGGTGATGACCAGAGTCTCAGAGGGAGGAAGGGAGAGGGGAAGCGGAGCAGGAGTGAGGGAGCAAGTAACTGACAGATCAAGGAGGAGATGAGATTTGAGAGTTTTGAACAGCGGGTGTTTATGATTACTTTAGGGTGGCCATTTTTAAAATGGCATTGGAGTTCGAGCCGCAGAACCGAACCACGTGGAGGCCGGAGTTAACTATGCCAATGGGCGATGGAGAAAGAGACCGGCGAGGCCCATGCAGCAGGGGACGGGGGTTTGGTAGCACTAGGGCATCAGGGAGACTTCTTCCTTGGCTGGATGCATGCCACCTATGCTCTTGATAGGCCCAGCGAGTGACAGGTGCACGTAAGTGCTAATCTCCCAACAGGCAAACGATTGTGAACTTGTTCTCACCACCATTCGGATGGTCCCCATGATTTTCATCTAGAGAATTTATACATCAACGACCTCAAGCCTACGAGAATCTCATTTATCCCTTCTCTGGTTTTGTCTTTTTTAGGTTAAGTGATGCAACATGTTTTCCAATTTCTGTTTATATAATCCACTGAAGTTTATCAAGTAACGCTCATATATCAATTTTAAGATTCAAGTTATCCTTCACTTATGAAAAGGAAAATCTGGCGTTGCTCATCCATGTTCGTTCATACAAGTTTTTTCTTAACGCCACTTGAACATCTCTCTCTGCCCTCTAATTTCTGTGCAATCCTCGATTGAGGATTAGGATGTCCCTTACTTCTCCATCAATATCATCAACAATATCGTCTTTGGCCCCTATGAAACTACCACCCTCCCCCACCATGAGACTAACATGATGAAGGCCGTCCAGACCTGCGACCCAAAATTTGTTGGTGGCCATACTCTTTAACTTCACCTCATCATCTGCTTTCCTTAGTGGTACGCTCAAAATAGCAAATATTTATATGTTGCAATTATTTCAAGAGGTCAACTTTCTTAATGGAAGAATCGAATGATCGCCTCAGTTAAGGTAGAGTGATTGTGAGCTTACTTTATGGAAAAGTATTATCTTTAATACTCACGAACTTATTAAACACCATCACCTACCATGGTATTGGAGTCTTTTCATCAAGTTCTTGGGTGAGTGCCCTTATATGGCAGTTATCATTTATAACCCTTTAAAGTTATCCTTAAAGATCAGTTGCGATTTCAAGGTCCTCAAAGGATCAACTAATATCTCTAGGTTTTGTTTCTGGTTGAAGATGGATATGATGCATGTTTAGACATCAAGGCCTATTATTATAGTTGGACAAGTGCTGGCTATTGAGCCTTTGCATCCAGACTTTATACCAGAAGTCAAGGCTATTTGAACTATATTGGTTTGGATTCGCCTTCCTAATTTAACTTGGGAATACTAAGATCGCATAGTCAAACATGATTTGATGCAGTCACGAGTAAAAGCATGACATTTTTTTCTTCCTTATTATTGTTGAATGTTGCTTGGTGCAAGATAAGCGGTATCTTCAAAAAAGAAAAATAAAATAAAATCTTTTCCAAAGTTTACCTAGGCTTTCCATAATCACTATGGAGCTTAGCATTAATTTTCAAGGACTTACCATTAGGGCAATCTTGTTTCTTGCAATTTGTTAACACTCTTTACAGCCCCTTAGAAAGGGCTTTTTATCAAAGCAATAAATTTAACCTTGATCATTTTCTAGTTTCATAAACCAATATATTAAAAAATCAAAAATTAAAAATTATAAAATTCAAAAAAGATTAGTTGATAGTTCTTCAATTTTAGATGAGGTGGATTAAACCTTGTCATTATTACATATATCAAATAGTTTGCTTGATGAGTATGAGATCAAATTATTGTTGCTTGTGAGCTATCCTATGTGGTATAAGAGCCATAACCTAGCTTGAGTGAGCTGGAACCCAAATGAGATAAAGCTTTGGAGGTTGATTTAGATCAATGGTATGCAAACCTCTCTCTTTGAAAGAGGTTCTAGACATAAAATATATCTCCTATTTATAAACTAAGAATTCGTACAAGATGAGATGAAAAGAAAGTAAAAAACAAAAAAAACAGAGGGGGGAGGAGAGAGATGTGAAGGTTATGAAGCTTCCAAACCCTTATTGGTTCTTTTTCGTTCTTGGCTGTAGAAGGTTATGAAAGTGTAGGATTAAGGTTTCATGATGCTGAATAAAGGTAAAAAAAGATATGGTACCAGGATTTTAAGAGAAAATTTTGATAGTTTTTCTAGTATTGTACATATTTTTTTTATTTCTACCATTTCTTGAAGAGAATAGGAGTGCTCATACATGGAGATAAGTAGTTTAAGGATCATTATGAGTTAGAAATATAATGGCTCTAGATTTAAGGGTTGTCATGAAATGCTAAATGACTAAATCTAATTAACTAGCATAAGGTGAGTGGGTTAGTGAGGTGGTTATGTTTTAGAGCTAAGATTTCAAAAAGTCATGCTTCTTACATTTTTTTTTTTTTATAATTGAATGATTGGGATTTGTAAGAGAGGGTATAAAGGCTGGGATGATAGCTTCTAAGATCCAATTGTCATGATTGGTTTAGATTAGTGAGCTTCAATTGGTTAGGGAGGGAGAAGGGAGGATCATGGAGGTGAATCTCTAGGATTAAAGGAGGCTATGTTTCTTTAGTTGTGTTTATTTTAGATAAACAAAATGAAAAGATAGAGGAGAAGACTAGGAATATGAGAGAGAATTTAATCTAATGATGTAGAGTGATGCTAGATGGAAGAATAGGGTTGGCTTAACCCTTCTTAAGTTAATGAGATGGAGAGTGAACGAATGGTGAGAACTTGCAAGAGGGAGAGAAGATTATCAAATAAAAAAGAAGAGGATGGCATAGTTGTGATTTATGCTAGATCCAAGGAGGGTTTAAAGGCTAATTGGTCATTAGGAGGGGATATGAGTGCAAAATATATTACACCAAATTTCACCTAATGCATGCCATGAAATAGTATCGAAAGGGCGAGAGATTATTAGGGATAATACCTTATCTTCCTCTTTTATAAGGTTAGGATTTGATGCAACAAATGTATCATGAAGAAATAGTGTTATCTAGCATAATGAAAGAAAATGAAAAATTAAATTAGTTTTAGGGAATATTAAGGTAAACATCTATGGGGGTGCCACTTGTTATGCTAAGAGACAAGTGGTCCTAAGGGAGAGGATGATGGAGAGTAAATAGAAGGGTGGTTTTAACTAGTTGCATGTATGTATGAGAGAAAAATATCTTTATGATTTGATTTAGGTCGAAAGAGAGAGGGTAAGAATATCATAGGTATTATCATAATAATTAAATCAACCCAATCCTACATTAAATTCAAGTTAAGTTCAGTTTTGGTACAAATGAGGGATTTTAGGCTTTTCAATGCATACATTGTACTTGACCTAAGATTGGATCAATCAAGTTTTGATCAAGCTAGGCTTAATCAGATTGGGTTAGGATGGAGTTGGATTAGGTACAATCGAGGTGATTAGGTATGATCAAAGGGCCAAGTCAAGTCAAATAGAGTAAGATTAGATACAATTTGATGTGGTTGCATATAATTGGGCAAAATCAGGTATATTCAAGCAGCTAAGTTTAGGACAGATCATGTATGATTAGGATAGATTAATTGACTAAGTTTAGGTTAGATTAAGTAGGATTAGGTTACATTAGGTGTGATTGGGTAGAGTCAGTGTGATTGAGTGTAAGGAACATTGTCAACTCCTTTCAAATTGAATGATTCGGTGTAAAAATTACATCCACTCTCTTTAGACCCAACCAAAGTTGTTCACTCAACTCATAATAGCATATATTAGAGTGTATCATGAGTTGAAAGACTCATTACAACTAATAAAGACTCAAGGTTATGAGAATCACTTAGCTTATTTAGTAGGAATCAACCTAATAAAGGCTTATCCAAAAATAAATATGGTTTCGTAGTTAATAAGTCGAAAAGACAACGAGTTCAACCATGGGCTAATCAGCCTTTCTAGCAAACTTATATTATAGGTTACTAATTCTCTAGTGCTATCTTCTGTTTTTTGTATCTAAAAAAATAGCTTTTTTGAATGCCTCCACCCTACCTTCCCTCCTAAATAGTTTATTTAAAAATCTTTCTTTCTTGGACCAAGGACTTCTCTTCTACTTTTTTTTACCCTAGGATGGATATAAAAAGAGAAGATAATAGAAGGCAGTGGCTAGGCCATATCTTAGTAGGAGATAATACAGTAAGGCTATCTTTCCTTTACAGCAAGCATACTTCTAGCATCATGCTATGCATTAGCAATTGTTGAAAAGTGTGCTATAGCTTTATTTTCTTTGCTCTTTCTTTAAATAGAGAAAGCTTTAAACCAAATTCAATTCTACTAAAACTAAAAAAAAAAAAAAGCATATGAACAAATAGTAGATGATGAAGGAACTCAATTCAAATTATTCCTTACTAAAAGGCTTCACCAAATCCTCTAAATGAATCCTAAGGATTCAAATCTAATATGAAAATCAATTTTTAGTAAAATCTGAAGCTGGCTAAAGGTAAACAAGAACAACTCTTTTTGCTGAGTCTTGGCCCTCTCTTTCACACTCCCTTACGATGACAGAATCCTAACTAGAAGAAAGAAAGGATCTACTCGTGCTTCTATGGAGTGAAAGACTTGCTTTCATATATAAAACTTCATAGTCCCCTTAGCTCAGCTTAAATTTCTAATGTGGTTTACCTTTCTACTTCATTAGGTTACAAGGTTCAAAACCCGATGATGAGCTATAGTTGGAACTAGAACTAGGTCTTGATCATGATCTGGACCTAAATATAAGGCATAAGGAATTGGACCAACGGAATCTACTATAAAATTAAAAGAGTCAACAACATTGGCTATGCCTTCTTCTATCCTTTTTGGGGCCTTCTCCTACATTCACTTATGGTACTATCATAGTTATTAATGGTGGTACCTCCATCTATGCGGGATTTGCCTATGCCTTAGTAACTACCTTTATAGTAAATCTGTATTTGTTGTTATCTCCTCAAGGTTTAGGTTGATTAAAAATATTCATAATAGATCGGGTTAGAGTGGTGGGATTAGGTTGGATTAGGATGGATACATAGGGATTATATTGGAGTAGGCGAACTAGGTTGACTTGGTATTAGGATACGTGTCAACTAGGCTCTAATAGGATATATTAGGTCAAGAGAAAGGATTATTTCCTTTTATTTGTTTACTTGAATAAACCCTCAAAGTATTTCTAGCTTTACAATTAATGTGTGACACATTTTATACTGTATATGACCATATTGATAGGAGATAGCCATAGTTTTTTCATCTATTTTAGAAGTTAAATATGCAAATAGCTTTTAAGGAATACCTAAAATGAAAGTTACGATGCACTATGTCTACAATGTTCTTGAGAATATACCATTAGGTGATCGATTGTCTCTAGTTCATAGCTATACAACCTAACATTTTTTAGGTCCTCTAGTCCTTCTGTTGATCAAGTTAGATGTTGAAAGGATTTTATCATGGTATGTTAACCATCCAAAGATCTTTACTTTTTTAGGTATTAGTAGTTTCCATATCATAAAGCCAAAGTAAGATCTAATACCTCCATGGATGAAGTAGTTGTAGCATTGCTTAACTAAGAAACTTTTTTTGTTATTCCATTTCCATGTCATTCTATCTTGTTGGTGTGAAATAGAAGTGTGTTGTAGCAATCTAGATAGTTCTTAGAACCCCCTAGTGGAGAAATGGTTTAAAGGGGCCCTAAAATTGCTTATCTAGTCTCTTTGGAAGGTGAATTTCACTTGAATAGTGTAGGCTTCCTCACTAGCATGAACATGTTAGGAAATATGAACTTAGGCACTTCTACCTTTAACCATAGTTCATTCCAAAAGGTGAGGTATTTCTTACTGCCAATCTTTGGTATCATGCTAACAGAGAAAAATACAAATTATTTAAGAACAAGGCAAGTGGATTATGTGGGCAACTTGTGAGGGAACTAAATTTTCTAAATCAAAATCCTCCATGATTTGTTATAATATAAGAAATATTTTCACCATCATTTTAGTAGAAAGGCTTGACTAAATTATGTGAGATTAATGATACCAAGGCCTTCTAACCTCGTTGGATTGAACTAAGGCCATTTAGCTAACTAGAGAGTTCCCTTATATATATTTTGTCCTTTCTACAGATAGGTCAACAAATCTTAATGATTTCCTCATTACTAAGATTCCACTAAAATATGGTGTTGTTACTACGGTTGATGTTTATATTAGGAATTTGCTTGTATAATCTTTTAGGAAGAAGTGGAATAATTAAAATATGCAAGTGAAAATAATAATAATATTATTATTCCATATGCAAGTGAACGAGAAGAAAAATGAAATACTTACTTCAATAGTCATGGCTAATAAAATTGAGGGTATTATTAAAAAAACTATTCTTGATAAGGCACCTCCTCGGTGGCTTTCAACTTTTGCTTTTTAAACTTTAGTGCTTATAATTAAAAATAATGTCATTATTGTAATGAAGGACTTCTTCAAGAGTGGCCCCATGTTTAAGGAGTGGAAAGCTGCTTATATTACACTAATTCCAAAAAAGAGTAGCCTTTTGACTCAATATTTCATATCTTTTAGCTTGCTTAACGATCTCCTAATCTATTTGGCTGCAAAAGTAAGAAGTGGTCACCTTTTGAGCATGTCCTTTGAAAAGGTGGGATTTTTGCTTTTGTGTTGCAAAAATGAGAGTTTTTGAAGAAAACTTTTGTCACTTACGATATTTGGTTCCAAAGTGTACAATCACTCTTAAACACGTTGAATATTAAGTAGACATAAAATTGAGAAAATATGGTTGTTCCTAAAGCGGATGGTGAGTTATCCCATTCTGCAATTTATAATATATTTATTTTAGTAACAATATAAACATAACATCAGCACTTTGGAATATGTATAATTGGATAGTTTATTTAAAAATTAATAATTACTTATTTATTACTCAAAAATATATGAATCTATATGAATTATGTTGACTCAATAAAATAATATTATTATCGATAATTATTGTTTCAATATATAAGTTGTAATATTAGCTAATTATTATTAAAAAGGATAATTACATAAGGAGTACATAAACTTATTTGGAGTTTTCAATTGAGTTCTTATACTATTTTTTCTTTTCAATTGATTATCCCAATTCATTTAAGTTTTTCAATCAAATACATTTTTTTACGGCCGTTAATGATTATTTGACAGAACGCATAACGACCGTTAATGATGATTTGAGTATATAAACTTATAAAATTTTTTAATTGGGTATATCGACTTATAAAAGTTTTTTAATCAAGCACAGAGAATGTGAATAAAAGAATTACATGGGTTATCCATTAATATCCTTTTAATATCTAGCTCTATGTGACAGAGCTAGATCACATAGCCTTTAAGAGATAATTTTTTTTTTTAAAGAAATGTGTTAGTAACGCATCAAAAAAATCTACAACATAAAAAAAGATATGTACTTAAAGTATAATTTTCTCATTAATTTATTTAGTATTAGTCAAGTAACTAGAAAGTCACTATTTTGCTACTTAACCTTTTATGCATATAATTTTTTTAATACATAAATAGATAATAATATTTCTGCTTTAGGTTATTCTGTATAAGATTTTATATATAAAAATTTTTAATTGATTGGTTTGTTATGCATTTGCTAGCTGGACTTAAATAAGTATACTTAATTGAAAACTTTTATATGTTGGTATACTCAATTGAAAAACTTTTATAAATTGTATACTTAATTGAAAAAAAAAAAGTATACTTAAGTTATCATTAACGATTATCGTATGGTCCGTCAAGTCTTCACCGATGGTCATTAAAAATGTACTTGATTGAAAACTTACATGAGTTAGTATACTCAATTGAAAAACTTTTATAAATTGTATACTTAATTGGAAAAAAAAAAGTATACTTAAGTTATCATTAACGATTATCGTATGGTCCGTCAAGTCTTTACCGATGGTCATTAAAAATGTACTTGATTGAAAACTTACATGAGTTAGTATACTCAATTGAAAAAAAAAATAGCATAAGGACTCAATTAAAAACCTCAAATAAGTTTATGTACTTCTAGTATAATTATCCCATGATTAAAATATGAACTTATCCATTTATTTATTAAATTAAATATTATTATTTTATGAATAAATATTTTTTAAAAATTTATGAGCATCTATAGTAATTATTAAGTACTAATTAAATATCATTAAATTAATATTTATTATTTTAAATATTTAAGTCATTATTCATTCTTTTGGAAAAGGTAACGTACATGTCCTTTATATAGATACATACGTACATACATATACACACACAAACTCTTGTGTTGACATTATTTTGGTTAGATTTTAATAAAGTTTGAATTTTTACTCAAAAAATTAGAGATCATTGCAAAATTGAAAATAGACTTTGTATTTTATTGAAAGATAATATAATTCAATCTTATGGGTGCAAGATTTTATCTGAGTGAGAGAGGAAATTCATGCTATCATTATTAATCTTAAAAGACTCATAGATACGATGTCCAAGCTCACCCCTAGCTTCCAACCTCACCCCTAGCTATAAAGGAGTTTTGAGTACTGAGGAATATCTAATTCTGACCATGGATCCTCAACCACTTGAATAAACTTTTGGAGTGCTAGTGGACTCTTTTATAAATTTTTGTAAAAACTATTTTGGATATAAAATGTGCAAATAGTTTTAAGGCATATCTTACCTTCAATAAAAGGATATTGGAGACGTGAAGTAGTATGTCCCAAAATGTTTTTGAGAATAAATAGGCCACCATTAGATGTCTAGTTGTCTCCAATTCAAAGTTGCACAATGGATATTTTTTTTTAGGTTTTCTGATCCTTTTTTTTACCAAGTTAGAAGTCATCAGCATCTTATCATAGTATGCTAACCATCCAAAGCCCTCAGCTTTTTGAGATGATAGAGCTGAAGTGCTATTGGATACCTCCATGCATGAAAGATAATATAATATAATAAAAATGGTATTTAGTATGGGGTGACATTTAAAATGTGATTTTGGAATAACAATAGAATCATCCAATTTGATACCCTTATTTTGACAGTGACTTATGATTATATATAGGTTAAGACCACCATTCAAGGGGGTGATCTTAATTATGACAAGAGATCGAGAATGTTGGACCATCATGATGATCGTGATATGCATTAAAATTTATGAATAATTTTATTCATATATTTAGCATTAAAAGGATAAGATTGTTCTTGATACAACAAAAAATTACAACCATTAGTATTTATATTATAGTTATTTAATTTGATGGTCATTTGATTAATTTGGTGTTTATATTTTAGGTATTTAAATTAAAATGAAAAGATAACTTTTATGGACAACTTTATGTTCTTATACAATTTTGTATTTTTTAGATTAAAATTTTAGATTTCATATTCATATATTATGCAAATAATTTTTGAAAGTATTATTAGTATTACATGCAGGATGATCTTTCATTTCCTGATATATTAAATACAATGATTTGTGATCCCTAGTAATCTTTGATTATTGAAATATCTCATATAGAATGAGGTGATGTTGGATTATTGGTGATCCTATCTTTCATCATCGAAGAAAATCGTTACAGTGATTAGCCAAACAGTTCCCAAGAAGATATCTAGCCTATATCTCTAGAAGAAGATGATGCATTATATATCTTAAGAATTTCTCTAGACCCACATAATGGTACACTTCAGTGCAAACTTTTTCACTTAGCATTGCAGCGGCCGTGTACTCCAAAAACAAGTCCCCATACATCTCATTTGGTTTGAGGCTTGAAAATAAAAATATATAAGGGATATAACCATGGGAAGCAATGAAATCTTACTTGATATAGATTTGGGATCATATAGATTTTGTAGGCTTAGAATATGAGGACTTATATAATTGATAGAAATAGAAAAAAGATATTATTTGTAATATCACGTACCAATGGTCTCAAAGCCTTTACATTCATAACTACTACTTCACAGTTGATCAAATAATGGTCAAAAGGCCACCATCCAAGCGACCATGGAAGCTTCTATTAGAACATGTTTAATCTCATATTAATTGTACATAGAACAAATCTTGGATATATATAAAGAATTTAGAAATCTAAAAAATACCCTTTTGATTATTTTTTTAGATATGATTATAAGTTATTATGAAGGCATTGGAGTAGGCTTGATCCATAATTTATAGTAAAGTAGGAAATATTGCAAGTAGGCTCCTTTTTAGTTAAGTGTTAATCATAATATTTATAACTAGATTTAATCGCATCTAGATACTTAATCTATCAAGAATACCAAGATCTAGCATATGTTTAGTCCCACACAAGATGCACAATGGGATAAATTTTAGATAGATATATAGGGACAAAATTGAAATAAAAGCCTTTCGGCTAGATTTGTTAGGTGAGATCTTAGATTGTTACAACTATCCGGGGTTAAGTAATAAACCTTGAAATAATCACCTCACCTATGAATTAATGCTTGCAATGGTTGCTAATTGCATAACCACCTGTGACTGCCAGCCTAATATTAACAATCACCAACATGACCAAATATAACAGCCATGTGTAATTAACCTTCAACCTCCGGCTATATGCAGAACCAATGTTAAGAATCTAGGCTGCCATCCAAAAATATTAAAAGGCTGTTGCTATGGTGCACTATACGCTTCTTTCCTTTATTTTTCAATAACTTTTTTTAATGGTTGATTTACTTTTAGCTTATACCGAATAATTGGTTAAATAATAACTAATATGCATAATTAAAATAAAATAAAGAATATTTTATTATGAGATGTGTGGCTGCGAGGAATATGTAGACCAAGATGTTGCTGAATTTCTTGCCTTTATCAATGACAGCGATAACTACATTTGTGGTGGAAAGACTAAACGGAATGGTTAGAGAAGGCGAAGCCAGATTCGTCATTGCTGCTAAAGAAATTAAAAAAAAAAACTATCGAAACCTTTGCTTGATAAAAAGACAAAGATCTTGCTAGGAATAGGATTTATTTTTAAAAAAAATTTAATTTAAAAAAATGATAAAAGAGTAACAATTCTTTTATTTTTTATTTTTTTCATTCTATTAGTCGTGTTTAACTAAAATAGCTAAAATTAGAGCTTGAGGTTTCGAGAAGTGGTAAAGTTAAGACTCGAAAGAAATATAAAGAGGAATAGCATCTAAAGTCATTGGATATTCATAAAAAATTAAAAAATAAATTAATTAGTTAACTGAGTAATCGATTTATCTAATAAAATATTAAAAATAATTTTATTTAAGAAATAATTTAAATAATTTTAAAAATAACAGAAAAGTTCTGCAAGACCCATATTAAAATGTAATATTATAATGGCCATGCTAATAACCACAACATGGAATTACCAGGTATGACATCATGTCATGCAAAGAACAACATCCAACGAGCCATGCGAAACAACTGGCATTGGCGTTTACCATTGTTAAGAGCCACACCGGGAAAGCATGTCGCAACATTCACCATCCATTTAACTTTCACATGCCACCACACATTCAACGGCATTAATACAACACACAGATTAAAAAATAATAGCTCTTGCACATCAACAATCAACGAGGGCTTTTGAAATGATCATTGGGTTAGGGTATCACAGGATATTTCTATGATGATGGAAAGCTCGTAACATAATGGCCTTGTTTGGAAAACGAAAAAATAATATCTAAAAATAAATTCTCACAAATTATATGCCTTAAAAATGGTTCATGTGAAATTAAGAAAAATAATTTTAATATATTTAGTTAAATTAAAAAAAAAAAGACTTGAGAAGCATACTTTTTTACTTTTTTTTTTTTTTTTTTTTGAGAAATGAGTAAAAGATGTCATATATGCCTCCACAAATAAATACAAGTTTGGTTGGCTTGAACTAATTATATTTAATTATTAAGTAAAAAAATGCTCTGATATTACTTTTATATTAATATAATATAATATAATATAATTATAAATTAAAATTAAAATATTATATTATAATAATAGATAAAATATAATATAAAATAATTATAGTATATTATGAATAAAAATTTTATTTTTATTTTGCTTAATGATTCAAGGATATTTTCGAAAGAAAAGAATTTTAGCCAATTTTTTGAAAAGTGGCTTTTCCATGTCTGTTGGACCATTAGCAGCTACTTCCCTTGAGGACATGAGAAATAGCTCGCAAGAAAGGTTCTCTTTTTTCATCCATTATTTTAAAAGCTTTAACCAAATAAGAGACATTTCTTTCTTACTTTTCTGAGCATATTTGATTCCCATGACCTTTTCCTCTGGCCAAACAAAGCTAACAGGTAACAAAGAGCCAAGAACATAGGATCCATGCTCAGAACATGGATGTGGGGGTTTGGTTGGTAATAGAAATCAGCACTCTCTCATGCCTAAGAGAGGAGAAACCAGCTAGCTCACCTCCCCATATGGTTGTTCATTAAACAAGACATATATATGAACAGGGAGGGGTTTGGTTGGTTGTGACTGGTCGGCGAAGGCCTAAACCTAAAAAGAGCTTGATGTTGGGGGTAGGCACATGCACACACATGCCCATCTCATCTGGCTGCAATTGAATTGGATTAACAAAGTCATCAAAAGGTGGGGTAACCTGTCAGAAAACTATTGCAAGTAAAGCATTGTAGTTGATTATGATAGTGATTAAACCACCATCTCCATATTCTATCAGACATCCACATGCTGGCATAGAAAATTTGTCTCCATCCACCCTAGGAGATCCAGTTTGCAACCCTCGCAATCCTCCCCTTCAATTCAGGTATGGACCATCATACATGTGAAAATCTTGAGCTAGATCGGTTGAAAAGATTTTTCTTTCTGAATGAAAATCTCATCCTTTAAAACTAAAGAAAGTAACCAGTCACATGGCATATAGCGGCTATATTTAGATTAAGCTACTATTAAATAGATCTGGCTTATTATGCGGTTCGTAAATCAAATCAATCAATGAGTATATAACAGTGTGGTCCTTACTTGCATTCTTGAGCCCTTTGCTTTTGCATGTCATTAATCTAATTTCCAAGCCATATTATAGATTAGATTTATTTAATAATAATTTCTTATCTATGTGACTGTCTATGGATGGGATCACATGCAAAGAGCCATCAAAGGTTAACATCAGACTAGAGTTTTTTATCTAATTGAATGAGACTCCTCTATAATTATTGGTTGGCTTCGTGATTCCACTCATTATCCTCACTCTCTTCTTCGATCTACCAAGAAGCTCCTGTTTCCCTTAAAAATATCCTAATTATCATATATATCTTCAGAAGAAGCCAATCAAACTATTGACTGCTGACTGGTAAAGCAAATACCTTCTTTCAGAATACTTATCAGAATGATCATTACCCCAACAAGCTGGTTCACATATTAGATGCTGATGCTAGGAGTTCATAGTTTTTTACGCACTTCTAGTCTTTCTCCACTACTACAAAAAAATAAAGAAAAGAAAAGAAAACATAATAAAAGCCCTTTAAGTGATCCGATGAATTTATTCTTGTATCTTCGTTCTCCATAGTTATGACCATTTCTTGAAAATTATGTCTTATATTGAATTACCTTTCATTCATATAATTAAGTTTTTATCATATTGTTTCCCTATCTGCAGGTTATTATTTTCTTATTTATTTAATTCTTTATAGTATTCACTTCTATTAGAAATTTTAAGTCCATTTTCGAAAAATAAATTGAACTTGTCTCCTTGACCTGATCAATCTAGTATGCTAGCGGCTTTAACTACTAGTTTAATCTCTTAGAAAATATTCTTTTGGCATGCCTGATGGTACCTAATATAATATAATGCCACAAAAAAGAGCATTAAAACAATAAGCCAAGGTAAAACCTTCCAATAAAATGATCACACGCAAGATGTTAATCTTACAGTCAATAAATATCATGATCATCTCATTAAGAATGATCTCAAGTTAGTAGAAAAGCATGATGAAGAAATAATTTTCAATCCACACAAGGAAGATTCACAGCAGGACCGGAATTCAGCCAAAGACACAAAAAATAAAGAAGTAGAAGAAGAAAAAAAAAACATCTCTAAGTTCAATCATGAAAGCCAAAAGATAGATAAAGGCACAAATGCATCTCTTAATAAGACTTCAATGAAAGAGGTTAGTTGTGCAGTGGCCCAAGCATTGCAGCCATTTCTTTAGGGTATCTGAGATTTCTGAGAAGTAAATAGAAGGGATCAAAAGGCTAATGTGAAGCAAGTAACTCCAGTCATAAAAAAAAGAAGAAAGAAGAAAGAAAAGCATTGATAGAATAGCTTGAGCATCTCAGCAAAGTAGACCTGAGATTAAATGACATGATGCCACATGACCTTGTCGACCGGGGCCTATAAAGCAGCAAGTGAAAAATTATGATCTAGATAATGAAGAGGTTGATTTTATAAAACCACAATATGGCCTGCGAAATGAAACATAATTAGCTGGTCATCCAAACATGGCTACCAATCGCAGTTTGCTTAACGATATTTGGCCCACAAAAGGGTTGAACGAAGATCAAATTATTCAACTATTAATTGAATTTATTGGATATACTCCTAGGAGATTAAATTAGCTTGTTTTTAAGTGACCATATCCAAATGAGTATTATAGGATAAATGATTATCCTAGGGACTATAAAATTCCTAATTTCACAAGATTCACTGGTGATGAAAAACAATTTATTATTAAGCGTGTTGCCAAATTTACCATATAATCTAGTGAACTTAGTGGGAATGATTTTAGGAAACTTAGATAATTCCCAAGTTCATTGGCTGGAAACAACTTTGCAGTGATATATTTTTGCTTACTACAAAATTTAATTTATACATGGCCAGAGATGGAAGAATGATTCCTTGCTCAATTTTTATACAAGTCATCTAGATATATCCCTAACAGATTAAACTAAGTCATACAAGCAGCGTGGGGAATCAACCGAAGATTTTCTAGCACGAACCAAGAAATTTGGGCATGGTGCCATTTAACTTTGTCAGAAATGAATGTATACAGATTGCTTAGGCTAGTTTTAGTTTTCAATTAAGGGAAATTTTGAATTAATAGTTTAGGGACTTGCTCAACTTATGGACCAGTGCCTTTTGATATGTAAAAGCCATAATTCATATCACCATTCTATTAGTATTTGTGTTGCCTTCCATTGTGTGATATAGGACAAAATTCGAAGTGGATTACAAAAATCTCCCAAGGAGAAGGAAAAAGAAGTGTTCATTGGACATGGATCCTTTTCCAAGAGCTCTTGCAACTAACATGAATTCATTTAACCTAGATGACCTTCACAACCTAATCAAAGGTAAGCGAAGAAAGAAGATAACAAAAAAAAGAAAAGGACAACACGGAGATTCCAGCAACAAAACTTTTATGATAGGAAGAAAAAAAATGCTGCTTTTCTTCAAAGTGACTAAGGATCAACCACAGCTCTAGAAGCATGGATATTTGGTGGTTTTATGTGACTGATGTCTTTGAGAGGTGCAGCAAAGGCCACCATTGTTTGCTAGATTATCTTCCAGCCGGTCACCACATAACTTCAAGAATGAAAAAGTCAATCTTGATTATGCAACACTACTTCCTGACAATTTGATGCTCTTATTTGGATGTGTTTACAAAATCTTTACTAAAGAGGAGTGGCTTATCAGGTCTCATTAGCCTATGCCACCTATTCATCGAAAACTTCCATGATCAAGGTTGGATATTCTGTAAGAGTTATTTGTTATATTGAATATATTATTTTGTGATATTTCTTAAATATTTCTTTTACATTATTTATGGGCTTTTGAGCAAAAAAAGAATCCACAAGTATCACTTAGATAGAATAACTAAGTACATGGTTGCATATTCTTAGAGAAGAATGGGATCATGTTGAATATTGAAAACTTATTCATAGCTGCCATTGAGGTTGGACACCAAACTTATATGGCTATAATTATCCATGATGCCTAACAACAGATTAGAGTGGCTATTTCTTATTGTCATAAAAAAAAAAGGAAAATTCATATTTCACTAGCATAGTTGGTATTTTTCACAATGAAAAGTTAATGATACAAGATCATCTGCTAGAAACTATTGTTGGAGTTGGAGATATCGATATTGTACATATAGCATGCAAAGTGGTCCCTGACCTAAAGGCACAATCATTCATTGTGAGTTTGGTTCAATAAGTTTGGGGTCAGTCTCATGTATCAATAATGGTACCCTAGATTTTGTCCTTTATATGGTGCATATTAGTTTATTTGTAACTTATCATAAACAAGGACAAGGACTATTTAAGCAAGGAATCTATCTTTGCATTGATATCCATAACAAAACTGGGACATGTTAGCAGAGGAGTCTTGGAGCATGTGTTTTAATTGAATTGGTTTCATGTAACATGTTTTTTATCTTGAACAAACAAAATGTTATGCAAAATTAATTTTGTGCATATATAAGATTTCAGTGGTGTCTATCATGTAATACAGGGTTCTGATGGGCTACAAAATTGAATGATAAATCAAGGACAAAGTAAGGTGGATCAATTGAATTGTAAAAATAGCCATTGTGCACGAATGAAAATTTTTTTACCAATGCTACCTACCAGGGATTAGTATGATTATACATTCTTATGTACAGGGCGGTTGGTCCGCCCTTCTTCATTAGAAACCCAAGTTGATCTTAGGATTCCATTAAGTAAGGTGGGACATGGTAGTTTAGAAGCCCAAGTTGATCTTAGGATTCCACATTTATCCATCATTCTTAATCTTTTCTCAGATGACTTCTAAGTCCTAATGAGACTCAAGCTGGTCTTATTGGGCAAGTGGTCTATACGGACTGAACTAAAAATTATAGCACTAATTCCTGATTGGTTACTTGGTGCTAGTTACTGAATTATTCCTGTGGAAGTGAACATTCTTACGGAACGCAATTTTCTTGTGAATAAAATAACTGGCATGGTTGATAAATGTAGTTCTTCAAGAGTTCTTAACATAGATCTGCGGATCTCTCGCTCTTTCCCTTCCTCGGGGCCCTCCACCAGGTATTTGAGAAATAAGCTATCATCATACTTGTAGATTTTTAAATTATATTTCCTCGAAGTTTGATGAGAAAAGGAAGCTCCCCTCCTGTTGCTGTAGGCTTTTTCTAAGGGGACCAGGTCCTCTGAACTCTGTAACTGCTGCTACTCTTGCGGTGGGGAGTCCAGTACCATCTCGGATTGCAGAGCCCAGCTACATTATGAACACTGGGATGGGACAGTAGTCAAAAAAATTAGGTTGCGCCAGATAGGATCCAGACCCTGCTCAATAGGAGCGTTGCTTCATGCTAATTTTTAGCTCACATAGTTATATTGTTGAAGTATCTCAACCACTGTAACAATGATTGAGTTTTGGCAACTTGTACGTTTAGATCCGTCAGCAGAAGCTTGCGATATTGTAAGCTGGAACTCGACTGTGCTTCCAGGCAAAGGCATAAACGTGTATGTCTTTTCTGCTGATTAAAAGGAAAAAGAAAAGAGAAATAGGAAAAATATCTCAATGATCCAGCAATGTTTTTGTCGTGGTACAGTGGGAAATTCAACTCTCAAATATAGCTGTTAAATTTCCTACACGGTCCTAAGCAATAACCCTTTTCAAGGGCAAGGGCTAGGCAGATGGTCGATAGCGTCAAAAAAAATAAATTAATAAAATTAAAAGGACATGTATGTTTCATAAATAGTTATATATAGTTCATAAAAAAGTACATGAAAGAATATCTATCAACTAAAGTTATGTAACAGTGAAATCTTTTATTTAAAATCTCTTCATTAAGTGGGTGAAAATAATGGTTTTAGAAATAACATAATTTTGTAGCAATTAAAACATATAATAAATGGGCTCAACTTCTTTCTTTTCAAATTAAGGTTAGTCAAACTATCCAATTCGAATAGTGCGGATAAACTATTTCATAATGCTTCTGCACTGACTGACGTACCATATCATACCCAATTGAAATGCTTTGTTTAATCCGGTACAATGATGGATGTGGATGAAGATTTCACTATTTACTTGATCAGTATGTCTCTCATCGATTCAGTATAACAATTAATAAATCACTTGTTTGGTATAGTATGCACCATACCTGCATTCCCAGTGTATCGATCTTTTTCTAAATAAATATTTATCTTGATTAAAAAAGAATTACTGAAGAAGTTAAATGCCGTTAATAAATTAATATATAAGGTGCTTGCCTCACCTAAGAGTCAAACAGCCAAGCCCTCTCTAGGCACCCAGATCATTTGGGCGGACCCACCCACCCATGAGGCCTCCTACAACGCAGCATGTCTTTCGCCTTCAAAACTTCATTTCTTTCGACGGAACCATCCAATATTATCAGCAATTCTCATCTGCCTATTTGTATTTGTTGTTATCCGGCATATATCTTGCTAGATCTGAGCCATGGAATGATGAAATGCCCTGAGGGAGTTAATTAATTGTCTGCTGGTACGGGCTATGGTTGAACAAGTGGTCTCGCCTTAGGTTGCAATGCGCTCCTTGCAAATACGCCAAAAGCGCCAGCCATTTGGTGGTGGCAAAAACAATTGATTGATTGTAAGCGGGACTGACAAGAAATGGTGCCATTTGCAAAAGATAACTGCTCCCACAGACTTGCTGGGGCCTTCCATACGCATATCATGGCCTCAAACCATTCAGCACTCATTTCAGACAGTATCAACGCCACTATGATCACATTACAAATCAAGTAGTTACTAAAACTGCCCATAATTCCACGGATACACATCAGTAAATCAGATGAAAAAAGACATGAGATCAACGATCATGAGGGACAAGCTCAATATGCCTAGAACCTGTATACGCAACAGATTACACAGAGAAGAACATATGACTTTGCAAGAAGCAGCACCAAAGACGAGCATGTCAGCTATGACCCACAACGCATGCTGTCAAAGGGAGTGAGTGCAAACAACTTTAAGTTCGCATTATTGCTGCTTCAAATGCCTTTTTTCCTCTCTCTCAATTCACCTGGCATGATAGAAAAAGAATCTACACAGAGACCCCCTTTGGAATGCGTGCAATCTATCTGCTTCATGGAGAATCTTACTTCCACCATTTCTGAGCTACTGACAACAAAGTCACCTACATGATACTCTATCCAGTTCCCACGCTTGTTGCTTCCACTCGCATCATCTTTTTCGGGTTCATCCAAGCAGCATTCCCTCTGGACTTGTTGACCATCTGAAGTGGTAAGCTCAAAGCGTACGGGTTTTAGATCCCAACCATGGGTGTGCTCATAACTACAGTGACGCCGACCAAGCCTCTTAAAAAATTTTCCAAGGTGCAGCCTGACTGACAGGCTGTACACTCCGGCAGGGAATGGAAATTTTACCAATCCATCTACCTCAAACCACCATATTTGCTGCAGAAATGCCACCACATGAAACCTACAAAATGAATTGCACAAATTTATCTTGATCATTATGACATTTGAGGTCAATACTTATGGTTGTCGGTTACCAATATTGTGCAGGAAGAACACTTGTAATCCAGTGAAAAATTATAATTAAGTAAAATTACTTGGTCATGCATCAAGATAGAGTAGATGAGGAGCAGAATGCTGTCTGAAGTGCCCCACATGGAATGAAACTAGATACTTCATGGGACCCCTAGTTTGCAGTGAAATCATGCACATGAGCTCGGCTGCAGTTTCCTCCACCAGATAAATTCATCTATTTTAGAGATAATTGATATGCAACATGTGGTATAATAAATCAACAAACATTTAAGAACAATTTTGGGGTTGACGCAGCATGCTCAGATGTCTTGCACCGCTCTTAAGACATCAAAATTTCCCAATGATGCCACCAATTCTAGTGGATATGCCCTTACCAATGCATCACAGAATCCCCTCCCTCAACACCCTTGCTATTGCCACTCAAGGATCCTCCCTCAATACCCACATCAGCACCCCTCCGGGATCCCAGCCTCAATACTCTTATGCTGCCACTTGAGAACTTTTCCCTACACGACCTTGTCAGTGCCTCTCGATGATCTCTCACTCAATGCTCTTGCTCCTGCCACTTGAGGACACCTCCCTCAACACCTCGTCGCTACCCCTTAATTATGCCTCCCTTGATGCCATTGTCACTGTCCCTTGAAGCAGGCCTCTCCTGTTATTTTCTTTTCATCCTCTCCTTGATTCTTATTACAGCTACCAACCAAACCTATATTTCCTTCTTCTTCCCCCTCTCCTGGTTCCTTGGCTTTGGTTTCTTTGCTATATCTAGTTTTGTGTTGTCGTCTTTGTTGTACAAAATTTAACAGCCCTTTTAGTTTCTGATGCATAAGTTTCTCATACTAAAGTTCTCTTGGAGCCTCCTAGATTGAAATTGAGTCCTTTTCCTGCAAAAATTTCTATATTAGTTACCCAATTCAGCATTAAAGTTCCATTTTGAAACTCCTTTGTTGACACCTGATATCTCATCCTCTATGAGCTTATTTTTTAAGTTTATTTCCTCAAATTTCATGATTTAACTAAAGTCCTCAGGGCTCGCAGACGTAAGTTGGTTTTTGTGAACTGCCCGAACAGCGAAAGAAGCAAGATGGGAAAGCATGTTTTTTGGGCGATCCCCCCTTCTTCTAGCCATCCAGTTGCAGTGAGAATTGCCAGCCATATAGTTGAAGAAAAAAGCTAATCTCCTCTAGTGTAAGTGCCAGTTTCTTGCCCTAAAATAGGCTGCTTTGTTCCCTCAACCCCATAAGAAGACTACTTTGATACACAATGTGCTTTACTCTCTCGCTCTGGGCAATTCATCAATTAAGACAGCAGAAAAGTTAGAGCGGAGGGGTGGCAATATTAGACCCAACCCATTTATCCAGCTCGTATCCAAATTGCAATAAACGGGTTTGGATTGGGTTAAATAGGTTTGCATTATAAAAATCGATAAAGTTTGGGTGTTCTCTATAAGCGATGCACTACATCGAACCCCGAATGTAGTGAAAATGGCAAGGGTAGCTAGGGCGATCCCCGAAAGCAAGAGTTCCTACACCTTCATGAACGAGTTTGGGTAAAGAAGTTGGTCTTAGAAAATAAAAATAAAAATAAAAATAAAAATAAAATAAAATACATTTAGCAACTTGGAATATAGGATCATTAATAAGAAAGTTAATGAAACTAATAGATACAATAACTAGAAGAAAAATTAATGTAGCTTGCTTATAGGAGCCCAAATGGATAGATAAAAAAACAAAAAAGATTGATGGTTTTAAACTTTGCTATACTAGCAAAGATAAAAATAAAAATGAAGTAGGAATTATTATAAATAAAAGCTTAAAATATGAAGTTGTAGGTATTAAGAAGATAGAAGATAGAATAATTTTAATTAAATTAGTGATAGATGAATTAATAAATATTATTAGTGCTTATGCTCCTCAAGTAGATTTAGATAGTGTGACAAACCAAAGTTTTTGGAAGGATATGGATGGACTAATTCAAGAGATTCCTACTGAAGAAAAAATATTTATTGAAAAAAATTTGAATGGACATGTAGGAAAGTATAATATAGATTTTGAAAGAATATATAAAGGTTATGGATTTGAAGATAGAAATGATAAGAAAAATGCCATTTTAGAGTTTATGATGACATATGATTTAGTATTAGCCAATACATATTTTAAAAAGAGGGACTCATATGATAACTTTTAAAAGTGAATATAATGCTAGTCAAATAGATTTCTTTCTTATACCAAAAATTACGTGAAAGGAAGTGATAAAAAAAGACTTCGAATTTTTGCATCTTATAAAAAATATAGCTCAGAATAGAGCTGAATAGAAAAAAAGGATTCATACAGCCGATTCCAACTAGTTTGGGATTAAAGCTTTGTTGTTGTTGTTGTAAATTATTAAAGTGACATTAACAAATGAACTTTTACTTAGAAAAAAAGAAAAAAGAAAACACAATATTTATGGATAAACTAGTACATGACTCTGCAAATGAATGTTGGATATTTTTTGGATTGACATTTTAACATCAGCTGTCATATTTCCTTGCTTCATCCATCCCTCTTTGAAGGAAAGAAAGCAGTTTAAGAGAGAGTGAATTTATCTCATGGCAAGCATCCCCCTCCCCTCCCCCCAAAACCTTTCATCACCAGCTTTTCATAGATATCATGTTCACTAAGCTTCCTTCTTGACCATCTTCAATTTAACAACTTTGATTTTGTTGTCTAACTTGAAATTCTTTTAGTTATCAAAGAAAACAACCCATGAACTTTTACTTTTTCCATCCATAAATTCACCTCAGAAAATATACATATCATGGTTTTCCCTATCACCTTTTCCATAGGAAACTGAATAATTGATATATATGACAGATCAGGACCTCAAAGGTGGAGTCTTGCAAAATTTTAGAACTCCATCCTTGTTTTACTACCATACTGAGCTTTTTTAGTTCAAATGATATGCTTGATCCATTAGATCAAAACCTTCAAATAAAAGCCAGACACTCCTCTGAACAAACAGTAATATGGAGCAGGGGTATGGTGAGCGATGCAGATATGAGGGAAAAGAGTGCAAGGGCTTCAGATTATGGGGTGAATCGAAAGAACTCAGGAACTGATATGTGTGGGAACTTAACCATGGAAACAAGCAGATTGGTTATGTAATTCAGTGTGAAAAATTAGCCCTGAAATATCACGGAAAGAATAAGCAAGAAATGATCAATTCCTAATGATTGCATGCTGCAAGACACAAAACAGGAAGGAGCCAAATGCTTCTTTTTGTTCAATAGATACATTCACATTAGATGGGAAAAATTTCAGGAACAACCACATGTAAATGTAGTGAAAACCCAAAACAAATCAATGAAAAGAGACATGCAGCAAAGATATTAAAAATCATCAGATATACCCTACGATGTTAACAGTTAGGACCTGCCACATATGTTTATCTTGCATTTGATGGGTTGCATTGTCTGGAAGATCTAAGAAAATGGAACCTAGGCCATCTAACCAAAAAGGTTGATCACATTATAATTAAGTCCAAAAATAGTTTAATTTCATTTTAAATTGTTATAATTCTTAGATTGATTTTAGTGTTATTCCTAGGATTAACTTAGGCCCCATATCTTGAGTAGAATTAGCGTCTATATGTCTTATTTAGTTAAAAGGAAGTTCTATAACCACCAGAATTGAGTTCTAGAGTGATTTAAGAGTCTTTATGTTGGAACTTCATTGACCAATATCTTTCCTTTTTATTTATTTGTTCCACAAGCACTTACTTGTCTCTTTAGGAGAAATCTTTCCTCATTGGACTTATTTGATTGGAGAAAAAAGGACATGGGAAACAAAAGTTTCCAATGAAGTAGAAAAATGCCTCTCGCTTGATTGAAGGTTTCAAGTAGGTCAACGGCAAAGAGCACTTCCCATAGGAAGCTATTTTCATGTCCATACGGAAAGTGGCTAACCATGAGGGGCATGGAAAAGCCACTTTCTCGTGAACTTGGAAGTTGGCCAAAAATTTTTATTTCACAAATGCCCTTGAGCTCATGAACAAAACAAATATTTTTTATTCAAAAAATTTTATATATTATGTTATAAGTAATTATAATATCATTATAATATTATAATCAAGATTTTAAATTCCGTAAGACAAAATATCTTGGTTTTTCTATGAAACAAAATGTCCATTATTCTGTACTGTCTGAAAGGCCATCTTGATGGAGTGTCTCAATAGTCCTTTCCATATTTCTTTCTTACATTATTTATTTCTTTTTCCCCTTTCTTCCTTCTTTCCTTCTTTCTTTCCCTTTTTTTTGCTTTTTCTTCTCCCTTCTTTTCTTTCTTCCTTCCTTTTTCTTCATTTTCTTTCCTTTCTACTTTCCATTTTTTCTTCTCCATTCTTTTCTTCTTTCTTTCTTCTTCTTCTTTCCATCCTTACTTTTTTTTTTTCTCCTTTCTTCTTCTTTCCCTTTCTTTTTTTTTTTTCTCTTATCTCTTTTTTGCTTATATGGATAGGTTTTGAAGTACTACCCTCATCCCTATCTCATTTTTTCCAAAAAGAACAAAATGGGACAATTGGGACACCCCTTATCTCACCAAGAACTTAAACCTTAATTATAATATAATAATATTATTTATATTATTGTCATATAATCTTAAAATATTAAACTATACTATATAACTATGAAAACAATACTAGAACATTTTTTGTGCTTAACAATTGAACATGGCTAGATTCAGCCAACTAAACTTGTATTTAATCTGCAAACACATATATGGTATTCTCTGCTCACTTTCTAAAAAAGAAAATGGTCGACCAAACATGAGCCACTCAAGAAAGTGTGTTTCCTAAATTTCTTTTCCATCCAAAACCAACCAAACATACCAAAATCATATGTTTAGAAATCCACTTCCCAAAAATTCATTTTCCAAGCATACACTTCCTAGGAATGCATTTTCTAGGCATTAACTTCCCATTTCCCAAATGAGGCCTTTGTGTTTTATGCCCATTATACAAGAAACATACTTTGTGCCCTTGCAGCAGACCCCCCTCTCCCCCTTAGTTCCAAGGCACGCTTCAATAAATATTGAGAGTTCACTGCCTCTTTCTTCCATGTGATGTATCTAAATCGAAAGTTGGTTCCTTCAAAACCTTCCATAATAATTCCTTAGAAGATCAATGGCAACAACTCCTTTAAAATTATCCCCTTCTGTTTTCTTTTTATCACTATGCAAATCCCCTCTATTTTGGTTTGTAAGCAAAATTTAGATTCATAAGCCCTAATCTGATAACCAACACAAGTTTCTCTTTTTATTCCTTTTATTAATAATACAATCGTAAGCTAGTTTCAGGTCTGGGAAAATGCAAGAAACCTTAAAATAAACTTGACTATAATAAAACTCCTTGGAAACCCAAAGAATCCTAGAATCTCATTTCTTGTCATTAGTCTACACACACCCAGTAAAATCTAAAGGAAATTATTCCAGTTTCATTTTATACCAAAATTCAGACCAAAATCTACATGCTATAGCTTTAGCTCTAAATTTCCAAACTTACTACCAATACCTAAAACTTTCTACCTAATTCATTTTGCATCAGAATCTAGTTTGTTCATCTTCCTCTCAAGGATACATCCCCTTCCGCCTTACCTCCCCCACTAACAGAAAAGAAAAAAGAAAGAAAGGAAAAAAACTATTATTTATCCTGTTGCCCTTTGCAAGGATCCTACTTTCTCTCACAATTAAAAAGTAAGGATCATCTAGTCTAATCAAAGGAACATGAAACTCTATCTTACATGTCTTTAGACCCACATGACCACATTATACTAAATGAAAAATTTGGATTTCAATCTTGTCTTCCATTTTACAGAACATTTGTTACTTAACCAAAGTCTATGTTATCAAAATGGTCATATATAAAGATTTCTCAAGGCCACCAATTATAATAAAACTTTGCTTTCCCAAAGGACCTTTGCATTAAATGTCAACACGGTAGAGACCGCTATTGGCTGAAAATTTTTAAGCAGACTTCACAACAAAGCCTCGTGTTGCCCTATGATCATCAGCATCTCTTGTCTGCCTGTTGAGGGGAAGGACAACATGCATTGAAAAACGCCAGTATTTTTTCAATATTATAAAATTGTCATATCTTAGGCATTACCATCAAATCTCCATTCATCTCATAATGACCAAGAAGAATTAGAAATTGGTATGAGAAAAAAGTCTTGTACAAGTTGAGCCACAGCACCAAGATCTCCCTCTAGAATATAGTCAACCTCCCCAAGCTATCTAAGACCAAAACCAATCTTGACCACCTCCGACACTTCCAATTTCTCTCTTTGAAGATTATTGTCCTAACAGGTTGAATATTCGTACTCAAATAAAGTTTAACAAGGAAAAACTAGTAGCACTTGGAAATTAATCTGGACACTTTAATCAGTTATTGTAGGTGTCCCAAGCCCTTGAAATAAGTTCAGCATTCGGAGTGTCAAACTTTGACCATTTTTGTTGCTACACATAAACCACCTCTCAACTCAAACAACATCCCCCCTCTCCTCATTCAAGAGGAAAATTCATTGGATATCCTGGCTACTGACTATTAAGCCACCACCCCAAAGAGTCCATCAAAACCAGGTTTGTGGAAGTAAATACTAAATATGCCTTCAGAGATGGAAGCTAAGCTTTCTGCAAAACCATTCCTTATAAGATTTATTTACAACTGGATGTTAATCATGTCTGCCTCAAGATACTCAAACATCACCCTTAAACCTCGGACCCCACAACCCTAATGATTTACTCGAAGGTTCTTTGAACTTCTGGCCAGCCACTAAGTCCTCCATCAACTGAAATCTTGTAGAAGTTTGGCTGGTCGAGAGGGAAAATGGCAGCAGAATCAAATAAATGATAGACATCTCCACAGGATCACAGAGCCGGCGAAAGAAAAAGGTAGGCACATAGGAATGGTGCGCATAAGTAGCAGACCAAAGCCAAAAAGCTCATGAAATAGAAGAGATGCGAACAGAAATCTATCTTGCACCACGAAAGTGCGACCGAAATGGAGAAACAATCAAGGAAACGTCCCGTTCGCCCTTAGGACGTCCGCAATTAAAAAACGGAAGTATTCCTCGCATGAGTGCCCATGAAGCATACCTTGATTCTTCGGTAGGAATCCAGGTCCAATATCTGCGGTCGTCTATCCCCGTTATGGACATGGCCTTGGCCGACATCGACATGCAAACTCCGCCGGTGATTCTATTCAACCAGACTACCTGAAGGAAGGAACAGGTCATCACCATAATCATCAAGAAAGGAGTCGATGGGTGGGGGAAAAGGGAAGGGGAAGGGGAAGGGGAAGGGGAATTGGTGATGAAATCGCTGTGAATAACGGAAGTTACCGGTACCACCTTGGTGCCATCGTCGAAAGGGACGGGGCGAGAGAGGAAGGCGAAGATGTCCTTCTTCTTGGTGAGGTGCTGATAGCTCTCCGGGGGAAGCAGCTCGAGGAGGTGGAGGTAGTTGGGGGGCAGCTTGGACTCCCACACGGAGTCGGCGGAGGCGGCGCCGCGGAAGGCCCGGTTGAGGCGGGCGAGGTTGCAGATCTCGGGAGGGGTCAGGTACATGAAGACGCACGCCACGCAGCTCTCCGGTATGTCGCCGAGCCCCGGCCCGCCCCCGCCCGATCCGTTCCCCACCTCCGTCAGGTTCGAGAGGGTTGCTCCCATCTCTCTCCCTCCCTATTTCTTCTACTTTTTGTACGCCTGCCTGCACTTTACCCTTCTATATCTATCAATCTATCTATCTATCTATCTGTCTGTCTGTCTGTCGGAACGATCGATCTCGATAGGCCGATCGATCGAATCAATCGATCGGCACCTGCGAGTCCATTCCCACCTCCCTCTCCCTCTCCCTATCCCTCTCCCACCACCCGCGATCGGTGAGACGAGGAGGATCGGATCCCGCACACCTCACCCTTCGACGGCTGCCGGATAGCGGAGTAGCAAGCCACGAGAAACCGATCGAGGACCGTTCTGTTCTACCTTCCCGTCCAAGGCTTCCACAGTCATCGCGAAAGAACGGTTAGAGCCTGAGGGCGTACATAATGCCGGTCTTCATGGTCCATTCCAATCGTGAATCCTCGCCAAGTTCCGTTCTAAAAACAATTGGTTAAGTACGGAACTTCCCGACTTTCGGCCACTGGATCCGGATGCTGCCCATGTTGTTTATTTGTATAACGTACAGTGGCAGATAATATTTTTTTGTTATCTTCTCACGCGATGCACGCTTAAACTCCTATCCACGGGTACAGGCAACTTGTAATCCGTTTGCTTCCGGAGATCAGATACGCTGGGCAATGCATACATACATATATATATATATATATATATATATATATATATATATATATATATATATATATATATAGAAGATGAATAAATTTTAAATTTAATTATATTTAAATATAATTAAATGATTTTACTTCTTTTGGCATGACCATTCCGAAGGAATGATTCATTTTTGTCATTTTATTTTATTTTTGTATGCATTTCTTTTTATTTTTGAACTTTTTTTTTTTGCATGCATTTCTTTTTTTTTTGCTCCAAATTTGAATATTATTTATGGGTAACCTATTGTCTTGGTTCTCTTCTCTATGTTCGCTCTTCTTTGCTAATGTTAATTAAATAAAATCCTCTTTGTTACAAGAATTTAAGTTTTAAATATTAAAATGTAAAAGCTAATTTTTTTACTTGAAATATCGAAGAAATAGTAATATGAAGTAAACTTAAGAACTAAAGTTGTTTGAACTAGATAGTGAGCAGACTTCCTTGATAATTTAGAAAAACAACAAAGAATTAAGTTTCTGAGTTAGACTCTTAACTTAGATCTTGCTATCATTTTTTGAGGAAAAAAAAATGGTAAACAAAATCCTAAACATTATCTTTTTATTTTTTTACATAACATATAAAGAAATTTTAACTTGATTGATTGGTATCTCTCCCCACTTGGGATGGGTCTAGGATTTGAACCTTTATGGTGGCTAGCTCTTCGTATTTTCAAAAAATTGTATGAAATCCAAAGATACATTAGCAATTCTATCCATTACTTGTTAATAGTATAGCAAATGGAATTAATAAATAGACCATTAAAAGGAAATCTAAACAATATTTTGTAAGGTATGCATTTTAATATATATTCAAGCCCCCCAATAGACTTGATAGATTTATTGAATATTTGGAGTTCACCGATACGAAGGAAGATTATTGAAAAAGATTTATATTTTGAAGCTTATATCTACCTGTATCAGAAAAAATAATTTAATGTATGTCAACTCAAGAAGAAACTTCACTAAGACTAATATAACTAAAATTTTCAAGTAAACCTACTTTATAACAACTAGCATCAAGGGATGCAATGCAACTTGGGTTGCTTAATAAAGATCAAATAAGGAAGTTATAAGCAATTTAATAAAAATATATCAATGCTGATAAATTTCAAAAAAATTATGAAAATATCATTTCACAATCTATATTTTAAAGATAATTTGTTATACTTTTATCTAATTTTTTATATATTTCTTCTTTCTAGAAATTCATATTAGATAAATTAGAAGTCTATTAGGAGTTAGAAATTTATTTTTAGATATTTATTTGATATTTATCTCATTATTTTTTTTGAAAAATTTATATTCTATCGGAACTAAGAAAAGTCATTAATTTTATAAGATCTCTCAACCAGAATTATAATCTTTTGACATAAAAAGGTTACGTTATATCTCTATTCATTTTGGGTTATCAAAATGATGAGTTAGCCAAAAGAAATAGATAATATAAAATTTGACATGTACTTAGTACGATATAGGTTTTAATATATATGTGGTTCTACCCCTATAAATCCAATAAATTTTATGAACAAATACAATGTGACCAATCTTAATAAATCCTTACTAACTAGTACTTTTTGCACCTATATATGACTCATATATTTATATGTTTCATTTTACATATCTCTTAGTTCATATATCACTAGAAGCATATGGCAATCATAAATAACCTCTAATTCCCACTTTAACTCTACTTAAATTAATATAATCCTCTGAAGTAGGCTAATTAATCATAAAAATAATAAAGCTTTGGATTAGTTCATATTTAGATCCTTATGTTAGACCTAAGTTGGCCAAGTAATATGCTAACTAGCTTTACCCCAGCTAATTCATACCTCTCATTGTTGAAAAGATGTCCAAGTTTTGAGCTTTAACGATGACTATCCTACCATATTCTCAAAATAGTATCCACAAAATATAAAATTAAGTTAGCAATTTTATTTATTATGTATTAATAAAATAATAAATGAGAGCAAGAAAATAAACAACTAATAAATTTTATGAGATAACATATTAACTAGCTTTAGCTTAATTATCGACATCTCTCTCCACGTAGAAAGAGCCCTAGGTTTCAATCCTAGTAGTGTCTATATTTCTTATTTTATTCAATATGTATAAGTGAGATAGTGAATTAGTCTAAAGAAGTAGTAACTAGCATAAAACCTAATGAAAGTTATACAACAACGGCATCTTAGCAATACATCGATATTAACTTAATTAGAGGGCAAATTGATTCAATATACTATGACAAAATATTTGCAATTTTACTAACTAGCACTTTCAACCTATAAATCATCTAAAATTTCACCTAGCTTTTTCTTATAATTTCTTCATCATATATTAAGATACATCGAGTATCATGATGAACAATTTTTAGCCCTTGGTTAAGCATTAATTAACTGATATGATCCTCCAAAGTAGGCTAATTGATCACATAAATTGCAAAGATAGTAAGTTAGACCTAAAATTTTTATGAAGCATAACTACCTTCAGTTTCACCTACATTAGTTCAATGATATAAATTTATTATTTAACTAAAATTGAATTTGCATCTTGATCTAATCTCTACTTGAAGAAGCTTTTTTTTATTTTTTTATTTTTCATTATATATTTCGCATTGGTTTCATCACAAGTTTCTCTTTATTATTTTTTTTTTGCATTAAGGCTAATTTATTATTAATGTTTTCTTACGTTATTTTATTTTTTTATTTAATTATTCTTACCCATGTTAAAAATTATATTTCTTTATTTGGAATATATAGGTTAAGTAATATTCATTTGTTTTGTTGAGATATGGAGTTGAATACCAGGGAGACATTACTAGCAAGTATTTTTCTAATCAAAATAATGTTTGAATTTCTAACAAGGTTGACTATGCTTTGTTATGCCAAGCTAATAAACATTTCATCATTTATAAGATACTTTTTATTTTGTTTCGTGCATTTTTTATCTATTTTGCCAAGTCTTTCAACTCATTCACCAAATTGAAGGCTTTGATAAAACATTATCGAATATTTCTCTTTAAAAATTCTTGTTTTATAATATTAATAGCATTTTGTATTATTCTTCATTCACGAGCTAAAAGAATTAAATGGTCTTATCGATTCAGCATCAATCTATAAAGATAACAATGGTCCAATTTTGAATAAAGAAGACTTAAATACTTCAAAATCTAAGCAAATTTAATTAAAATTTAAAACCAAAGTGAGCATTCATTTCATTTTTTATGAACATTTAGTTATTACAACGTACAAGTTTTCCATATTATTTAAGTTAATATTTTTTCTGATAAATGTATTCAAACAAACCTTTCTTGATTTGCATTAATGCTATCCTACCAAGTTTTGTTTTAATTAGTATCTTGCCCATCATGTGAATATTTATAGTTAACTAATCCTTTTTTTTTTCTTATAAATGAATTTAGGTTTTAATACTCAATAAGACTGCAGTCTAGATCTGCTGCAAAGGTGATCCACATTCGAAAAATTTGAATGGTATCACTTAAAGGATATACAATGAGAAGGCATTTTGTTTTTTAGATCGAGTTATACATTTAAAAAACAACTCATTTGCTTTGAAAGTAGCATGCACACTTTTTATACATAAATCTTGAATGTCATCGTATGCGGGAAATAATCTAAAGTGCTTTTCAAATATAAAACGCATCAATCCAAACAAATATATCAAGAAGTTATCATAGTACTCTCTCTCTCTCTCTCTCTCTCTCTCTTTCCTTTTGAGTCCCTTATAAGATCTAAATATTAGGTGTTTCATATATAAACTTTTGTATGGTATTACTCCAAAGTTCATAAAATTAGTACTCTAAAATGGGAATTAGAATCATTCATTTCAATTCCAATTGTTTGTTTGCATGGAATCAGAATTTGATTCTTATCTTTTAAGAAGGATTAAAAATCCGGACTCCTATGTAAGATTGTGATTCCTGTTCGAGTTGTAACCATTCTCTTCCTTCTTTCTCGCCTCCTCTCCCTTTCTCTCTCTTTTTCTTACCCAACACCAAGCACGAGCCCTTTTATCACAACATAAATAGTATATATACATTATAATTGTATATTAAAAAATAAAATAAAATCATGCAAACTCAATGCCTCTCCTTTTATTTGATTAAAAAATAAAATAAAATCACTGTCAAACCCTATGATAAAAATTCTAAAATAAAATCATAACCAAATCTTAGGATACAAACCCGATGTCTCTCTTTTTTTCTAATTTTGGAGAAAGGACGATTAAGAAAAAATGAACCCTTTATGTTTGTCTTCTCAATATTGATTAAACTTCTATTCTAGATAAATAATTACAATCAACAACAATTTTATTTTATAAATTTCAAAAAACAGAATTGAAAATATAAGTTAATTCCAATTCTGACAAATTAAACAATAACAATGAGAATCATTTGGATTCTGATTTTGATTTTCACGTGAACCAAATAAATTGAGAAAATAAACTATTTTGATTGCAATTCTAATGAAATTTGATTCTGATTTCAATTTCGATTTCAATTCCGGTTCGAGCCCTAAAAGTTTTCACCAACTTTTTATACCTAGGCCTTCACCTTTGGACCAGAACCTACATCCTTATTTGCTTTTAAACTAGCATACGTGCTTTTTATATAAGAATTCATGTGTAGTATGCAGCCGAAGTAAAGAATTTCGGTTGCACTTCCAGGATGCACCTTGGCTTTCATGCATTACTTTGTGCACGTCACATGCCATGCAAGGGTTTTGTCATGCACCACACGCATTGCATCAAGGCACAGAAACTCTGTTCTCCAATATAACGGAGCTATACCGCACCCATACATTTTACCCAATGATCTAATAGGAACTCCCCAATCAATGCCCATTTAATATCATTAGGTATGACTTGGACTAATGCTTTGCTTGTAATTGTTGATTGGAACCTTGGCATGATGGACGTGAATCCATTCTTATTTGGCTCACAGACTTCCACTAATGACACTAATGTAAATTTTACTTGGAAAATTTTAAGCATGTTATCATAATGAGTGAACACTCAGGAGTTAATTCTTGATTCTAATCCTTCAATAAATATATATATTGTCTTGTTCATGAATGAAAAGGAGGGTAGAAAATCCTTTAAATTTAGAATATATTTGGATGCAAGAAAAATTGCTTGAAAAACTCATTTTGTTAAAAAAAAAATGCAATTTTTATTTATTTGAAATACTAGAAATTTAATAATTTTTTTAAAAAAATATCACTAGTTTTCTTTTTGTTTGCCCAGGAATTTTTCTTTGACACCAAAAATGCACTTGGTAATTGAAGGGAAAAAAGAGAATAAGCAGAGTGTAGCGGCAGAGGGGCGAACTGAATGTTAAGTATAGTGTGTGGGAATGGACAAGCAAAAGGAGAGGAGGTTTTATCAGCAGAGCATGGTAACAAAATAGTTCCAGAGGCTTTTTATTATTATTATTTTTCAATTAAAAGTACTCTATAGACATTATTCTGATGAAGCAATGCTGGTCCATTGAAGGAAAAGCATACTGAAGAGCTGGGCAGACACTGAGGGGTGTGGTGGCTTCCAACTTGAAGACCGCTCCATTCTTTCCACAGACACAAATACATACTTGGTTAAGTTTGTACCATCCTTGTGAAATCTTCTAGATGATCTGATGCCCAACTTGGAGATGATTAGAGTCTACGCTTCTTTAGAACTGGAGCAGGAAGGTAACTGATGTGTTGCTGTCTCCTCTTCTGAAGCACATTTCCTGCCTATCAAAATTTCTGTGAGTGATGTCTTTGACAAACCCGAAGCTGAAAGAAATAAAAATAGCATAACAAATATCAGAGATGGGGAATTTTAGTGTTTGAGGTTACAGACCTATCAATTATTTCTCAATAAAACTGAAGTCATCCTGTGCGATAAAATATCATAAGGCAGAAAATAAAACAAACGGTTGTGGAGAATCAAGGTTAGCTATATATAAGCAACAAATTGAAAATAAAATTGCAAGTAAAAAAGAGAAAGTTTAACATGGTGATCATGCTATAAAATGAAACCTCTAGTTCATTACTCCAGAGGAAAAGCAAGAGAACCTACAAGCTTAAGTGCAAGCATTCATATCTTATACCAGAATTTACAAACTCAAATATATGGTGCCGGTGCTGGTTTTTGGCTTATTAGTTCAATAGATAAAATTTATTTGAGAAAAAAATTTGAACTCAACCTTTACTTTAAAAAATCCTTTGTTGATAAAGATCATTACCCAAAACCCTAGGAATCAATTTATAACCCCCTTCAAGATTCGTTAGAGGTCCCAAAGTTATCCCGACGTCTCTCCCTCGGGAGTCCCTGTGATGATCAAATCAGTTCTCTTGAATTTGAAAAAAAAGAAAAAGAGAAAAATGAGAGAGGAAAGAGAGAGAAGAGTCTTATGCTCATTAGCTTTTTTGAGACTTTTGGTAATGTTGTATAGATATTAGCAATGAGTTAATAATATTAACTTGAGGTTAGATCTTCTTGAAATCGAATGGCCCATGATTCCCTTGTGAATCTTGAATAAATTCATTTAATCTTGCTTAATTAAATTTGGTTATGATTTAGTTAACCAAACATCTATCTATGCATACATATCTTTATTATAATTTTCTACAGTGTCTTTATTATACTAATTTATTAAAATTTCATATCATCATATTTGCCTCACTTTCAAAGGTTAAATATATCTTTTTCTTTAAACATCTTCCTGGCATGCCAACATTTCGAGGAGGCTCTCAAGTCTCTAAGATTAGCCACTCGAGCCGCTGTTAGGTTGCAAGCTCCTCTAATTGGCTTCCAATAAGTCAACACTATGTCAGCTAAATTTGACTCTTTTACTAACCATTTTTTGAATATGAAAAGATTACAAACTTGAATTTCGCTTCACATTTAAGCCCTATAGGGCAGCGATATGAAGCCGAGTTAACCAAGGTTCTTTGGACAAAAGTAGGAAACATATCTTTCCACTCGAAAGAAATCAGAAATCTATTCAATCAAGCTAAGGAGGCCTTTTTTCTAAAGTTAACTCCATATAACGTTTCTCCCTTTCAAATCAAGCTCTAGCAAGCCAAGATCATGTTGAAGTTACTAACGTATTTTTATGTGTTCGTAAATTTTTTGAATGTTGAAGTGGATACTATCACTTTTCACATCCTTTCCTTCCCAATTATACCTCAAGTGGAAGAGCTATTTTTGGATAGATTTGGTTTACCATGTAACTCATAAATCGGACCAACCAATGATACACTGTTGTAATCTCCACTTGCATACTATTATAGCTTGCACCAATGTCTGATTGGGTTTGATTTACAAAATACATTGATAAAATAGATGTACTTAAGAATAGTTTTCATTGGTGATGAGCCTGTCAAGGGATTAATCATGGGCATCACAAGACTGTTGATCATATGATGAAAGAGATGTGTAAATTCTACCACACCATAAATAGGATCAACGAAAATGACCCTCTTAGGACGTTTTGGTATGAACAGATGAGATAGCCACTTGATGAGGAGGAGCATGCGATTTTTGTTGCAGAGGTTGTCACCAGAAGACCACAAACATACTTAAGGAAGTGGTCTTTCTCAAGGAAAGGAGTTAAAAAGAACTATAGGGTGCGTTTGGCAAAATAGATTAAAAAGAGGATAGACTTTTTTTTAATCCTTTTCATATTTATTTTTTTATAAATACAATAAAATTTTATCTCATATGATGACTAATCTCTTTAAAAAGGGATAACTTATTCCATCAAAAGTGATATTTTTATTTTTATCCGATATTTTTTTTTTATTCTTATTCTTAGCAATCGCTGCTATTTTTTTAAGAATATAATCATTTTATCTACTTTTTTATCTTATCCTCCATCAAACAACATGAGATAGAATAATTTTTATTATATTTTATTCTCTATCGTATGCTTCCATTCTTTTTTACCATGTCCTGTATTATGCACCAAAGTAGCTTATAGGAATGGAAGGGAGAAGGGCAACTCCATGCTCGTTTTCCTGCACAAAATTATATAAACATCAATTGTCCGACTACTTTTATTTTTGGATGCAAAGCTTCCATTATATCAAATTTGAATTTGATCAATAGAGCTCTTGGGGAGAAGATGGTAGGCAACAAGAATAAAGAGGCATGTAGGAATGGCGCAAAGTAGTATCTAAGCTTGAAAAAGTCATATAGGCAACTCACGTTCTTGCCCACCAAGCAATATCTGTCTTTTTCTTCTGTATACTGGTAAGGAAAGCCCCTAGCAAAATTGAATGCTATTTTATATGTAGATTCTAGAAGAATGGCGTATCTTCAGTTGAATTAAAACATAACCCATACCATATACTACCAATTTTCACAACCGTATTATAATATTGTTTGAACTTACTCAAGCGCAATATCAACAAAGTTAGGATGATAATTCATACTCATTTACTAAGACCATATTTAGCCCATAAATCATAAGCATTATTTCTGTTATTATTATTTTTTAAAATATTTTAAATATATACAGATCATTTTTTTATCTGAGCTGATTTTTAAAAATCCAAAATAAAATCGAACCAATTTTTTATTTAAAAAAAAAAACTAAATTGAAACCGAGAAATGCTTTCCAGCCAGCGAGAGGCCCAGCAAGCGAGAGAAATGGACTAAGCAAGGGAAAAGGAATCGATATATAAATTTTTTGATGATATATATGCCTTAGAAAATGTCGTTTAATGCAAAGATCCGCCGAGTGGATTGTTAGAAAAAATAATTTCTTTTATTTTTGAAAAACTGTTTAGAAATTACTAAAAATTTTAATTTAAAAAATTTAAATATAAAAAATTAAAATCAAAAGAAGATAAGAACCGTGCCTGGACCGAGGCGTGTTAGACACTGCCCTAAGGATTAGTTTTCATACCTTCGTGTAGGTTGCAGGCGATCTGTCCCCAAAGTACAACGACCGGCTCGATCCGAATCTCCTACGAGCACGATCGCATAGAGGTGCAACCCAACGACTCCTTCAAATGCCCAAAGAAAAAATCAGCAGAATCATAAAAAAAGCTTTGACAGTGAAAAAAAGGGATTTTTGGATTGTAAAACTTAAAACCTTAGATCCTTGAACCTATTTATAGACTCGGTCCAAGTAACCCCCAATGGCTGAGCCCATAATGGCCTTAAAGGCTTGATAACCGTTAACCCCAAATCACATCAGTAATAGCTCAAAAATCAAATTATTTTACGAACGTTGGTATGCGAACGCACGCCCAATGTTCGCGAACGCTCGTGCCTCACCAAGTGTTGGCGGAACGCTCGCACTTCAGCGAGCGTTTACGGAACGCTCGTAAGCGTTCCACTCGCGAGCGTCGCTCATGCAAGCAGAACGCTCGCGTGAGATGACGCGAACGTTTGCGAGCGTCCGCTCGCGGGCGTTCCTTTTTTTTTAATTTAAAACTTTTTTTTTCTTTTTAAAAATAATAAAAAGGTCAACAATCTCTGGCAAAAATTTTTAAATTAAAATAATAATAATATTATTATAACATAAATTTTAGGGCATCTTATACTGCGCAATAGGTGAGGTGTCCTGTGGACTTGAACCCCACTTAGTGTTGAATGTATACATCTAAAGGAACCATAGTGGATTAGACCTTGAACTAGGTCCTTGACTTAGATTTCTACTAATCACATACACAGTATGGATCAATTGGGTTTAAGCGGTCAGCGCATATTAAAGGCCTTGCGCTTTGTACCTTGATTTTTTATGAGAATTTCTTAAGGTTAGCCCAAACCTTTAGTCATGGCCTAACATGACAATTCTCATATAGGTGAATCCTCCAAGGGTATTTGTGACTAATACCTTGTAGATAACCTACCTTGGATCCATTAAGAGTATAACTCAACCTTACACAAATTTATTTTGTCACTTTATAAGAGCACTCATCATAGGGATGGGATGAGAAATTTTTTTAAAAATATGCTCTAACACGATCACTCAATCAGCTTCGTTTCTACCACATTGAATCTCTTTCATGGGATCTCCAATCACAAAGGTTGGGTATCCACTGCTGATGACCAAATCATGGGCTTAAGCCCCATTCCCCTCGATGATTCTACGACTCCACTCCTAGATAATCCCTTGGTTAATTGATCTGCTAAATTCATCTTAGACTTAGACAAATTCCAAGAAAACATTATTTTTCTTATATTGTCTTATAGACTTATGACGAAGCCGTATATGACGGTTCATCTTTTTATTGGTATTCTTTTGATTAGTCAGTTCGATTACGGTCTTATTATCACAATGGATTGATATAGCCGGAACTGGCTTATGTACCAAAGGTAGCTCTGATACTAGATTTTTAATCTACTCTGCCTCATTACAGGTGGTATCCAGAGCTATCAACTCGGCCTCCATGGTACTTCTAGATATGATAGTTTGCCTGATTGATCCCCAGGCAATAGTAGCACTGCCAAGAAGAAAAAGATATCCAGTGGTCGATTTAAGATCATGAGAATCGGTGACCCAATTAGCATCACTGTACCCCTCAACCATCTTAGGGTATTCAGTGAACATCAAAGAGAGATTAAGTGTTTCCTTTAGATATCGAAACACTCTTTCTAAGGCTATCCAATGAGATTGATCAGGATTTTGATTATATCTGCTAAGTCTTCCTACAGCATAAGCAATATCCGATCTTGTCCTATTTGCCACATACAAGAGGGATCCTATGATTTGAGAATATTTTAATTGATCAATTGGGTCACCTAAATTTTTCTTTAGGTGAAAGCTAGGATCATATGGAGTAGAAACTAGTTTAAGATCAGAATAACCAAATTTCTTGATCATTTTTTCTACAGAGTGAGAAAGAGAAAGAGCTATCCCTTCATGGGTTTTGATAAGCTTCATCCCTAGGATTACATCTGCTTCACCTAAATCTTTCATATCAAACTTAGAAGAAAGGAAAGATTTAATACTTAAAATAATTTTAAGAGATGTTCCAAAAATTAAGATATCATCGACATATAAGCAAAGGATTACACAATCATCGTCGATGATTTTAGAATAGATACATTTGTCATGATTATTGATCTGAAATCCAAAGGACAGGATGATTTGATCAAATTTTTCATGCCATTGTTTTGGAGCTTGTTTAAGACCATATAGGGACTTAACAAGTTTATAAACCTTGTTTTCTTGTCCCTTTATAATAAAACCTTCGGGCTGTTCCATATAGATCTCCTCCTCGAGATCTCCATTAAGGAACGCAGTCTTCACATCCATTTGATAAATGATCAACTTATGTATGGATGCAATGGCAAGAAGAGACTAAGGGTTGTTATTCTAGCTACAGGAGAATAGGTATCAAAGAAATCTAACCCTTTCTTTTGGTTATACCCTTTGGCTACTAATCTAGCCTTGGTGTTCTACCTTTCCAAAGCTCAAAAGGTGTTTTAGAATTATCCTTAAAGGGTATCATATTTAGGATATAGCATGCAGCTAAAAGAGCTTCCCCCTATAAGTTCTCGGGTGCGCCTGAACTAATTAACATTGAATTAACCATATCTATTAAGGTATGATTTTTTCATTCAACTACACCATTAGACTGAGGAGAGTATGATGGTGTAACCTCATGAATAACCCCATATTCTTGGCAAAATAGAGTCATTTCATTTGAGGTATATTCACCACCTCTATCAGACCTAAGTTTCTTAAGGTTTTTTTCTGTTTGTGTTTTAGCTTCTACCTTATAAATCTTAAACTTATCTAAGACTTCATCCTTAGATTTTATCAAATATGTGTAACAATACCGTGAAAAGTCATCAATAAATGTTACAAAGTAACGACTTCCTCCCCGTGTAGGTAACTTGGTAGAGTCACACACATCACTATAGACCAATTCAAGAAGAGTTGAGCTTCTATTTACTGATTTAAAAGGTTTTCTAGGCATTTTGGCTTGAATACAAATCTCACACTTGATCTTTCTATCAACATAAACTTTAGGTATTAGATTAAGATTTGTCATGTGATGAATACGATCAAAATTCATTTGACCAAGTTTACCATGCCAAACATTTAAAAATTCAACATTGAAAATAAGAGGACTTTTATTAGATAACTTGGAGATTACATTTAATTTGAAAAGACCTTCAGAAACAAAGCCTTTTCCAACAAACTCATTATTACAAGTAATTACAACTTTATTTGACTCTAAAATAATTTTATATCCCCTAGATATGACGAGAGATCCACTAATTAAATTTCTTCTAACACTAGGGACGAACAGCACTTCGTGAAGGATCAGGATTTTCCCAGAGGTCATCCTTAGGTCCACTCGACCTTTTCCAAGCACTTATGCCGAAGAATTATTCCCAAGTGTTACACCTCCTCCACTTGATTCCTGAAAGATGGAGAACCAAGAGCGATCAGAACAAACATGAACATTAGCTCCTGAATCAAGCCACCAATCACAAGAAAATTGGGTTAAGTTAATTAAGGGTTTTTGATTTACTGTACTCTGATGTATGTCTCGGCACCACTTTCGACTATGTTAACTTGAGGTTTGGATGATTTCCTCAGTGGTTCAATCTTTCGGTGGTAGCAGTCCTTCACCATATGATTAGACCTTCCGCATACGAAGCAGAATATTTCTTTATTATTCTTTGACTTCTGGTTCGGTCGGTTCTGGTTTGATTGGTTTTGAGGAGGTTTGAGTCTAGATTGGAATTTCTTCTTCTTAAAATTCTTTCCCTTAGGTTTGAATTGATCTGGGGTTGAATTTGACTCAGTCAGATGGATCTTAGGTCCAAAATCAGGTTTTTACTTGAGCTTAAGCCGATGTTCTTCTTCAATCCTAATAGAGTTAATCACTTCTATTAGGGTCAAGTCACCTTGTTTGTGGCTTAGCTCTCGTGAAAAGGTTGACCAAGAAGATGGAAGGGCATCTGCTAAGGCTTGGACCTTATAGCTTTCAGAAAAACTACAGTCAATTAACTGAGCCTTTCTAAGAAGATCTTGAAATTCATGTATTTGAATAGTAATAGGTTTAGAATCCACCATTACATACTTTCAAAATTTTGAGATGATGAATCGATGTAGACCAGCATCATCCATCCCATACTCAGCCTCAAGTGCATCCCATAGTTCCTTAGCAGTTTTAGTGGGAAGGTAAATATGCATCATATAGCTTTAAAGGTTATCATAAAGTGTGTAGAAAGAGCACTTAGAATTCTATGTGTATAATGAAAATCTATTTCTTGGGGTGTTTTTGATGTTGAGGAAGAGGAAGTTTCAACTGGACTAGAAGAACTTGATTGAGAAGTGGATTCAGAGTTTGGAAATTCTCCTAAAGAGGTAAACCAGTATTTCACTTCGCTTTGCCACATCCTAAAGAATGATCCATTAAACTTTTCGGGTTTAATTGTACTAAGGTCATCTGAACCCATTTATGAGAGTGTTGGTTGCTTAATTGATTCTGCACAACAAAAATTTGAAGGTTCAGCCTTATAGTTTGAGTTTTTAAATTAGTAGTTTTCCAGATAATTTCTAGATTTTGAATTTAAATTCAAAAATTTAAATCTAAAAACTACTTGCAATAAATAAAGTAACCACTAAGCAAAAATTAACTCAATTAATTTTAAATTTGAATTTGAGTTTCAAAATATTAAATTTTTTAAGATTTTTTAAAATTTAAATTTCAAAATTTAAATTTTAAATTTCAAATTTTAAAAATTTAAATTTTAAATTTTAAATTTGAAAATAAATAAATTTAAGACATCTTTCTTTTTTTTTCAAAAAGAAATAATTTTTAAGACTTTTGCATAGACTTCAAAGTAGAAAAAAAAAATCCTAGCAATTTCTAATGAAGAGAAAACTAGTCCTTAGCTGTTAGAAAAAATAATTTCTTTTGTTTTTGAAAAGCTGTTTAGAAATTGCTAGAAATTCTAATTTAAAAAATTTAAATACGAAAAATTAAAATCAAAAAAAAGATAAGAACCGTGCCTGAATCGAGGCGTGTTAGACACTGCCCTAAGGATTAGTTTTTGTCCCTTCGTGCAAGTTATAAATGATTTGTTCCTAAGGTACAACGATCCGGCTTAATCCGAACCTCTTACTACGAGCACGATCGCGTAAAGGCGCAACCCAACGACTCCTTCAGATATGAAAAAATTAGCAGAATTACAGAAAAAGCTTTGACAATAAAAAAAATTTAGATTAGAATACTCAGAATTTTTGATCCTTGAACCTATTTATAAATTTAATTCAAGCAATCTTGAATGATTAAATTTATAATAATTTTAAAGGGCTGATAACCGTTACTTCTAAATTACAGTTCAAAAATTAAATTATTTGAACCATTTGTGGCCGTTCACAAACGTTGGCGTGCCAACCCACGCCAAACGTTCGCGAACGCCAACGTTCGCTGGCGCCTCACGCGAGCGTTGGCGGAACGCTCGCGCCTCACGCGAGCGTTGGCCGAACGCTCGCGCGACGGAACACTCGCGAGCGTTCCGCTCGACGCGAACGTCCGCGAGCGGAACGTCTGCGAGCGTCCGCTCGCGGGCGTTCCCTTTTTTTTTTAATTTAAAACTTTTTTTTAAAAAAACAATAAAAAGGTCAACATGGATGACACGTCCTCCCTCCCTGCCTACGAATATGAAAATTTTCAATATTCCTGACCACCAGAGCCAATGAAAGGTCCGTCAATCGCACAGGATAATCTATGGAGCTAGCTTGCCTCATAAAAACCTGTGCCATAAGATGCGTTGCCTCCATCTTATCCATCGGAAGGAGTCAGACGTACGGCTTGGAAAGCTACATCTTGGCTTACTGTGGGCAGCTTTGGCTTGAAGCCGGGCAAGTCCGGACCCAGGAAGTATGACATGTTTCATTTTTCAAGCCATGATTGTAAACTCGTAATCCAATCCATTAATCAACAAGTCAAGTCAAAATCTGAGGAAAAATATTTTAGATCTAAGTTAAGGCTAAGCCGAACTTGCTCTAAATTCAATCTAATACATTTGTGTCCAGTTGGATCAAGCTGAGGTTAAGCTTAATGCATGACAAGTATCTTATATTCAGAAACAAGAACGCGTATAGCCTGTGAAGAGAACTAATAAAAGGTTTTAACATAACTCTAGTTACATCTGCATCAAATAGGAAAATAATGGCACCAGCGGACTTGATCTTTCTAACAGGTTTGATCATATTGGGATCCGCGTCCCCACAAACCAACTTGTTTTAAACGTGGCTCAGGTTAATTTTATCAACAATGCGTCCTCTAAAGGTGGTGGTGATGCGCTCTCACACGTCACTGCAGCTGTCGGTGCACGTGACACCAGGTGCAGTTACCGTTGCCCACCACCACCACCACCACCACCACCACCACCATCTTCATGGCCAACCGTCCAGATGCAACCCACGTCCACCGGATCGTAAAATTATGCGACTAATTGAGCTCATTGCTTGTCACAAATCAAGTCATCGTACGGAAAACCAAGTGATGATAAGGGCGGCTCATGCTCTTGGAAGGCACGAGCGCTCGCGTCGCGGTCTTCGAAAGGTTCCCACGACCAGAAATTCTTATACCGATATTAAAAAAAAGACCTCGTGCAAGATTGCGTTTTTGATGAATCGCGACGGATAAAATAGATAATTCACCAAACAACGACCCGTTTATGGCGCGCAAAGATATCACCTCCACCATCGCTATCGCTTGAACCGGGAAAGTTCTGAATGCTCTTCGTTTCCGGATATAATTTTGTGAATGTCACTGCAGCAGGTATCTTGAATTATGAAGCCGCGTCTCCAAGGGAGTGCCCATCGTACGGTAAATAAATATGAGAGAGAGAGAGAGAGAGAGAAAGAGAGAGAGAGAGAAAAAAAAGAGAAAAAACGAAGCGGTGGTAATAGTCTGCCGCGGAGCTCAGCGGATATTAAAGGAGCCCCAATGTAAGGACATCAACGCCCCTCCGCAGCGCACGCAGGAGATCCGTCGAGCCGCTACTTCCCCTTATCCGACCCGCATCGGAAGGGGAGGCAAAGTGAGGCAGGTGCGTTGTTCTCCATTCCTTGCTCCCCATCCGTCGTCGTCTTCTCGATTTCCTTATTTTTCTTGGCTTGAAGCGTTGTAGATCGAGAGATCTGAAGGAAGGTTTGGAGGTCGGGAAGCAGCAGAGAAGCAGAGATGGCGAGGGTCGATCTGGACGGGAACCCCATCGAGCCGATGACGATCTGCATGATCGGGGCCGGGGGCTTCATCGGGTCCCACCTCTGCGAGAAGCTGATGGCGGAGACCCCCCACACGGTGCTGGCCGTGGACGTCTACAGCGACAAGATCAAGCACCTCCTGGAGCCGGCGCCGGGGCAGGGCGGCGGCGCGCACCCCTGGGCCGGCCGGATCCAGTTCCACCGCCTCAACATCAAGCACGATTCCAGGCTCGAAGGCCTCATCAAGATGTCCGATCTGGTCTGCTCTCCACCGCCCCTGCCCCCTCCCCCCATTAGCATTACCCCCTCCTTCAACCTCCGGATTCCTTCCTTCCTCTTTCTCCCCTCTTCGAATCAGGGATTGTTTCCTTCTTTTTGGACGATTCCTTGCTTGATCCGTGCGAATTGTTGTTTGGATCTACATTTCCAGCCTCTATACTTTCTTCTTCTTTTTTTCTCCTTACAAAAAATCTTAATGATGGCATTGTTTCTTTGACAGACGATCAACTTGGCGGCCATCTGCACCCCGGCAGATTACAATACTCGTCCTCTCGATACCATTTACAGTAATTTCATCGACGCCCTTCCGGTGGTAAGTTTGTGAGGCTTCAAGAATCTCTCTCCCCTTTGATTTCATTGATTTCTCGCTCTTCTTTCCTTCCGTCCGCTTCATTTTGGATGGATGATGGTTTCGGTCGTGTGGCCCAGGTCAGGTATTGCTCAGAGAACAACAAACGCCTCATTCACTTCTCCACTTGTGAAGTATATGGGAAAACGATCGGAAGCTTCCTCCCAAAGGATCATTATTTACGGCAGGTGCTATTGCGTCCCTTTACCCCCGTTTTCTTCTACTTTCCACAAATTCAAAAAGTGGGTGAGACGCTCACTGACAGCGACTGTAGAAGCGTTAAAATATATATTTAATAATTCAAACCGATTAGCAAGAAAGAGAAGGAACAAGGTCTGGGGCTAAATAAGACTCCGTGATTTAGCAGTCCTTTTGCTTCCAAGTTCTGTACTTGTATTATCATATTTTTTCTGTAAATCTTATCTGGGATTTCTGGGGTCAGTGGGAAACAAGATCTGATGTTGGATGTAACATTAGAACCAGATCTGGGGCCAGTAAAGACAATTTATTGTGTAGAACGAACCTATAATATTGAATTGGTTATGATTCATAAGCAAAGCGATCAGGTTTTTTTTTTTTTTTAAAGAAAGATAATTTGCCATTAAAGTCCGAAAATATTGTTCTTCGTTCAGGAAATAAACTTAATATACGTAAGTGAAAAAATAAGTAGGTGACGTTGTTAACCCATTAATTGGTAGATGACATGTAGGAACAAAAAAAAATAATGAGGTAGTCAGCACATATATAGCAGGGCAAGTTTATTTTGATAGTTGGGCAATATGGCAAGGATTTATAAGATCAGTTTAGACAACCATCATGATATAGTACTATGAGAGCAATTTTAGTTCCTGTTGGACATGCACTATGCAAATTTAGAGACTAGAGCTATTCATGATCAAATGTTTAGTCCATGTTATACAAAGTAGGTGAGGTTGACAATTGGCCATGTGTGATGCATGTAAGTGCTATCACATGCAGGGATATGGGGATCTGCACAAGGGAAATGAAAGGTGGAGTTGAAGGATTATTTGGAAACTTCTGCAAAAGTGAAATCAAACTCAGGGGATGGATATACACCATCTAGAGTTCACCTTATATAAGAAGATGATGGATATGTGGTTGGATTGGAGGAGTTGAGCATATTGTCATCCTTATAAAATCAGGACATGTGAATAGGCTGATTTTCAACATAGCGTGTGTGTGTGTGTGTGTGAGAGAGAGAGAGAGAGAGGTTTTGCATAGGAGAGAAAATGAGAGAATAATAATTCAGAATACTAGTAAATAGAGGTACATATGAATTTAATGGATAAGTGCTTCACATGGTTAATAATGTGAATGGGCAAATGAATGATTAAAAATAATGAAATCAGGTTGAAGGTGGAAAACATATTCTTCATGGTGAAACAGTTACTTTCATCTCCATTCAAAATCTTTTAAATATTTATTTATGAATGTAGTACGCATTGTTATAGTTTCAAGGATCTTTGAATCAAAAGTACTCTTTTAGAAATTCAAGGTTTCCATCAAAAGTTTGTATAAGATGCATCTGGTCCTTTTTTTAGTTTATAGTGATGGAATTGGTGCTCAATCATTCGCACCCTCTGTTATGATGATGAAAGTATGAATTTTTTCAACTGTTCCCCATTTTTCAATTTTTTTTCATATTTTTGGATCCCTTGGCAGTACATGTAGAAAATGCAGAATGGTTAGGAAGAATGGAGATCTTAAAAATATACAGGGAGGATATTGTGACGTTGTCGCATAAAAATTTTAATTTTAATTGAACAACCCAAGTTGTAGCATGATTTTAAATAGTTAATTGACCTGTACATTTTTTTAAAGAAACAAAGAAACATCAATTGATTTAATGGTGGTACATGTGGATCTTCTTGAAGGTAGTTCTGCATTTGGATCTATGCCTTTAGTACTAGTCTAGTTCATCGGATAGCTTTGAAATATAAATAGCCAATCCTGATTTCTTGATTTTTTTTACCAAAATATATGGCACTCACTTTCACTACATCATGTTCATTGAGCTCTTTAGATACATATGTTAAATATATCAATTTTTAATAACATTAACTAGATTACATGATTTGTGAAAACTTTCATCACCTGAAAGCCCTCATTGCATCTGCTCTCTCTCTCTCTCTCTCTCTCTCTCTCTCTCTCTGTCTCTCTCTCTCCTATGCCATTTTGAACTGTCTTCTTCATAGAAATTGTCTATTATTTTGTTATCCCACCACAGTACCAACGCATGATAAGAACATGGTAGATTGTTTATTGTTTCTAGTAGGGGATACTTTTGAAATTCATATCTGTTTATTTTGGTGTGAAAACTGGAAATCTAAGGCTGGAATTTTAATGGACAGTTGTACTTACATGGTTAAAGGTTACCATGCATCATTCTGATGCTCATAAAGCATTGTCTAAAATCATGTTGGGGTGGAGGTTGGATGATTAAACTTGTTTGAATTTAATTTTTGTAATTGTTTTTTTTTCTCTTATATCTTTTGAGGTCTTAATCTTGGGAGTGTAAATTTGACGGACCATTTGGTATTGCTTTTGTTTTGTCTTTGTATTCAAAAAATTCAAGGAGCTTGAGAGCTTTTGTTTTTAAAGTTGTTGGTAAGACCTTGAAAGTATTTGGCAGCACGATTTTATCGCTTTCAAAAAAGTGAAAATAAAAGCAAGGAATGGCAAACCTTCAATGCAATTGTTATATCTAACACCAAACTCCATGCAGTATTTCACTTATTTGTGGGAAAACAAAAACACAAAAACAATAATAGTACCAATAGGCCCTAATATGACCACTTTAATTTTTGAAAAGAAAAAAATCACCATTTATGCTTGTTATTAAAACCATGAAGGAATGTGCGCCCAACTTCCTCCAAACTCAAAATGTTATTTTGTTTGATAGTGCACTTTTGCTGTCCCGCTATTTAGCGCGGTGGTGGACTATTCTTATTTCTTCTCATTCTTAGTTTATTTATCTTTATGTTGTGTTAACCATATGCCTTCAGATATTGTCTATAACTGCAGTCAATCAATTTCATCTCTTCCCATTGTTTTTCCTTCTCATTCTTAGTTTGTTTATCTTTATGTTGTGTTAACCAGATGCCTTCAGATATTGTCTATAACTGCAGTCAATCAATTTCATCTCTTCCCATTGTTTTTTCCTTTCTCCACCACTGATCAATGCTTTATGCTGGTGAAACAGGAACCAGACTTTTATGTCCTTAAAGAAGATGCTTCGCCATGCATTTTTGGTCCTATTGAGAAACAGAGATGGTCCTATGCTTGTGCAAAGCAACTCATTGAAAGACTAATTTATGGTGGGCTCACTTTCCAATGTTCTGCATATGCATTTATAATCTCTTTGCTGAAATTTACTCGAAATTTTTAAACCACTTCAGCTGAGGGTGCGGAAAATGGCCTGGAGTTCACCATTGTGAGACCTTTTAATTGGATTGGACCAAGGATGGATTTTATTCCCGGAATTGATGGTCCTAGTGAAGGCGTTCCTAGAGTGTTGGCGTGCTTCAGTAATGTATACTATATAACTTGCACTTAGATAAATAAATTTGGCTGATATCCCCTCTGCTATCAAGGATGCTTACGATACGGTTCTTGCAGAATCTATTACGCCGTGAACCACTAAAGCTTGTTGATGGTGGCCAATCCCAAAGAACTTTTGTGTACATAAAGGATGCCATTGAAGCTGTTCTCCTGATGATTGTATGTAGTTCTTGCCGTACCTTGTATCTCCCCCTATTTTCATGTTAAAGTGAACCAAACAATTTACTTTGTCCTCAGGAAAATCCTGCTCGAGCCAATGGCCAGATCTTTAACGTCGGAAATCCTAACAACGAAGTTACGGTGAAGCAACTTGCTGAAATGATGACAGAGGTACACAGATATAGATATTGCTGATATTTGATGCGTATGAGATGCGTGTCCTCTTCTTCTCAATGTTCGTGCCTTTCTCGCAGGTGTATTCTAAGGTATCCGAAGAACCGCCGCTGGAGGTGCCGACAATTGATGTGAGCTCCAAGGTGTTTTATGGTGAAGGATACGACGACAGTGATAGGCGAATTCCTGATATGACCATAATCAATAAACAACTTGGTACTTCTGCACTCCAATTACAGTTGTTTGTCAGAGTATTGATTGTCTTAATGAAGTCACAACCATAATGGATGATCGATCATGTTTATGTAGGATGGAATCCAAAGACATCGCTGTGGGACCTGCTGGAATCAACTTTGACGTACCAGCACACGACATATGCAGAGGCCATCAAAAGAACAATGTCCAAACCTGTTGCGTCCGGTTAGATCTTGTAGAGCTTGTGTTGGATGTCTAAAAAAGCTGGTTCCCACGAGGCATCACTGCAGCGCGTCTTTTTAAAGGTTATGTAGTCAATTTGCTCTTTTTTTTTTTTTTTTTTTCGTTATCAGTACATGAAGTCAAGAGCTTGCTACCTCGAAATTTGTTGCCTGTGTTGATAAAAAACAATTATCTGCTACGGCAGGATGTAAGGTTGGTTTATATGGTGAACGATGGCAGGGCAATATTGAAGGCATGTTGTCTTTGTAGTGAAGAATATTCCTGCCGTCCCATTTCTATTCGTTCGCTTTGTTTCCATTATTATTTGTATTTCGCTAGAGAAGCTTGTTAATACTTTTTTTTTTTTTTTTTTGCTGCACGATCGACACCTGTTATATTGTCCGGCTTTAAAGCTTTGAGAATTGGAATGCAGTGTTGGTGAGCGTACGAAAAGGAAGGGACACTACCGAACAGCCACGTAAAGCAAACTGGGAAGTAGTTGCTCTTTTTATTTGTTTCAGCTTTAAAATAAAGCTTGGCATTGGCGGGGCGACCGATATTTTCTATTCTTACCAGTGAAGTGGCAGTCATTGGACATCCCTTGTCTCTATGCTTGGTTATCCCATTTGAATCAATTTTTTTCGAATTTGTTGATTTTATTATATTTTCAATTGAACATTTTCATATGACGTGATTTCATTTTGTTTTCCTTTTAACTTTCAATGATATTAGACAGTGAATATGGATTGTGCTTGTGGTCTACGAATGCCCTGGTTGGATTCTTGGGCCTGTTCAAGCCCATTATCTTAAGCATCGGTCCGGTCATTGCACCCAACGCTCGCCATTATATAGTTTGTTCTAAAATAGGGAATAGAGCGTGCAACAGATAACTGGAGGTCCGAATGGAATATATAATACGGAAACCAGAAAGGGCCAACTTGGAGACTCCGATCATCTTAACGCTTGTAATCTCAATCTTTATCCATTGAGGGCGGGAAGGATAAACCCTGAGAACTCTTCATTCTTCAAGATAAATGCCTCAAGAAGAATGAATTCGAGAAGTTTTATGCAATAGAAGAGTAAGAGCTAATAATGCACCTAAGATTTTCCAATCAAGTAATCTAATCCTAAAAAAGAGATTTTATAACTTAGACACCTTAAAAAGTTTATTATTACTTTATGAAGAATAGAAAACCAATACGTAACACGAGAAAGGGTGGCAACTTTTGATTTAAACCCACCAAGGTAGTTGATCCTATCCAAAATAAATGGTTCTGGACGTAAGTTCTCATCAAGCCAGGTTTAGGTTAACAAGACCAACCTAATTATAAATGAGATGGGTTTGGATTTAATGTCCAACCTGATTAATAACTATGGATTTGATAGGGTTGTAATACCTAGGCAGCTTGAATAGACATGATAATGGAGTAAACTATGAACTAGTAAAGATAGCCAGCCCTTAGAATAGTGGTAATTGTGAGATGAGTTCAAGGTTTATTTCAAGAAATTAGAAAGATATATGCAATTTATGGTTGAGCAAGCGCACAGCATGATTAGAATTCTTAATTTTTCTCTAGATCTTTTCTTCTCACCTGTATTTTTTTTTTTTTTTTTTTATCATTTCCTAAGATATATGACTAACAAGTTTATAATTAGGTTGACAGGATTGGTGTGAAGTTATAAAGGGATGGGCACGCCTCGAGTTGGATTACTTTTATGTCAGACTAATAGGATCAGATTCTGGATTTAGAACTAAATTAACCCTATCTCAGAGTGGATTTGGAATCAAACCAATCTAATCAGTTTAGTTTTAGGCCAAATTCAACTTTGTATTGCATTAGCTTGGGACCTTTTTTATAACAGTTTTATCCATTAGAGAAAAGATAAAATAAAAAACATCTGGATACATCATCTTCATTCAAAATCCAAATGTTGCGGTGCTTCTACAATAGATGAACTCTAAAATGGTTTGGATATATCTTCATTCAAAATCCTCTCTCAATTCCTCGCATTCCAGTTAAGCGAGTCTGTCATACGACATGAGCAACCGTCCTTTTCTATGTTCTTCTTCCATCGTCAGTTGACAGTATTAATAACTCGAAACATGCATGCCCACGCTACTTCATCAGCATAGAGTTTATAGAGTTAGGAGTCCGGTTTGTTCGTGCCTACGAGAAAAACTAAAATGAATGTTGCTGCCACATGGAACTATGGTGTAGTCCAAAAGGCTCAGGACACTATCGCATTTGGGGTGAGAAAGAAATAATCTGCGACCTAGAATCCCAAATTACGCACTATGAGTCCCGCCACGATTAATTCTAAGTTGTTAAACCGTCGGAGGTTATTAGTAAAGTTTTAACTAAGGTCAGTCTTGGGAAAATAGATGGAAACAGTTGCCATCGGCCCTCATCCGTCCAAAATAGAGCCCAAGTGAAAACTTCATAGACAAAAATAAAATACAATATTCCAGTGGCTTCAAAAAAAAAAAATTTTAAAAAACTTTTCAATTTTGAATCTAATTCTATTGTTGTTTTTTTTAAAAAAAAAAACCATTTAAAGCCCAAATTTATTATAAATTGATGGTCATTTAAAATATATTAAAAGGATCAAATTTAAAAATGTAAACCAAATTGTTAGAGCATAATAGGAGATTCAAATTTGCATAATAACATCTATTATTATTTAAAAAAAATGATTGAATTCAAGGATGAGTATGAAACCAAGGATGGATGGAGATATAGTCCCATCCCTTGTGGATTTTTGAAAATTTTTCTCATCCCCATCTCATTCTAATTTATTTCTAACACACCTCCATTAATGAGATTCTTTGCAAGAATTAGATTTCTTCATCCTTATTGCTATACTTAAGTATAAATAGCCTAGATAAAATTTTTTTAAAAAAAAATATTTAGACTGTGTTTGGATGAGGCATTTTAAAAATTTCTTAAATTTTAAAATGTAATATTTTAAAATGCAACATTTTAGAAATCCAAAAATTTACAAATTCATCTTTGGATAATTATTCTTAAAATAAAATTTTATTTGACGATTATAAAGTTTTTCATAAATATTATTTTATAACATTTATATAAATTCATATAATTTTACATAAATATTTTAATATTATTACATAGATATCGAATATTTATACAATAAGTATTTAATATTTTGTTGTTAATATTAACTATTTATTATTAATATTATTGTACGTATTAATAATATTTATGTAATATTAATATTTATATATATATACTAAATATTATTAATTACTATTTTATGCAATTATTAATAACATATTTATTAAATATATAAATTAATCATAAAATAGTTATAAATATTTATTATTATAAATAAAAAAATAAAATTTAATTGCATCAATCATAAGCTAAATGTTAATTCAACTTCGTAACTATTTTAATATAATAATATTTATATTAGTAATTAATATTATTAATGATATATTTAATAAATATATTAATAATATTATTATTATTCTTCATAAATATTATTTTATATATGTAATATTTACCTATCAATAAACAAATCATATTTAAGTAACATTAAAAATTATTATTAATACTTATGTAAATATTAATAATAAAATATTGATTTTTTAAATAGAATAAATATTCATGTAATAGATATTTCATAAATATAATAAAATAAATAAAGTAAAATAAAATTACATAATTATTTAAAATAAATATTTGCATATAAAATAAAATAAATATTTATGTAAATAAAATTTTTATAATATTTATGTAAATATTTTGGCACGTAAATAAAATTAAATATTTTGATTACTTACAAAGAAATTTTCGGTAAGCATTTGTAAATGACAACTATCAAAATGAAATTTTATGTTATTTAAAAAAAATAAAAAATAATTAAATTAAAAATTATTTATTTTTAAATTTTAAAGTTTTCATTTCAAATAAATTTTCTTCCTCCTAAAACTTCTCCATTCAAGTACGACCTTAGTTATCTTCGCCCTCTTTCACGGCGGAGGGTTCATAGCACCTGTCCAAAACCTGTAGCTTTCCTTGCTTCTGCATTAAAAAGGGACCCGGGTCCACGAAAAAATTTTCTGACGGCAGTACGAAAAGTCTCGATCACTGCATCATCGCCATTTCCACGCTTCCGAAAGTTTCCTGCACGCATTCAATGGACTGTCCTTCTTTATGACCGACGACTCGTTGCTTCTTCGGGGCTTCCCCCGCTGGATGGCTCTGCGATCCAACGCGGTAAGCGACCAACCCTGCGCTTTTGACATCCACCCGGGCATCATCCAAGGGTCCAATACCGGAACCCCGTAATACCAGCAGCACTGTTTGTGATTTCGTCCGGGTCTCCTTCAGCGAAGGAGGTGGTGATGGTCAAAAGGACATTCATTTCTCTGGTCTGTCCTTAAATGAGTTTGTCCGCCCACTAACCAACAAGAGCTTTCTCAAGGAAAAACGCAAACATTTCATCCAGGAAAATAAATTAACGTAGTTGCCGGAAAATAAAAATAGAAAGATACGACGAGAAACCGCACTTGGAAGGTAGATGGAAGGATTTGAGATCCTCTGCTGTGAACCGCACACGTTGTTCTTCATCTGTGAATGAATACCACCATGAAATCAAAAAAACAAAAAAAAAAAATTCTAAAATGCCAAGCGAAGGATCTCGACCTTAGATAGAGCCAGATCGCTTTATGCCAGAAAGGGCCAAGCAAACGTTTTGTTGCCAAGTATGGAGCCAATTTACAGCAAAAAATAAGCCAATTTAATGAGCATTAAGAATCAGTGCATGCTTAAACCATTAAACAAAACCATTAAACAAGTACTAAAATATTCCACACTTATTGTCAAGTCAGCTACACCCCATACCCAGGGACACAACAATTCACCGCACGCCATGCAAGGTGTCTTAACTCGACATATCAATATAAATTCAATTACATAAAATCATGATTAATAAATTCAATTCTACAAAAGAATTTATAAATTTGATACCAATTAAATTATCTACTGAGATACAAAAAAAAAAATTTAAATAATGGAAATGGCAAGAGCTGCTTCTAACTAGAGTTTTTCTTTCATTTTTAACCTCTAAAAAAAAATATAAGATAATTTAATGAGTTTATACTTAGTAAATAGCACTAATTATAAACTTATATTTCAAAAAATTAATTCTTATAAAGCTTTTATGAGACTAGCATGTCATAACTATTATCTTACATATCATTAGAATACTTATAATTTCTTAAGTATTCATAAACTGATTTTATATAATATATTATCATTGTTTCGAATTTTTATGTTATCATGATCAAGGTTTACATGTCTTTATTTGTTAAAATTTTCATGTTATCATGATTATCATGTCATTTTTAATTATGCTTTCTATATCATCGTTTTAAGTTTAAAGATCGTTTTTACAAATACATCATGGTCAGGTACTACGATCATATATATCGCTATGGTAAGACCAGATTACCATATTTAACTATATGAATGGAAGTATATCCTTCACATATATTTCTTATGGATATATATCCCGATATCAGTCATCAAATCATCAAGTCATCAAATCATAACATAGTGAACAAAGGTGCCATGTTTTATCGTTCTAAATTTATTTATATTTGATTATTTTATTATATAATTATTTATATAATTTCTTAGATAATGATACATATATTATTATTATTGGTTTCATAATAATATAATTTTTTTTTTTTTTTACTTTTATATTCTCCTAAGCACGGGGGGGGGGGGGGAGGGGACATTGAAGGCCGGAATGAGAATTGATTGAGGTGCGGGAGCGAACTCCATTTCGAAAAGGGCACGGCCCTGGCCTTATCCATCCAAGTACGGAATTGGAGTCGTTAGGAGTGCTCTTATTTGAATTAATGATTTTTTTAATAACTAGTTATGCATAAATTAATCAATAATAAAAGCTATTAAAATTTAATAAAGCCATAAAATTTAACTATGCAAAAATGACAGCAAAATAATAATTATTAACATTCAATTAATAGTACAAAATTAAACATTAATATTATTTAAAAATTATAAAAATATATTTAGAATTAAGTAATTTATTAAAATTACTAATTTATAATTAGCTTACTTACTTTTTTAGCTAATCCAAGTAATGTAACTCAGGGATACCGATCCCCTATATAATAAGCTTTCAGAATTATTTTTATAATCATAATTGCTAATAACCTCTAACCAAACTAAATTAATTAATAATTGGGTTCACTGATTGGGGTTCCTAACCTTGACAACTAAGTTAACCCACAATTAGGTTGGTTCAACCCTACTCCTAACTACACCTAATCTAAAGCTATTTATCAATTGGGTTCGTGGATTGGGTTTAAATTGAAGTCCAGTTCAAGGAATTTGGCTTAATTTGACTTCTAGTTCGGTCCATTTGAGTTATGGTTCATTGAACCAGGCTCAATTGGAAATCTGGTTCATTGATTCAACTTGGTATTGTCTTCTGGTTCACGGAACGAGGCTAAATTTTGGTTTCCAGATCACTAATTTGGGCCTAAACTAAGTTCTGGTTTAAGTCTAGCTCAATAAGAATTGCATTCAAGCTGAATCCAATTGGTTTTGGTTTGGCTTAGACCACTATTTGGGTTCAGTTCTACTGAGTTTAAATGATCCTGGTTCATCTAATTAGGCTTCTGGTTCACAATTGGCCTTAAATCAGATTTCTGGTTCACTGAATTGGATTTAATTTGAAATCTGGTTCACAGATTGGGCTTAATTTGACTTCTGGTTCAACTAAAACCAAATTGGGTCAGGTTCTGGTTCATTGAAGCAGACTCAAGTTGGGTCCTAGACTAAATTTTGGTTCACCAATTTAACTAGAATCAGGTCCTGGTTCACTGGATTGAACCTGCATTAGGTTCTAGTTCAGCTAAATCAATTTATGCCAGGCTCTGGTTCACTACATTGAACCTGATTTTGAATCTGGTTCAGTGAATTTGGGTTTAAATTGAGTTCTGGTTCAGCTGCTAATTTGAATTCTGATTCTGGTTCACTGAACCAGATTCAATCTGTTTCCAGGGTCTAATTGAGTCCAACAGAAACTATTTTAATTGAACTTGGCCAGTCCATAATGACTCAGATTGACTGAATCTAAGTGGATTCAAATGCTGGCTCACTATTTGGGTTCTATTGAAGCTAATGATTTATGGCTCTACCCCTATGTATAATTGAACCAGACTAACCTGGTTCAACTCTAAGAAGACTTGAGTCTTCTTCCTCTCAAGAGGCCTGATCTTAGTCAACTGGGTTCGGCTGAACCAAGAAGGTCATCTTCTTCTTCTACTTCACGCCCCCCTCCTACCCCAACCGCCATGGCTCAGAAAGACCAGGTGATCCTTGATCACCGGTCAAGCGCGACATCAGCAGCTCCGGCAATGGCTTCACATGGTGGTGCCAGCTCGGTGATCAACCGAGATCCAAGGAAGGTAGCCAATGGTCAAATAATGCCCACTCGAAGATTTTGAGCTTCCGCCTCACAAGCATGCCAATCATCGGCAACTGGAAGCCAATCATTTATTTTAGACAAAATCAATAACCTAAAACACACCAGATTCAAATATTCCCAAACCTAACCAACTCCTCATAGCCTCCTTACCTTCTAACTTAAGAAGAGAAAGAACGAAACAGAAAACAGAGTAACCAGGTTCTAAACTCACCTTTGGCCGTCCGGCGGGTGACGGCATCGAGTGACACTCTACATTCCGGCGAAATCTCTGAGTCCTCAATTGATTTTGATCAACACCCTAGTGACCGGATTGATCCAAGTTAGAATAGAACAGAGGATTTGATACCTAGATTGCTGCCTTCCTTGCCAATGGCTTTCCATGGTGGACGGCAATGATCACGGCTGCAAGAGCAGGGCATGGCAGAGCTCTGCTCGATCAACATCGGCAACAGCAGTGGGGATTCCGGCTACTCGCAGAGGAAAGAGAAGAAGAAGAAGAGAAGAAGGGAAAGAGTTAAGAGAAGGGGGGGGAATGGAGACAGGTTTGGTTTCGGAGAGGGGGTAGATTTCATAGATGATCGGAAGAGGGATATTAGGAGGTAGAGTTCGTACGTGACGGTTTCACGATGGTTTTGCCATGCTACATGGCCCACGGTGATACGATGGGGCCGGTACAATAACGGTTTAAAAGAAACCATGTAATGCTTAAAACTAGCATAGATCAGATTAAAAAAAAATTAAATACTTATAACTTAAATTTATATATTACCAATTAACTCCTATTCAAAAACACTGCATAATTTTTAACTGTTAACAAATTTAATTAAGTAAAAAAGTTTAAAACATTGTAAATAGTATCAAAGCAGTAGAAATTTTTTTTGATAGATAAAAAACTTTAGATTGAGTTGCTTCGAAATAAAAATGAGAAAAGTACAGAAGTTAACGAATATAAGAAAAAAATTATTCATAAACCAGTGATAGAGTCTCATCATCATAAAGTCATTCTTGCAGTATCAATAATTTAATTCGAACTAAATTTTAGTTAACTTGTGAGGTGCAGCGTTTTAGTAATCAAAAAAAATTTCACATCGAATTGGATGGAAAAGAAAATATTTACTTACATCGTAGTACCTAAAAATAATTTTACATTGGATCAAATGAAAAAATAAATAAATAAATAAATAATTCTAACTTAAGTTTATCATTATCAAATTAATCTTTATTTGAGTTTTTGGATAATATAATTTTTATTCACTAGTAGAGTTTATTTGGATTAAGAAATAGGTTTCCGCGTTACAAATTGATACCTTATTCTACCGAAGAGAGTGTAGCAAAGCCAAGTTCTATAGCGTGACGTAGCGAAATTTACACAAATTGGAGGAAAAGTCTAAAGTATTTAATGACTGAATCGGAAACGGGCGTAAGCAGCTTTCCGGCTTGGCGACAATTTGCTCCCATCTATATCCACTGCCCACGAGTGAAAATGAAAGGCCGTGATTTCAACTTTACGTTAGACCCAAAAAGAAGATCAAAACAAGGCAATTTTAGTTGAAAGGAGTCCATCGAGGTCATTTTTAGACATTAATGGGAGAAGTACAACCCTACGGAAATTTGTCTACATTGTTGCCTTTATTAAAGGATTGATGTGCTCTCATATAATTTCTGTTTCCCTTTATTTGTTTTGTAGAAAAGCCTAAGGATCTATCATATTAACAACACGTCAAATTACATGGTATACATATGGTAACCCATAAAATCTCAAAATAAATTTATATTAAATAAAAAAATATATTATGTACTTATAATTTAAGTTCATTTATTACTAATTAACTTTCATTCGATTTTTTAAAACCACATAATTTTAGCCTGCTAACGAATTAATTAATCCAGTAGATGAACTTGAGGTATTACAAATGGTATAAGAACCGATCCGAATATGTACAAATTACAAATTAATGGTCATAAAGAAAAAATGATGATGATGATAAAGTCTTATCATGGCATGAAATCATTTTTACAATATCAACAATCCAATTTAAGATAATTTATGATATGCAATGACAACATCGTATTATTTGATTTAATATAGTTTATGATGTGCGATGTGGCGTTGCATAATCCATCCTTACGTAGTCATTGCACTCTAGGTAGACACTCCTACCTAAAGTACAAACTTGAGTAATAGGTTGGGCAAGTTAGTTAGAGCATTTACTTAATTTCAGCATAGATTTAAGTGCCAACTTTATCTCACCTTTTCTTTTCTTATTAGTTCTGAGAAAAGGTCAAGCAAATATTATCTATCATTACCTTGTTAATGCTTTAATCCATTATATCTTTACTTGCTGGCAAGTTAAAAAATAGCAAAAGTTCTCTTCTGCAGTAGCCACTCGCTAGTGTCTCAAAACTTGGTTTCATATTTGGTCCTCCCAGAAGAGCTTCAGCTGGGCAACTAGGGTGGATTTAGCAATTTCACTCCAAGTTTTGAAATTTCAATCAAAAAATTCAAGGTAAGTTATTTTATTTTATTCTAGTCAACTAGAATCATAGGCTCTGTTTGGTAATGGGATAAGGGGTGGAATAAGTCGGGAATAAGGTCTTATCCCGACTTATTCCATCAAACGGCACGAGCTCATAGAAAGAATAATCATCTTTTCTTATTTCAGTCAAACCTCCTTATTTACGAATTATAATTCCATGTTTCCCATGGAATTATGGTATTCCTGTTTTGGATATTCCAGGGGCAGCCGGATAATTTGATTTCTCTCTTATCTTCTTTTATGCAGCCAGTTCGTCCCGACTCGGAGAAGAGAAGATCATCCATTACTCCGGTGTCTTCCGCGCCTACCCTCGCCGTCGACGAGCGCTCTCCTTCCTCTCTCCTTCCTTTCTCCCAGGTATGACAATGTTGATATATTCTCTTCCTCCCTCTACTCTATCATCCATCTCGCAGGTTTGGCTTCGGATTAGGGTTAGGAAAGACTTCAAATCAGAGTGATAAGTCTTAGGAATAGATTTCGAAAGAAGTACAAAGGAGAGACGGAGACGGGGGGTGAGAGAAATCGTGCTGGAGCTGAAATTATAACAAGCTATGTCTGGTCTATAGTAAAAATGAAGGTTATCATTGAAACAGTGAAATTCTAACCGTAATGAAATGGAACAGTATTTATTTTACAGGAAGAATACAATCAGAGTTAATGTTACCCCAATCATAACTTCTAACCTTAATACTTATCTAATTCAATTTTTGGTCAAGGGTAATCTTGGCATTTTACAAAATTCATTCCTCTATTCCACATGGAATACAGCCTTATTCCCATATTAACCAAACACTATTTGGAATAACACTGCATTAATTACATTGGAATAAGCTCTTATTCCACTTTTCCAACCAAACAGAAAATGAGAATAGATGTAATTCTCAGAGAATTACTATCCCTATTCCGGGGTTAATTTTTTGACATCCAAACACTACGATAATGTATATTATTTCGATAATTTTAAGCTGAAATTAAATTTGATTGAAGCATTACGTATTAATCATGCCTTATAAATGTACTAATATATTGAGAAAAATACCAATATCACCCAAGTATGCATGAACTAATAAGAGCTCCTAGGCTTGTACAAACATCTTGTCTTCTGCATCTCAAAATATTATTTATAACCTAAAAACACACATCAAGATTATAAATTATGCACTTCAATAATAAAGTTTAGATCAAAATAATATGGATTTCATCATTAAATAAATGTGTGATTGATTTATATTAATGAATTTCAAAAAGCATTACGCATTGTACTTATAAAAAAACTAAAAGTTAAAAAGATTAGTTTTTGTCATTTTCGGCTAAAACCTGCTGAAAAAAGCTGAAACTGACCAAAACTGAAAATTTTGATTAGTTTTGGATCGATTTCAACCGCAATGGATTAGTTTTGGCAGAAGCTTTAAACTTTAGTAAATACATGCTAGTGTCAACTTGGGATACTAGCCTATGATGCCAATAAGATGCATTATTTGGGTGTGCGTACATTGCTAGCTTAAGTAGAATTTTACTTCGATCTAGTGCATCTAAAGTAAAAGATAGATGATGTGAGCAATAAGCTGACCCAGTTTAATAATCACTCCTAAACAACATCCCCATGAAAGCAGGCAAGCCAAAATTGAATGGGTTGAACGTCAACTTCCATGACCTCAAAATCGATGAAATGGTGTGGTGAATAATCAGTGGATTGTTACAGGCAATGGACAAACAAAATTTTCCAGAGCCACATGATGCAGTAGTTCAGGCCCTGAGAACAACCATGGCAGTTGATAGGCATTACATTAGTTAGAAGCGTTTAGGTTCATTCAGTAATTAGCTAGTTTAGCCGTTATATTTATATTTTTGTAGCCATTGAGTTCCATTTTAGTTTGTCTGTTTCCCCAATCATAACCACCACAATTAGTTGGTGGTGAAAACATCAAAGATCAAGACGAAGTCACATTGTCATGGTTTTATCAGTGGTTGCCTGACACAACTATTAATCACGGTTAAGATGAAGTGTTAAGAATTGTGCCACTTCGAAAAGCCTAACCACTGTGGAAAACCATTATTCAGAATTTTTCTTTTGGAACCCCAATTGTCTTGAAGAAACTGTTGAAGTATGAAGAAGGAATTTATGTGAAACCCTAGTTGTTGTCCAAAAACTAGGCGTATTCTCAAGTGTGTCTTCAACGTCTCTGTCTGCCAATCTTGCAAATCGAAGCGAACATATCCTCCTAATATATAGGCTGTCACTTTGGCTAATTTGGAGGAACATCCGACCATAAGACTAGTGAGCACCGGCTTGTTCCTCAAAATGTCCTGTTATGGCTTGTCCTTCTCCATTACATGTACATTTTTTATTTTTTATTTTTTATTTTTTATTTTGGGGTCTATAAGAAACTGTTCAATAACTTCCTTCTTGTATGCAAATTTTTCAAAACATGGACAAAAAAAATGATCAACAGGATATGTTGGGAGTATGTAGGTCTGAAGGAATGTTCCAAGTAGTGATGCTACTAGCTCAAAATAAGTTCATATCTTTGTGCCAAGAGCTTTTTTTATTGGCGATGTACATTTATCTTAACATTGTTAGTTCTACATGACTTTGGTTCAATAACATTTTTCATAGTCCCACATTGGCTGATTAAAGCATTGCCATGTGCTTCTAAAAGTCAGGTCGGCGGTCTCCGCTTCTCGTCTGAGAGTCATAGGCTCAGCGTTTGCCACAGTCCCCATCTCCGTTCCTCCTTCTTTACTTTTAAAATCACAATATTTAACATATTGACCATTCATGTGCATGAACAATAAATTACTGTTTAGAGGCCTCATCACTACGCCCTATTCTTAATGTGCATGACCAATAAAGCTACAAATTTGGCAAGTTTCACAGCATTAACCCGCCATAATAAATTAGTATTTAGAGGCCTCATTTAAAGTATTGTCCATCACTGCGCCCTATTCATCATGTGCATGACCCATAAAGCTACAAATTTGGCAAGTTTGGCAACGCTAGCCCACCATACTACATTGATCAAAAACAATTTTTTATCATAAATGTCATCTCTTTATTCTTCCAACATCTCATTCCAGCTAAGTAGCTAAACCTGATCTCACTGCTAAGCCTTATTCTTCGCATTATTTCGTTTGGCTTGGTAGTTCCTTTTTTATTCTTTTTTTTTTTTTTTTTTTTGGTAAACACGTAGAATCTCATGATCTTACAAATCCTGTTTGCATCCATAATTGCACACAAATAACTAGAAAAGGTGTTATGCCAAAAAGAATTAGCTGATAGTGAAGCAACATTGTTTGCAAGGTAATATGCTTCTTAGTTAGCCTTCCAAAATGCATGCCGACAATGAAAATAAGGAAGATGATGGATTATAGCTTGAATGTCCCTTAATTTTGGGTGCTAAGTTCTCTATATCTCATTGATCGATGCTACTATCGTGGTAGAATCACCTTTCAGAATAAGGTCTTCGTCAAAATGCACCAATCTTCTTAATTGATAAGATAAATCATAAAGAAGTTTATACCACGCTGCTATTACTTTTATAGTTGGAACTAAGGCTTTTTGAAGTGGAATTGCTCCATCAATGATAAGATGTCCTATACAATCCCAAATAATAAATTGAGCATCGATTATTGTTGTATGAACTAAGCCATCAAAATTAATTTTGAGTGCTCTTTATGAAGGGAGTTAGTAGAAGATAACTTATTGAAAGTGGAGTTTGGATTGCTCAAATCGATTGCTAGCCTAGGTGCCAAAAGGCAACGTGGCAAATGACTTGATGGTCTTCATTTGCTCCATGGATAAATGGAAGGCATGCTTTATAATGTAGGTAGGATGAAACTATTTTTTTAGAAAGGGACTTTCATTTCCTATCTTTCCAAATTAACCATAGCAAATAAACTAGAAATAATGAATGTAAGAATAACTACTAGCCTAGGACGAACCTAGAGTCTCTAAAAGCATTGAAAAGATTTGGTTTAGGGATATGATATGATGAAGCTGTGGAAGTCCAGCCCAAAGTGCCTATGTGATTAGCAATTAAAAAAGAGACGATCTAAGTTTTCATTATTAGTACCACATTTTTGATAGGTTGGATGTAAAGATTGAATTATTATGGCCAGTGACAACAAAGTAGGGAGAGCATTATGATATAGCTTTCATAAGAAAAAAAAAAAAAGAAAAAGAAACTTTATTGTGAGCTAGAAGCTTTCGAAGTTCTGTAAATTTAAGGCTTGGTTCTTTCTTAGTGTTAGTGATGAGAGAATGATACACCTGTTTAACTGTAATCTTTTAGCAGTGTTAGTGATGAAAGAATGATATACCTATTTAACCATAATCTTTTAACTAAATACAGAACCCCATCATATATATTCAAGTGACTAACTTCAACAGAAGGTGTAGCATAGATCTCATTAACAATGACTTGCGGAAAGCATTGGTCCTAAGGTTCCAATCATCATTTGCAGACTTAAGCCTATTGGCAGTTAACAGCTCTGCCACCAAATCAGGTTCCTCTACTTTATCACATCACTTACCCTTTTTCTCCGATCCTTTTCAATTCATTGCTATTTAACCTTCCTTTCTTTCATCAAGGCAGTGGTTTTTGGTATCAAAGCAGGTTTTGTTTCTTTAAGACTCAATATAAAGTACATGAATGATCGACGCCTTATTGCAAGGGCTGATTGAAGGAAACGTCTGTAATAATTTGGTTCTTAATTTTTTTAATATAATCATGTATTCTTGTAATTAATAAGTCTAGATTCTAAATCTTTGAATCACACAAAGCTTTTATTATTCTCACAGTTCCTACTGTGGCAAGACGGGTGCCATATCTGTTGAATATTTTTATTATTTAAAAATACTTTCTATTTATTTTTATATTTATTTCTTAAAATGGTTCGTTGAGTATAAATAAATACGTACTATTGATACGAAGAGTAACGTACTTTTTTTTTCTAAAATTTTTTTTTCTAAAAAAACCTTTTTTATTAAATAGTTGCATATCGTATTTCTTTTTTAATCATAAAGAATTATCTACATCTCTCTACCATCTATAAATTAGTATTTCTATCAATCTAGTGGTATCAAACTATTTTGAAATCGCTTTCTCTTTCATCATCTTTCAGACTTTTTTTTTTTCACTATAATATTCTTAAGGCAAAAAATAATCAGAAGAAATTCAATAATTTTTATGCTTGGAAGCATATTCTTACAAAAAAATCTACTATAATTGAATCCTGCAGCTGAAGTTCTTTTGTGTGGAATCACATATTTCAAAAAATATAAAATATATCTTTAAAAACAACTCTATGTCTCCGAAGCTAAATTTTCTTGCTTAATAATTTTTATTTTATTATTACTTATTTTCTTTCATTAGCAATTGTTATAAAATTTGCATCCTTCATTTAAAATTCATAAACCACCGTTGACTCAAAGACAATCCATGACGGCGATACAGCATGACATAATCTAACTTTGATCGGCAGAAAATCAGACTGCTGCTTTTATTTTCTTCTTGTCTTCCCCTCTTTGATACGTGATGAATGAATAGTTGCTCCTCCATGGATTTTTTTTTTTTTTTTTTTTTTTTTTTTTTTTTTTTTTTTTGGTCCTAGTTAGTATAGTATACCTTTACCAGATCAACAGGCTGAAAATTCTGTGGGGAAATGCAATGCCACAAGGTATCGTCCACGCGCGGCTTGTTGTGGGCAGCGAACCCCCGTAGAAAGAGCCCAGCTTTTGGAGAAGCGAGCGAGAAGTAGCGGCCTTGGTTTTGAGCAACCCTCTAAGAAATCGTGAAGAAGTCCTGACCTGCCTCCCGAGACGAGGTGACGAAGTCTAGACGGAGGAGAGGAGTCAAAAAAAAAAAAAAAAAAAAATGTTGGACCGTCCGCTTACCCAGAATGCCGATGGCCCATCCCTCGGCGTGGACTAGACCGTGGAGGATGGCCTGCATGCTCGGAACGCGGCCGGTTTTACCCAGCTTCGGATGCGGAGGAGCCAGCTTCACCCCTCTCTGAGGGATGATGACGATGGTGCGAGCAATCGAAGAGGAAGAATTTGATATCTCAAAAACAATTTTATATTAAATAAAAAAATATTATATACTTATAATTTAAGCTCATTTATTATCTATTAATTTTTATTTAAATTTTTAGATCATATAATTTTGATTCGCTGACGGAGTTAACTAGACCAACAAATGAGCTTAAAGCGTTACAATTAGCCAGCAGATAGACTTGAAGTATTACAAATGATATCAGAGCACACCTAAGTGTGCAAAAGTTGATGAGCATAAAAAAAATTAAAAAAAAAGCTATTCATGAGAGTTTCCCCACCAACAATCTATCTTGGAGATAGATTTTGCCTTTTAGCTAACTTATGGCGTGTGATGAGCACGTTAGGAGAATGTCGTATTATATTCTTATTAACTTTTACTCGAGTTTTTTTGATTATGTGGTTTCTATTTATTGATAGAGTTAATTGGATCAGTAGATGAACTTGAAGTGTTACAAGAAAAAAAGAAAAGATTAAGAAAAAATTGAACGGATGAAATGAATAACAAAGAAAGATTAAAAAAAAAAAAGGGTGATGAAGAAAGAAAGATGGGCTTGGGGCGTGGTGTGCGCGCCTGTGAAGCCGAGCAGGGAGATGGGGATGGGGAGAGCGCCATTGCTGCGGTGGGGCAGGGAGATGGTTCGCTGCAGCCATCGGGTGGCGGCCGCTTCGCCGAACCAGTCCGGGCCCTCTCCACGGGATCCGCCTTGTTCTAAATTTCCGCGGCGGCTCCACTAACGTATCTCTCTATTGTCCGCTCGCTTCGCCTGGCCCGCTCTGATCTTTCGGCCGGTTGTTGCGGGCCCGTTTGGTTCAATATATCCCAAATTCCGACTTTGGCGTATTACCATCAGTATGATCCCAGCATTTAAATTATCCCAGCATTTGAATAAGATGCAGTCCTCTTACAATAGTCCCAGCATTTAAATTATCCGACAATAGTCTCCAGCCCCAAGATGCAGTCCTCTTCCAAGCAATCCATAAGTCTAATAATAATGAATATCACATTAGACATAATAGTAGAGGTTCCCTTTTAATTAGAGGAGTACTTCCCAACATTTCTTAGTCTAATTATGATTTGATGTGGGTCAAGCTAACCTTAATTTCGAAAGTCAACATGATTTATGTTTTGATTGTGAAGAAATAGTGGAACTTGTCTTGATTATGTGTCGGTTTCTTCGGAACGTACGGAATGAGGTCGATAACAAGCTCAATTTGAATTTAGTGTGATAGTTATCAAAGATTATTCCAGATATGAATGAGGTTAATTAAAGGCTTATTTAGTGTGCTAGATATGAAAATTTATTTGAAATGAAACACTGACAGTGGATATGATCATTTATCAAGCCAACACTCCTACCAAAAAAATTCCTCTCAGTTTAAGCCATGGATTTTTTCATCACAACACCAATTGCGAAAGTAGATAAGCACATGCTCACTAATTAGGACTGCCTTCTCTCTCTGGCTTTTAGCTTTAACTCAATTTTGTTCTCTTCAAATTAGAAGAGTAGAAAGAGATTTGAAAAAGGTTCGCTTCTTTTGTTGTTGACAAATGACAGCAATAGCAGCTAGAGCCCTCCTTGTTCTTTTACAACTTCCTCAACCCCCATGGACCAAAATCCTAAGCCTAACCCTAACCGTCAACATGACATCGCTCCTACTATGAAACCAATATCAACCAAGCACAAAACCCCAAACACAATATTATAAAGCAAAAGATGGAAGAAACGATACAGAACTAAAGCTCTTAATTGAAGTCCACTGCTCGAAAGATTGGAAAGAGGTGAAGAAGAACAAGAATCTGATAGTTTTACCAGCAGAAAGAAAGATCATTGAATTTTTCCACTTCAACCTAAGAAACTTCGATTCTTCGAGTGTCAAAGAAGCAACGGTCATCATCAGCCTCCTCTGTTGAATTGTGGCAGAGACGATCGATTTTTGCTGTGAATAGGGCTTTGATAGTAGGCTTGGGGTTCGATTTGGAAGAAAATGTTCTCTCTATCAAGTTATGTTATAGGGTGGAAAAGGTTTAGGGCTTTCTTGTTTTAAAAAAAAAAAATGGTGCTAAATTGCCCCTAGGTGGCAATATCACAAAATCACCCCTCTTGATGGTAATCATATTGCCAGATTTTATAGCAACGTAATTCCCACGGGTGAATTAAATGTCCAGATAAATTCTTAGGTTTGTTGAATCAAATAAAAGTATCTTAAAATATTTTCACAGAATACCTAAAAATCTTAGAATTCTATAAACTAAATAGGATACTACCTTTCCATGTACTCACGTGTGCACACTCATGCACATCAGTATGCTTGCTCCTCAACTTCCTCTTCTCCTTGTGTCTTCATGTCATTAAAATGGTCAAGGTAGACCTTTGGTAAAGGAAAGTTAGGCGAAGCATGAGAAGATAATAGTTTAATCTTTATAATCGTATTTTATCTTGATAGGAAAGAGATAAAAATGTGCATTGATTGAGCATGAATTGTACAAAGTTGTTTATCTCAAATTTTGGTTCATATGTTGACCTTAACATGTTGCAGGAGATGAGAGCTACACGAGTTATTAGTTAATACCTTGTCTCATCAATATGTTTGTCCAAAATTTAACATGTAACTTGATATTCGAAGGAATCATGTCAATTTAATATAAAGAAAGAGTACTTGTATATGTACCATAATGTAAATCAAATTGTGAGAGCCATGATTTAGAACTCCAATATACAACTCATGAAAAAGATCGATCAAAAGTAACATGTACAAGAAATTCCATATACACATCCTAAAGCAACAATGACGATGATAATAAAAGGCAACATGTATAAAAAAATCAATATACACATGCCACTAAAGCAATATGGATAATGATTGGTAGAGCAAGTAAGCATCCCTTCAATAAGAAATGTGCGGTTAACCATGCACACCTCCTAGGTTTTCTATTTATTTGCATTACCAAGCCTATCTTGAAGTTATACATGAGATTAGTACCTTAACGAATTAGAAGAAAATAAAGGAGATTTACTAACCAGCAACTCATAATCATTGTTACAAAGATTAGCCCATTCAATGTGAGGTCACATGACAGATCTATAAAAATAGTAGAAGACTTAGAGTATGTTTGGAAGCTAGATTTTCTAGTCTAGTGAAATTAAAGCTAAATTTTCTAGTCTATCCTAAGAACATTTTTTAGAAACACTTTTCAAATAATATTATCGAATATTTTTTTCTATGAAGTACTTCTTTGCTTTAAAAATAAGAAAAGCAACCTTCCTAAGCAATACTAAACAAACTTTTAAAGGCAATAGATTGTTTCTTAAACACTTATTAGGTCTGATGCCTTCTATCCAAATTTAGGTCTTGTTTGATGTGGTAATTAAAGGACTAAAAAGCTCTACTTAGAGGGTCAAAAGCTTATTTGTATGATTTTAAGATATTCGGTAAAAAAATAAAATAGATTTCTAGCTCCTACAAAAGCTAAAAAAGGTTGACTAAATGAAAGCTTCAATTTGAAGCTTTTAAGGTAAAAGCTCTGTATGACTAAACTTACAAATATATTTTTTACTTTACTGAAAGTTTTATAGAGACAAAAATACCCTCTCCCTCCCCCAATCCTAAGTCCTCCAATGACCTTTCTATACCCTCTAAGTGTATCATCTCTTTGAAGAAGTACTTACCCAATAGCTCCCTCCTTACCTCTACCTTCACTAATAAGACTTTCGATGTTTAGTCTAATGCATTCCTCTCTAACCCTAATTTTTCTTTCTCACTATCTCCTTAGCCCCTACTTTATTGTCATCGACCTTAGCCTCAACTTGTCCAATGTTTCTCCCTAGCAACATCTTTTCATCCAATCCTTTCTTCCCTCCCTGACCACTCTCTCTCTTTTATGTCCAATTGCTTTCTCTCTCCATCTTTAGCTCCTATGATGGCCTCTTCCTCTATATCACTCTTTTTAACTAACTGCTTCCCCTTTTTCTCCACCTTCAATGCTTGCCATAAACTCTTTTGCTACACCACTAGGTTCATTCTTCCAACCTACTTCATCTATAATCTTATTACAACTAGTTCCTACTTCATCCCTTATCCCCTTTCCCTTTTGCTAATCCCAATGTCCTCATCTTCAATCCCTCATCTCTCTCCTTCCACCCCTCTACTAAAATCTCCTCTACTTTAACACCATAATTGGTGGCCTCCTCTATGTCCTAATCAACTCTTCCCCTGCTTTGATGTCCTCTCACAAGCTCTCCTGGGCTTCAATACCATCTACCAAGAACATTAGGTCCCTTACAGCATTGACACAAACCATCGGTTATGCCTAGATAGAGATACCTAGTTTCATTCGAGTTTCAGGATAAGCAGCTCTAAGTCAACCTGCTTCCTCCTACATAATAAGGTATGGCAGGGCAAAAATACTCATACTACTTTATTCAAATGTGTTGAATTTTACTATTCTCTTTGGCTCATCGTACTTGACTCTATGTGATCCAATTTGAGATCCTAACCTATGATTAACCATCATTGAGAGTTGAAATGTTTAAGCACATCACATGTAAGATGAAAACGTTATATCAAATCAAATAAAAAATAATAATAATTTTAATAATAATAAAATATATATAAAAAATAAAAGAGTATGTTTAAGTAAAACATGTAGAAAAATGAAAAAAATAAAAAAATCATTAATTTTTAATACTAAAAATAGAGTCATATTCTTATACTAATGTTCTTTATTGTCACTTTTTAATACTAAAATCATTTTTTCAGTTGGACTACCAAGCAAATGATAAAGTTCTACGGTACTAGCCACCAACCTATAAGCAACTTTTTATTAAAAGTTTTACTAGTGAAAGCTTTTTGACCTCCATTTAGTTTCACCCAAGTTTCATCCTGATCATGGATAGATCACTTAAGTTTGAGCCTATAAGCAATGACAATTATCTTATAAAGACTCACTTTCATTATAACTTATTGAGTTCCTTTAACCAAGCTATCGCCTATGAGTTGCCAGCTCATTCTTCAACTGGCATATGATCAGTCATCACATTTTCCTTTCACTTATTGGAAACTCACAATTTCATGCTCCATCCCACTCCCTAAACTAGAGTATTAGGCTCGACTATAGTACGTTCTATTCATAATATATACTATCATAGAAAATACTTTATGAAGACGATGATAGTGTAAATACATTCCATGTTTTTAATCCCAATCATGGCCAAAGAGGCTTAATCAATGGTCATTGCTGATTGCTTTTGGTCCCAAATCTTTGAGGCTGCCTTTCCTAATAAATGTTTGTTACATTTCTTTATATTCTTTGCATTAGTAACAGGTTTATGGATGAGCGTTACTAAGGCAGTTCATTGCACATATCTAAAGCTCAAAATTCTATGCTAGGGTTCTTTTGAACACTATATTAAGGCAACTTATGCCAACTCCCAATTTCTCCTTTGAATCATTTTTATTATTAGATGATAAATGGTTGTTGCTTTCTTTTAACAAGTGCTGGAGTGAAATAGCACCAACCATGCATCGCGACAAATATAAGTAAAATGTGTCATCAGGCTAGCCAAGGCAATTATATTAAATTGCATGTAATGACCACCACAAAAGGAATAGATAATGACTTTATAAATAAAGCATATAACATATTGTTGCTAGAATTACATATTTCTTTTGGTCAAGAGATTTCTCTTTTTCTTTCCAAATTGTAAAGTAAAAACTAATGACAGCAACAATCCAAGTCAACAACCCTTGTGAGATGATCAGGTGTTGTCTGTCTATATTTAGTGACATGTGTTATTTGAGCTAAAGTACCAAATGATATGATTCTTACTAATCTATGTAACCAATCACTCAATTCAATATAATCAGAAACTTCTATTCATTTTATTTGTGAGATCTTCCTCAACTCACATGACCATTTGCATCCCTCCATGGTAGTAGATGCCTCTGCATGTCTCCTTTTTCTTTTTCCTTTTCTTTCTTTCTTTCTTTCTTGAGAGTCTAATGCACATCTTTGCTGCTCAAAATAAATACCAATATGACATTTGTGCTCTGAAGTATTTCATTTGTGGGGCTATTGGCATTGACTAACAGTATTATCTTGCTTCTCATCATCCTAAGTTGCCACTGCTAATTAGCTTCAAATAAATGTGAACTAAGATAGCACTATGATCCCTTCCACATTTCTTGCCTATCTATTAATTCTTGTCATCCCTTCTATAGCTGCAAATCAAATAATTATGACTTTTAATTACGTAAATTACCATAGCCATTATATTTTATGAAGGAGAATTGTTGAGGTGATGCGTCTAACTCTAGTTTTCATCATTTCCAGATTGCCCTTTAATTAACAAATAAAACTTAAACCTTTTTTACCATCGCATAGGAATCCTTTCACATGCATACTCATCCATTTCCAGCATATTAATGTAAAAGGTCTTTAACTTTGTCCATCTTAATAAGAAAAAAATAAATATGCTATGATTTTTCTAGGATTTTGATAATTAAATATGTTGAAAGTAAGGTGGAAGTGAATTCACTACATATTGTCTTATCTAGATCCATCCAAATATAGATATAAAATTGAGCATCTAACTAATATCAATATTTGCATTTCTCAAAGAAAAAAGAAAATACGGACACAGATAGATGTTATCCATTCCATATCTCAATATTTACATCTATTTATAATCCTACTTTGGTCTCATTTGATGGAGCTTTTGATGACCCACAAGTATTTTTGAACGTTAAAAATGCTTTTCAAGGTTTTTTTTTGGATGTTTGATAAAAATTTTAAAAGCACTTTTAAAGTATTGCACAAGTTGTTAAACACCCTCTTAGGTAAAGCTCAAATTTGAAACTTTTTTAGAAAGCTCTATGTGATAAAGTTGATTTTATTGCAGTTGAAGGTTACCAATTTGAACCACGAAAGCGACCACATTCAATATTATAATATAATAACAATATAATGACTATAATATAATATAATATAATTACTATATTATAACATAATATAATAAATATTATATAAAAATATTATGATGATTGTATATTATAAATAAGATAATATTATAATATTATAATATTAAAAAATGCTATATAGTATATTAATTAATATAAGAGGTTATCACGCTCCAAACCTGAGATCCAAGTTAAGAGCCACGATAACTACTGCATACTTATAAGGAGTTCCTTATAAATATGCAAAGCATCAAACATGATATCATAATCAGTAATATAAAGTTTCAATAATAAATTTAAAAAAGTATTCTCAGGTAAACGCTATAAAATTATTATTCTAAAAAAAACACTAAAACTCAATAACTAATTCATAAAAATTTCTTTTTTCTCCCTGCGCATCTAGGCACTCTTCCAGTAGTATCTCTACGCAGCTACTGAGAGTATCTAAAAAAGAAAAGGTAATATATAATGAGCTTCACAACCCAAAAAATAATGATTAGCCTTCTAAAATGTAACATTATAATAGTAAACAGATACGATTTATCAATTGAAACACAATATGTAATTATCACATTCTTAGTTTATATCCTGTCATTTAATCTTAATTCTCATTGTGTCATATCCTTTAATCCTACTATATTGGAATTATATCGCTAGTGTGTTAATCTCACAAGCAGGGAATCAACATGGTATAGCCCCCAAGGTCATGGGTATCACTAGTGTATATTCCCCACAGGCAAGGTATTAACCGAGTAAATTCTTCAAGGTCATAAATTTTTTCAGCGTATAGCTCTAGTGGTATGGTATCAACTAAGTATATCCTTAAGATCAAAATTTTCTAGCGTATATAGCCCCACTAGTAGGGTATCCAAAGCATTCAGCATAATCAGATTTCGAATCTTTAATTCAGTTTTATCCTCATTAAATCTTATTCATAACCAGTCCAATATCTTTATCAATTCATCATGAGCAATAAATAATCAATATCAAGCATAATCATGGTCAATATGCAAGCATGCAATATTCATAAAATAAACATCATAGGATGATAAATATTTATTTATTTAAAAATATAATAAATTTTAGATGTAGCTAATTATTAATTATCTCTCTAAATAAAATTAGTAGAAACTAATCCTCAATTTCTGATGCTCAAGGGCTCCATCAACCTTCTTAATCTTTCAACCTTCACCTTTTTTATCCTTCTCAACTATTAATTTGATATCAAAGGACCTCCATTAAGCCTTATTTGTAGATAGATTTTCTAAAGCAAATTGATTTCCTACTCTTCATAACATATCAATCTCCTAAAATAAATAAACTTTTCAATTTTACTAGGATATTGATTCATTTTAAAAAATCAAAATAATATATATTCATTAAATGTTTAAAAATAGATTCTTGACTCCTAATAAATAGGTTTCCTACTATTTATAAGATACAAATCTCCTAAAATAAATAAAATTTTTAATTAGTATGATTCTGATTTCTTTAAAAAAATTAAAGAAATAAATATCCATTAAATATTTAAAAATAGAATTTTAACTCAAAACTAACTTCTAACTTATCCAACATAATTTTTGAAATATAAACATTCAGATAGAAACACCAAAAATCATCTTTAATTATCATCAATGGTATTTTTATAATTTATTTAAAGCTCATCCGATGGATGTTCATTCAATTGATCATAACTTCCTCAATTAAACTCGATTTAAGTGATTTAAATGCGTTAAAGAGCTAACTCAATACCAACCATGATGAATATAAATTCAACAAAAAAATTTTAATTATATTTTTTTATAACTTTTTTATTTAATCTAGTCAAATTGTATCTTAATTTTAAGTGAGCTAGCATAAAAAGGTTGGGTCACACAGAAGTAGATTTGTTCATAATCAAATGTAGCTAAGTTTGAGATTCGATTACCTTCCTCATCTTTTAATCCACACAGATCCCAAAGCCATCCCACTTTTTTCACTTTTGTTCATTTTTGAAATTCATGAATTGTGTGAATTCAAGAGTCGAGAAGATAACCAGATGTAGGCTTGATTGTATTTGAATGTTGCCAAATCTATCTCTTAATATAAAATTATTATATTATATTATATTATTAGACAATAATTATTATTATTTAAATAATATATTATAATATAATTATTAGATAAATAATAAAAAAAATATATTATAATATTATTATGATAATTTATAAATTAAAAATAATTTATAATAATAATTTTTGATAATACAAATAATACTATGCAATATTTTTTTTATCATTCTTCATTATAAAAGCACTTGGCTATCGAACAAATATTAAAACCTCACAATATTTTTAAAAATATAATTATTAAATAACAAATAAATTTTTTATAAAAATTTTATTTTTAAAAATTTTATTGTCAAATTTCTATCGACAACAGTTCTGTCAAAATGAACCTTAATCTTATATTAACAATATCTTAAGTTATTTTTTATTCTGTGATGTTATAAAGTTTAAATATTCAATGTGATATTTAGCTCTTTTAAGTTAATGTCTACTAATAAACGTCATAGACCTCTGGTATTCAATAAAGTGATGTTATATAAGGGGTTTTAATTGTCAATTCTGCAGTTATTTTTCATTAACTACATGAATACACGCAACCTTGAGATCAAGCAATTGTGCACTGAAGACTCCCACCTAACCGATGCAAATAAAGGTTAAAAATGAGATGGTAGAGTACACGCTCACGGTAATCAGATGCCGCTGGTTTCCTCATGGCTGTTTAAAAGGGTTTCACTTTATTAGTGGTAGAATTACCCAGCAGAAAATTAATAAATGCTGTTTAGATACGAAGATATGTTAACTCTTTGTAGCATTGCTTTCCATTTGATTATCGTTCAAGACGAAAATACGTGAAGCCCAATATTTGGCGGCGTTCTAGCAAAAAGCTTTTGCCAAACTGGATGATATTTTTCCCCTCGGGCTAAGTCTTATGAGGCGGTCATGGTTCCATCCGCGCGAATCGTTGACCAGGGGTGGTGCGGTGGACCCTCTTTCAGCGGTCTTTCCGGCGGACCACGGTTTGCATACATGAGGCAAGGAAAGAAGGAAAGAAAAAAAAAAAAAAAAAAAACGGAGTTTTTGGTTTTTAACTCCGGGGGATGATGGATGATGGATGATGGATGGACATCCGAGCGGGACACGTCAACGCCACCGGGTGGTGTCCTGCCAATCACCCAGTTTTCGAAATCCTGTGGATTTCAAATCTGCCAACCGGAAAGGAAAACCATGGGCAGTTTTGGGGGCAGCAGCTGTTTTAGCTTTGCGAAAGTACCAGGATCCGAGAAGTGGTCCGTGGGCCCGCTCGTTTCCAAGGCGAGGGAAGGCCATCTGGTCTGTCTTTTTTCGCGGGATATAAAAGGGTGGGAGGGGAAAACCGCCTACGTGCTTTACCACCAAACTAAAAACCGGCGGCACCCACTACTCCATTCTGCCCACGAGGATATCTGGGCTTCTATTTTTACTTCCAGGGGTCAGGAGGACGTGAAAGAGTAGTACAGGCGCAGCGGCAAGGAGGAAAGAGGGTCGATTTGATGGCCTTTTGATGGTGTATTCCTTCTTTTGTTTCGGTGCGTGTGAATAGGGGAGAAGAGATAATAGGGTTGTGGAGCGGCGTGGCAATAGAATGGAAGGAGGCGGCGGGGGCATGCCTGGAGGAATGCTGCCGAGTAGCATGGGCTCGGCCGGATTGCTGGGTCTGGAGATGTCCCTCCAGCCGCAGCCGCAGCCGCAGCCGCAGCAGTTCCTCCACCCACACCACCAGCAACAGCAACAGCAACAGCAACAGCAGCACCACCACATGTTTCCGTTCCAGTCCGCCCAGAGCGGCGGCGACGCCGACCACCAAATGAGGCACGCCTCCTCCGCCTCGTCCTATACCCCCTACGGGGCCAGGGGGAAGCAGCAGCAGCAGCAGCAGACAACGCTGAGCTCCGAAGACGAGCAGCAGCCGGGATTCGGGGAGGAGGGCGACGGGGCGAGGCGGGTGTCCTCGCAGTCCCCGACGCCGTCCCCGTGGCAACGGATGAAGTGGACGGACAATATGGTCCGGCTCCTCATCTCGGTGGTCTACCGCGTGGGAGACGACGGCGGGGCCGGGGCCGGGGCCGAGGGGGAAGCGCACCAGCCCCACGCGGCCGCCTCCGCGGCCAAGGGAAAGAAGGGGGCGGCCGCATCGGCTGCGGCGACCTCGGCGTCCGCGCTGCTGCAGAAGAAGGGGAAGTGGAAGTCGGTGTCGCGGGCGATGATGGAGAAGGGGTTCTACGTGTCGCCGCAGCAGTGCGAGGACAAGTTCAACGACCTGAACAAGCGGTACAAGCGGGTGAACGACCTGCTGGGAAAGGGGACGGCGTGCCGGGTGGTGGAGAACCAGGCCCTCCTCGATGCCATGGACCATCTCACCGCCAAGGCCAAGGAGGAGGCCCGCAAGCTCCTCAACTCCAAGCACCTCTTCTTCCGCGAGATGTGCGCTTACCACAACTTCACTAACGCCGCCTCCGCGCCCCCTCCGCAGATGCAGCCGCCGCCTCCACCGCATGCGGATCAGCAGCAGCAGCAGCACCACCACCACCACCTTTGCTTCCACCACCCGCCGACCGCAGTGTCCGCAGGGGGGAAGGGAGGAGCGACGGCGGTAGAGGAGTATGGCATGGCAACCCATGAGGAGGACGAAGATGACGATGATGACGTAGATTCTGAGGACGACGATGACGAGGACGACGACGACGAGGAAGAAGACGAAGACGAGACGGATTACCATCACAGCAAGAAGCACCGCGCTCACAACGGCGGCGGCCACCACCACCACCAGCAACAGCAGCGGAAGCGGGAGGAGGCGGAGGAGGAGGAGGATAGCAAGGGATTGGTCGGGGGCCCAGGCCAGGCAGAAGGGGCAAAGAAGGCTCGGAAGATGTTCTCGGGGACCTCTTCCCCGCTCTCGCTGTCCCTGTCATCGCCATCCTCGACGTCTACATCGGTGCAGCAGCTGAAGAGCGAGCTGGTGGGGATGGCAGGGGAAGGGGAGCAGCAGCAGCGGCAATGGCTGAAGCGGAGGGCGGCGGAGCTGGAGGAGCAGCAGGTGGGGTACCAGAGCCGTGCCCTGCAGCTGGCGCGCCAGCGCTTCAAGTGGCTCCGCTTCAGCACCAACAAGGAGCGTGACATGGAGCGGATGAAGCTCCACAACGACCGCCTCCGCCTCGAGAATGAGCGCATGCTGCTTCTCCTCCGCCAGAAGGAACTCGAGCTCCTCGGCAGCGGCGGCGGGGCCGACAACCCCTTCCAGCAGCAGCAACAGTTGATGCTTCAAACCACCGCCAGTGCCAACCACAAGCGCCCCCCATCCGCTGATCATACCTCCACCGCAGCCTGAGTTCATCAAACAGAGAGAGAGAGAGAGAGAGGACAACAACAGTCTTGAGTTCACGGAAACACCGCCGCCCCGGCCGGACGGTGGACGTGTACATTCACTAGCTAGTTCTATTTTGTATTCTGCATCACCATTGCAACGGGCAAGCACAAGAACGATATGAAAACATAACATGTGTCGTGCTTGTTTTTCTGTGTAATTTTCTCCCGTGCCATAGAATACATACATATGGTTTGGAATTCTTCTTCTATATGGATATTTGTAGCAGCAAACGCGAAGGAAGTTATCTCTTTTATGTCTTGCCTGAGCTCAAAATGGGGCATTGGCTCGACTGGCAAAGCCCCTGCTGGTGGTGGGTTCATTAACAGCTGTTCTTGAGTTATCTTAAGGGGGCCACAATACACTGCAGGCGGGCCTTTGCTCGTTTTCCCTATTCCAGTTTCCCGTAGAAAGCTGGCACTTGGTTATTTTATTTTTCATTTGCGCTGTGCAACTGAGAAGTGATCCGTGGTTTCCTATCAACGCCCAATTGAAAATGTGATCAACAGTGGCATACTCATCGAAGAGGGAACCAGAAGGTGACATTAATGGGACAGGAAAACAGAAATAGTGAAGATCTGAAACGCGAATCTAATGAATCCACGACAATAAATTCCTTGCAATTCCAAAATAATTGATGAGAAATAAGTGTTCAGTTTTAATTCAAAGTGACATGAATTCTCGGAAAGAAAAGAGAGAAAAAAGGTAACCATGTGATTTGCTTGTGTTTTTGGGTAGGTATTATGGTAAGTTTCGTTCAGTAAGCAAACCTTCCATAATCCTAATAAACATTTGGATTTTTAAAGGGTTAATGACAAATTAATATATCTGAGGACAAAATTATGATCGTCTCTAGATTTATGCTAAAGGAAAATGATTAGTACAAAGTGACACTTCTTGAGAAAATTAATGATGACGAAGTACAATTATGTGGTGGTATGGACACATAGATGTCCCAAGAATTAAAATACTTACAATATTAAGACATGTCCTAAATATTATTAACTTCTAAAAATTAATCAAAAATAGGATGGACAAGGTTTTGAAATGAAACCGCTTTTATACCTTCTATTGTTTTTCCAAACTAGTTTGAGTTGCATCGAATAGAGTTCGAACAAGAAAGTTATAACCGGAAAACCACAGCAATTGAGAAAATTATAGCTGAAAAACTGAAACCTTGTCAGTATAATCCGAGTCCAGTTTTATGGCCAAAGTAAAACAATCAGATAAAATTAGACAATATTACACCTACCATACGAATCTTTTTTTTTGCAATACAAACTGTGTCAAAGAATATTCAGTCCCATCCAAGATAAGGGTCATTTTATGTCAAACAGACTACGTTAAATCGATTTGGCAGCATGGCAATGGTTCAGATTTTTTTTTTTTTTCAACACTGTTTGGATTCGTATCTGATTTTAAAATTCAAATTAATTTTTAAATCAATTAAAAAAATTAAATTCGAATCCGTAGCATATCCAAGGAAAATTGGGCCAAGTAAAAATCGTTTATTCTATCCAAATTCAAAATTAAAATAAATTTATTTTTTATTATAAAAAAATAAATTATATCTTTATATCAATTCGATAACATAGATAAAATTAAAATAAATTAAATAAGATGCATCTATAATTTTTTTTAAAAAAATTAAAATATAATATAAACTATAACAATTAAAAATATAATAATTTTTATAATCTTTAGAAAATTAAGTGTTTGGAAGAGACCTAGTTTTTTAAACTCAAATCCGATCCGATTTAAATCAAATTCTAAAATTTCAAATCTAAAACCGATCCAAATTTGATTATTTACCATTCAAACCCCTTTTTTTTTTTTTTTTTTCATTTCAAGTACTTAGAAAAATCTTATTCTTATTCATTGTAGAAAAATCTTATTCTTATTCATTGCCATCCCCTAGGCAGCACCCAAGTTTAAAACGGATTGATTTTATATGTATAGAAGCATCCCTAAAAGGCTTATTTCAATAATTATAAAAAAAATAAAATATTATTTTCTATTATTGTACTATTATTTGTTTTATTAATAAATATCAATCTTTTCAGGATAGAAAAGGCCTTGCTCAGGAAATCCTAGCAGCCTGCAGATAATTTATCTTATTAATTATCTGTATCTTATTAGCAGGCATCTCGAACTCAATCTTTTCGCAATCGCAATTAGATCACACTTTCGCTTCTACATACTCTTTCTTATCTCCAGCGATCAGATCCCCGGTCTCTCATTTGCTCGGCCTGCATCAATATGCCTAGGGTCTACGTCAGGAGATGCTTGCAGGTCCAGCTGGGATGTCAAACGATCCCCAGGCCTTTACCGTTTGAAGAGCATAAACTCATTAACATGCTACTACATATTTGAGCATATTTTATAGTTTTCAGGAGTGGCTGTTGAGAGAATATACAAGGTCTTGACAAGAAAAATTCTTTCAACTAATATCTAAATCAGATTCCAATAACCGTAGTATTGATACATGAAGATTATATAACTATCTTTAACTATACCAGTGGTGGGGGCAAGTCCAACAGAAGCCAAAACCCAACACAATCCTCTGAATCTAGACTCTCTTGGACGGCAAGAAAATGCAACCCTCCACATGCCTTTTTTGCAGCTTCCCATGCTTCTGCCTCCTGTGTTGTTGCTGTATTTTTCTTATACGCAGCATAGGTGTACCTTGTAGAAACACCAACAGATAAAATCAAGCAAGCTCGCCTGATATCTACTTCGACGGAACAAACCTCCAAACCATTCATCCAAGCTGGTAATGATCAACAAACATGTTTCTTAGATGATTCTTGAAAACACAAGAAATCTGGTCGTAGTTTTGATTTACAAAATAAAGTCAAGAACTAGTGAAGAAAGGATGGCGAACCCTTCCTTATTTGCTCTATGGATAATTCAAATACAGCTACTTCTTGTTACTTCTTGATTAAAGCCATACTAATGCCCAGAGCTGACTGCATAAGCATGCATATGACATAATTCACAGATATGAAAGAAGAGTGTACCTGCCAAAGGTTTAGCACGTGAAGATGCAACAGCAAGTCCAGGAACTAGTGTCTTATCCTCGATTTCAAAGCCCAAAAGATCTAAATCTAGACTTGCACCAAATGCATATCTTGTTTCTAATGATGAGACCTCCTCCTTGACAGCTGAAAATCAGTTATCTGAATTAATCTCCTTTGAGAAAGGAAAAGAAAAAAACAGTATACATCTTCAAAAATATTGAAGGCAAGAAGAAAGAGCTGAGGAGACACAAACAATTCAGATATTTGATGATTCTGAAAAAAAAAGAAAGAAAGAAATTCCAATGCATGATCCGCTGCCATTTTCTGAAAAAGATACAAGATAGCTGCAAAAATTTTGTCACCATAAAATAATATATATCATTATCTTCCCCAACCAAAGACCACATCCCTCAAGTGCGAGCAATTCCTATTGACTATCAAGACCATAGATCAGCTGTACCCTAATAAATTATATGCCTCCGGTATGTTAACATAGAAAGAGTTGCTTCTCTAATTCTTCCTTGGTCTTCACGGATATTGACAGTCTCCCACCCAACATTCAGTCCCTCTGTTCCTTTAAATTGCCTTCAAAAACAAGGTAGAGTGTTCTGTTTTCTACATCAAAGCAAAAGAATGCCTTAATGCATCTTTTGAGTGTAAATTTGAAGCTCCTAAGCAAAGATCAAAATTTCCAACACCGTTTACTTTTAAGACCCAAACTTGGAACTGTGAACCAGTCATATCAGCTATAGTGATACCCAGCTTAATAAATCTGTGGTCTAAATAAGTCACATTTTTAGATATTTATATGTGTGCTGTTGGGAGAAAGATGTAAAGTCCACCTGAAGATCATACAAGTCATAAGGGCATTGTAAATTATGGACTGGGGTTACAAGAGCATATTAAGGGTTAGTTCAGCAGCAAAGCAGCTTGTGTCAACACCCCCCCACCCCGGTGCTAACATTCTACCATTTAATATTCTTTGAGATTGATTCAAATTTTGGATTAAGGAAATGTATAAGATTGGAGTGTCTTGGGATGTCTGAGCAGCTACAAACACTTTGGAAATATCAAACAAAGAGGTAGAGAGCCAGCCTTCTTTTCAATTATGCTATCATTTTGTTTGCCTATAGCAATACAAAAACTGCAGCATTTTACATTTTGGAATAGCTTTCTGAATGATTGAGATGACAAACATATATGCATCTGTACCAAGCATCAACATTGCATAGCGTTAAAACTTTGGGATATAGGACCAATTATTCCTTGAACAATCTGCTGGTATACAAGTGATAGATCTTCTGTAGGTCACCCATTTTCCATTGCCACCATGTTAGTATGTGGTTGGGCGAGAGGATAATCAAAATGTAATAAAGATAAATAAGTGTATGTGGTTGGGTGAGATGTACTTAGTGGGATCAAGACCAAAAACATTGAAGTTGTGGAAAAGTAGTTGTACATAGGGTAGAAGATAAAGGGAGATCGCAAATTGAAAAAGAATAAAGGGGTTTCTTTATTACATTTCCAAACTTATCAAAGTTTTCCATAAGTTTTAAAATTTATAACTTGGATAAGTTTGAATGAATTATGACAATATACCTATGCTACTAAAAATCGAGAATGATTTGCTGCCCCCAAATTCTCATAAAAAGTAGCCCACTCAGACTCAATTTAAACATGTATCTCATTGTTTGGATATTTTCTCATTTTAGTGTGTATTGCATATGATAAAAAGAACCCTAAATTATGTAAATTCATTTTAGAAATCCAACATTTCACTAGTTTACCTAGATAAGGATCAGATAAAACAAAATGCACTTTCTTAGATTCACATGAGTATGAATATGATTATTTGAGAAGATGTAGTTAGATGATTTCTAGTTGCTCATCATTAATCATGGTCTTCAGCAAGTTTACATTTATCACATACACCAGCTGTTACGTAATGGATAAAAAGAGAAACATGTAAAGGTGTGATTTCCATACAAAGAGATTACAAATAATGACAGATCAATGCAGAGAACTATCATAGTTGATTGCAGAAGTTCATGAAAGCTACAAGAATGGGTTTTATTTTTAATTTGTGTTTACCTGAAAAAGGTAACTGGACGAAAGCCCACTTATCTCCAAAGAGGTTTTCAGGAAGTTCCATAGGGAATGGATTATCCAATGCTAAAAGTGGCTTAGACCCTTGCTGAAAACCAGGATGACGAGTATATACAGTCTCATATCGCTCTTCCAGCCAGAGCAACAAGGACAAGCACTATGAAACAAAAAATGATAATCAGCACAGAAAAATGATACAATGCAACAACTACAGTTAGGGACTAAAAGTTGACATCATTGCTTGCAAAAGCCATGCATCTAAATGCATTTAAAGCCGTCATAAAACTTTATATTTAGCTCAAGCAAAATAGAATTCATTTACAATGACCACGCTGTAGCTGTTGGTAAAATCATGGAAATTGGTGCCAATGACCTAGGTTGGAATCCTGTCTAACCCCTCCCTTTTCTTATATTTTTTTCCTAAACAAAGACGATGACTATGCCAAGAAGTGGAATGCCATATAGATAAGATAACTACTGTCTGTATGGTTTGGCAGTAAAAAAGAAACAAAATTCTTCTATTCAGATTCCACAATAATAAGCCACAGCCTCTAAGTATTATCCAATTCTGTGAGCTCAGCTTTAGGAAATGTACTATGCCATCCATTCCTTCTTACTTGCCGATTGTCACAAATCCAAGTCACTCTTCTTTCGGGGGTCTTCTCAGCTCTCTGCTGCAGAAGTTCCAACCATCTTCATTGGTCCACCACTTTACTCTCAAATTGCTCGACAGGTACCCTTACTATAACATTCAATTTCCTAGCCGTACTGCATTTCCATCTCGACATTCCCATCTGTACAATGTATTTATAACCACTTGGGCTCTCTTAGGTCCCAATATCCTAATTCATAAATCAGTCTGGGCCTTATTGCTGACTTAGAAGATAAGTCTCAAAGGATTGCAACATCCCTGAACACAAAAAGTCACCTTATGCTGCATCCACTTTTGCTTTCGGTGTAATATATTCATCTTAATTTATGTATCCATTTTTTTAGAGGACAAAATCCCAGTGGCAGAAGGCCATCAAATCTGATCAGGGCCTCAATATTTCCATCAAAAAATTCCATCTCACATATCCGATAAAATTGCATCAAACTATGGATTATTGGAACCTCATCCTCTAAAGTTCAACCCTAATTCTAATTTAGCAATATCGTCTCACCAAGCATCCTTGTCACACGAAAATAAAATGCAAAATCGCGCAGATAATATGTGGAGAAAGACATATACAAACATAAATGATGATTCTTAATTCTTAGTAGAAAGAAGAAGGAACGAAACACAAAGCGAGATGAAAGAAGGGAGGGAGATTGCGTACCCGTTTACTCGGAATTGGTTTTATGCCCAGCTCATTACAGGCTTTCGTAATAATCGTCTGCATCTGCGACCTAGGAAAAGCCCAAAAAATTCCCGGTTACATGATTCGCAAAATCTTCGAGGGATCCGATTTTGTTCTTTTGTTTTCCCCAAGAGAAGCAAGCAAGAAGAATCGGGAGGGAAAGAAAGGGGGGGTTTGAGTGAGAAAATGGGGAAGGAGGAGTGAAGAAGAGGGCGAGAGGAGCAACCTGAAGAAGCGTATCTTCTGGGGCAAGGGAACGCCGAGCGAGGCGCTGATGGAGGCGATGGCGTCCCTGAGGGTGACGCTGTTGATGACGTTGTTGGGGAAGAAGCGGGTGTACTGGAGGGAGAGGGTGCCGTCGCACACCACCAGCTCCCAAACCTTCTTGCCCCGCTCGTCCAGGATGGGCCGGGAGCAGAAGTCCATCTCCCACTCGCTGATGCTCCCGGCCTCCACCGCCGGGTCCAGGTACCGCACCTCCGCACACGGATCCACCTCATCCTCCTCCTCTTGTTCCAAGCCTGATTCTTCCTCCGAAGGAGCGGAAGAAGGAGCCAGAGGCGAGACGGAGCTCTCAGAGATGGAGTTGGGGCGAAGTCGAGGGGGCCGATGCCGGTGCCATTGTGCTCCGGCGGCGTTGGAGGAAGGAAAGCCGGAAGGCTGGACGGAGAGGGTTTTGGAGAGGGAGAGGAGAGCGCGGGAGATGATGGGTGCTACGGGATTTCGGATTCCAGGAGAACTGAAGCTGAGAGTGGCCATCTGAGACGGTTGGTTCCGCGCTCCAAACTCTGAGAAGGGATAGGAGGGAGGTTATCCAAAGCTTGACGCTGGTGCTCTGGTGCTGGGACTGCCAGCCACATAACGGCAACAGCAACGACAACGGCCATTGTGTGACGGCACGCGCAGTCACGAACGAGTTGAGCCAATTTGGGATCCGCACCCATTAGAAATAAGGTACGGGATGAAATATATTTTCGACGAGAAGAATGAATCCCCATAAACAATTGAATTAAGTTTGAATTCTAAAATTAAACTTAAAATTTTATTAGAATCAAATTATATATAAAGAGAGGAAGTACTTAACTTAACTACAATAGATGAGGGATTTAGATAATAAGAGTTACGTTGTTGGATATATAATCTATTAATTCAAAAATATTTATATATAAAAATTTTAAAATTGTTAAAATAATAATAAATATTTTGAATTTAAATGAAGATTCTTTCATACGCAGCCTCTCTAAATAGTTAAATAGGTTTCCATAAAATAAAATTTTTAGATTTAATTATTGTTTTTTTTTTTTTTTTTTTTTTTTACATTTCATGATTCATGAGATGGTATTTTAGTGCATTAAATAATTTAAAAAAAAAATAGTCCAGACGAGTAGTAAAATAATTTGGTAGATATTTTATTTTTTTAATCCAAAATTGAATCCAATACCTGATCTTTGTTTGGTCAATACAGGATATGAACATACAAATTTATAGGATTTGAATATAAATTTAAATATAACAAAAAAATATTTTGGATTTGGATGTGAATAATACCAAGTTCGGTCTGCTGGCACACCCTTGGTCAGAAAGAGCGCCAGCCAAACCCAAACACGTCACGGTATGCGCCTGGCGCACATGCAACTGCGCATCAGTCGAAACAGTTATGCGTACACTCGAGACAACCGTAGACGACTAGTTTGGAAATAAAATGAACAGTTGAAATGCCACCAACGTTACGCTCAACAAGCTTATATACCGCCAACATATATTTAGACAAAAAAAAAAAAAAAAAACGCAAATCACCATTCAGTTTTCTATGAAGCCTTTGATTGGGCTCCCGTCCATTTGCCAACCACCTTCGCAGCCACCTTCGGATCTATAAACACATCCTTGCGGAGCAGTGAAATGATCGCATTCTTCGTATCCATAAACGTTTGTCGAATCACATCTCACTTTTTTTTCCACCTTCCTTCTTCTATTATTGAGAATTACGAGCATCTAATTAGATCACAAAAGAGATCCCATATTCCCTCTTCTACTATTGAGAATATACAAGCATCTAATTAGATCACAAAAGAGATCCCATAATCCTAAACAGATCCAAAACCATTCACCAACTCGAACGATAACCATCTCTCTGCACCATAACTGAAACACCTATCAATTTGCCAGTGCCAGCACTGCAGATGCCATTGGTTCCCCTCTCAGCAAATGCGTGTCACCACAAACCAGCATCCACCAAGCTCACAAAGGAGATTCCATGCCACCATAGATCCAAAACCACTAATAAAGTAGAATCATATATCTCTCTGCACCATAACCTGAGCACTTTCAATTTGCTGTTACCAGCACTGCTAAATGCTATGCTCTACTCAACTTCTCAGCAAATGCAAATCACCTATGAGGTAAACCATGCAACCTTCCCGGATAAAGCGGGTGCCTTTAACCAGGTTTTCAAAGGCCCTATGGTGTTGAATCAGCCACATCAACAAAAATTCCATGGACATGATTTCCAGTGCTAGTGCTTGTGGCACAGGTAGAGAACAAGACAACCAGCCCGGGTCCCTTGCAAGAGGAGACCATGCCTAGAAAATTCCATGCAAACATCCATCAGCAACGCACCAAACCTACGTTTCACCAAGAACAAGCATCTTATTAATGACGAGCTATACCAGTATAGACCTACGCATGACAAACAAGCAATTCAAAGATCGCAACCAACTCCAGATATTGTTGGCTATATAATAGCTTTAACTGGAGAAAGAATTGCCTCAGTATACACTCAAAAATAAATTAAAGGTATCTCAACAAGCTCTCATTGAAACGTGACCATCGTGCAGGAACCAAAAAAAGCAGTTGTTCAATCCTCTAACTCAATGATCTTCACCACGGAAGCATCCCCAACTTTCTGGCAGACAACAACTCGATCGTGCGACTTTATCACACCACAAGCCTTGCCATGATCAAGAGCAACTTTCAGAACAGACTCATTGCTGGCACCAGTAGAGTCAGCCTGCAGAAGCACAATAATAGCACATCAGATCTCCAGCTGATGAGAATTCCATGCGCAACATGAGGCATATAATGTGCTGATATATAAGGGAAAAAATAAATCATTAACGAACAAGCCTGTTTCTTGCTAAAAGCAACAAAAAAATTATTTTAATATTTAAAAAGGGAGACAAGTGAACATTAGTCTCGAGCAGAATCAAGCATCTCACATGCCTGCAAACTCCAAGAAATCCATAAACTACAACTGTTATGACCCATAGTTAACCAGGTCTCTGCAGATGATATGGGATAATCCATCTACCACTTCCACCTTTGGTTCAAGAACCATTTTAACTAGCGTTCTTTGTTTGCAGTTAGAAATCTTATCCCCTGTTTGTCTTAATTAGAGTGCATTAAAATTGCAAGAAATACTCTGAAATACTTCCACATTCAGTTCAACAGCCATTTTAACTAGTGTTATTTGTCTGCAGCTAGAAATTTTATCTCCTGTTTGTCTTAATTAGAGTGCATTAAAAATGCAAGAAATACTCTAAAATTTTTTACATAGAATCTAGCAAGCTGACAAGATAGTTGTACAATTTTCAGAACGCTGAAAGTTGTAAGATAAATAAGGATTATAAAAGGGAAAGAAAATAAACTTACAGGATGTCGAGGATCAGCAAGGATGGGGAAAAGACCCCTGACTACAAGTGACTGCCTAGCCTGCCCATAACATAATCTTTCATCAACTTGGGTACGATTAGATACAAGGCAGAGAAGAGACCAGAATAAACAAACATCTATTAAGTATGATGTAAGAAATAATGAATAGAATTAGCCAACAATCAGCTTCTTGACATCAATATTTTAAGCTCTTATCCAAAAGGATGGAACCATTAAGATGGATACAGAACAACAACGACCATCCTGCTCCAACAACTCATAGCTTGCATGATCTAGAATAAATATTAAGGAATTGAAGATAGCCCACTTACCTCAAAAGCCCCAGTGAAACTCCATCGAAGTTGGTTAGTTTTGAGCCGAGGGATAACGACTGATAATACAGGCATAGTAGGCCTATACTTTGCAATTAATCTACATAATATGGAACTTATTAGAATACCTTATGGGAAAAAAAATAAACACCGATCATTGAATTAAGAGAAGGCAGACCAATATATTGTTTGTATTGCAATAGTACCTTGCAGCTCTTCCCGTTGAAGTGAAACAAATAATAACAGAAGCCTTAACCTTGATAGCTGCACGTACCTAGAGAAGATCACAATAGCAAACTTATAAAACAACATTTCTGATTAAAAAAAAATATCATTCTTATCATATCTAGTTTCTAAAATAAATGTAAATTAGAAGAAAAATATGCTGGGTTAAATAGCAGTCAACCAAGGTTGGACAAGGAGGAACATACAGCAGATGAAGCAATAGACTCCAGGTGAGTCATTGGTTCACCAATATATTTCACAGTCTTCTTAAAGTACAAGTCCTGGTTGAAGACCTTCTCAGCCTGCAAAGCAGATTTTGACAATGAACAAAATGCAACACCACAGAAATTAAATAAAAAATAAAAAATAAAAAATCCAAAACTAGGGAGAGGATATGTGCGTGGCCCTAACAATACACAACTAACCACTAGGGATCATGTGTCACATCATTAAAAATATCCCAGAAAATATGACATACAAACAAATAAATATATAATTTCATAAAAGAAGAGACCAGTTTTCTGCCAACATCTTACAGTGATTTAAATCCTCCATTCGTGATCTTCATAGCTCTTAGTTGAGACAAAACCATATAAAAGTCTTTTCCAATCTCTATTCCAACCAACATGTTCCCCATTTTTTCACAACCCTATTGAATAAGCTACCGAGACTTCCTTCAACGGATTCTCATCATGAATCGTTAATTCATTGTATTTCTAGAAACCCACCACAATATCTAAATAAAGAGTTTATATTGATTCCAAAGAACTTAAGGACCAATGCAAAGGCAACTGCTACCCTTTCTTAGTTAGGCTAAAGAATATATATAGAGGATTGGTATCAAGTTACACCTCTTTTGAATTGGACAAAACGATCGCACATCAATGGTCTGAACCATTGAATGTGATCTACTCTAAACAACTTACATTCCAAAGACTGATTTCAAGTCCCATGACCTATGCATCAAGTGGTCATAAATGAGACAATTTAAGTAACACGAGATAACACATGTTTTTTGACCATTTCATACATAGGCTAGAAGTTTCCAAATCACATGCCTTTTAGCATACAGGTAGTTGGCATCTAGTGGATCACATCCAAAAGCTTATATCATCGATGGGGGACCCATCATCCAATTCAAAAAATGTATAACTATATAAGAGTTATTCCAGATATAACCAAACCCATTATAAATTAAAGCATTACATTTTAAATAATACCTCATATATTTCTTTCTAAACTTCATCTAACCATGACATAGTTATTGTTTTTCTCAAATATTCAGACACCAGACAGTTGATCAGGTCACTTAGCAAGTGAAATGAAAATTTAAATTAAAGATCTTCCAGAATTACGCATCCAATATATGTTATAAAAATCATGATAACAGAAGAAGCCACAAAAATCTTATGTTAGAAAATCCAATTTGTGCAAAGTTTATAAGCCAAACCAAACTTCAATGAAGCAGCTCAGCTACAGCTCTACACATACAATAATCATTTCAGAAAAACCTTGGCACAACTATCTAATTGGCATGGCAGATCCTTTTGCATCTAGTCCCTATCAACTTCCATCACAAAAAGGAAAAAAACAAAACAAAACCTTCCTCACAATCTCAGCATTGACATAAAACGTCAACAAAGATCTAACACTAGTGAGCATGAGCAAAAGACTGACCTCTGCACAAATTTTACCAACAGTAGAAATAGTCTCAACAGGATATAATCCTCGAAGAGTTTCAGCTCCTAAAAGAATTGCATCACTTCCTGAAACAAATCAAGACTGAAAGTCAACATCACAAGTTCTGCATGATGAAATTAAGACATCATTGTGCTGTGGAATAACAAATTAAATAAAACAGAATATCAAACATTATAGCAACATAATTCACCATCAAGCACTGCATTAGCCACATCAGTTGCTTCTGCACGAGTTGGTCTCAGGTTGCCAGTCATGCTGTCCACCACACGAGTAATAACAGCAGGCTTACCAGCCATGTTACACTTGTAGACAGCAGATTTTTGAAATAAAAACACCTGCAAACAACATGTGAAGAACAGATTATAAGGTTTAGATGCTTTTAATGGTTAAAAAAGTTGGTGCTCTACTGTAGCTAAGCAAAAGATAATTGGCGAAAGAACAATAAACAACAATCAGGAATGACCTTGGTCACATAGTTTGCCAAATTCAAAAAGTATCATTCTTCCAAAGCTTTTAAGAAAAGCTTTTCCACCCCACAAATTACAAAAAATTGATTTACAGACGCAGTATAAAATTACTAAGAAATTTCACAAATTGTTCAGACATCTTTCAGGATTTTACAAAGTTCTCCTGAATTTCATAGATTTACACCAATTTCCTTCCATGACCTTTCTAAATCTCTTCAAACTCAAAAAAAAAAAATGCACTAAAACTTTATATATGAAGTTTGCAATGAATATTTTTTTCCTTGTTCTAAACTCAGCTTTTTCTTCTTCCATGTACTGGCATTGATTCTCACCTGTGTTTATATTCTCAAGCAACTTTCACTAAAGATTCTGTTAGGGCCATGTTTTATACGCTAAAGTAGCAACAGAAGAAATATATCTAACTGACTTGGAAGTTATAGCAGCATAAACTCATCGCTACACGAAGGGGAAGTGAAAAATTTTAGTTTGGTTATACACATTGATGAATTTCAAGATCCGCATATCATGCTAAGGGGGGAACAGATTTCTCTATCCCCATATCATCTAACTCAAGTTAATCCACAAGCTGCATGCCAAAGAATTGTTTTCACATGCAAAGAAGGCAACTCATCATATACACAAGAGGATTCAAGAAATAAAAACACAAACCACATCATGTCATCGATCAAAATAGAACTTCTCAGGACAAGAACTCCCATGCATCTTGTCAAGCATGATCCACGTCTTACATGAGCACGTGTTAAAAGTGGCACATGTTCTCATTGCTTGATTGGCCCCAGTTGCACACATAAACATGAACAATGATATCTCATCCATAAGCCTGCAAGGCCATGCATATATCTTGTTGACATGATGAAATCATACGCCTAGATGAATGTATGACCATGTGTTTATTTCTACATGTACCAGGTGACGCTTGTTAAATATGGCACTGGTTTGCTTGAGAACATATAGAAAACCACAAGCATGCCAAACAAGTTGTGCAAACTTGTTATGCATGCACTTAAAACTTAAGTTTCCATGCAGTGGTAACTTTATATTTAACAAATTTAACAAAGAGTAAGATATTAGTTATTATCAATAAAAATAGTTACGTGAAATTCAATCAAGTGATTATTTAGCCTAATTTGATGTCAAATAAATAAAAGTGCCATTCACTGAGCTTGCTACAGACAATTCAATCTTTCTGTACGGGGCTTCTTTTTATTATATTTATTGCATCGACATCTATAGCAAAAAGTATAAATAATAATGCAAATATCCCATCTTATTGATAAAAAAAGCTAAGTTGGGATCATCAACCTTCTCAGGTGGAAGATCTATTCCCAGATTGCCCCGTGAAAGAATAATGCCATCTGCTTCTTGTAGAATCTCATCAAAGTGGGTTAGGCCCTGCAAGAAAATGAGTACAAGAACATGACCAAACTGAAATGAAAATAAGAAAAAAGAAAAAAAAAAACGAATAAAGGAAAACAGAAAGACTCATTCAGATAATATCTTGCGACCCACCTCTACGTTTTCAATTTTTGCAAATATCTGGGTTTGTTGAAGATCACCCAAACTTGACAGGAACTCCCTTGCCTGCATCCAAATAACAGAATCCCTGTTATTGAATAAAATATTGGAAAAGGAAGCAATCCAAAATCAGGGCATCAATTATAGAACAAATATAAATTCCCATAAAAAGTCAACTACATCAATTCAATCAGAGGAAAAGGCAAAAAGCAACCAATACGAGATGGCCTTACATGTCGAACATCTTCTGCATGCCTTGTATAAGATAGTGAAAGGAAGTCGATTTTATTTCGAACACCCCATGTACTAATAGCCTGAAATGATTGATAACACATCAAATAAATCAAATGCTTCTGGAAAAAAAAAAATGGACAAAATATTAAGCTTTATCTACATAAGCAAAGATTAGTAATTACAGAAAAATGTACCTAACTTGTTCTCACGCCATTCTATTTGTTTAGCAGAGTCAAGTTAGCATACTTGACATAGGATGGTGAATACCATAGCATATCATAATTTGATAGTTTGGAAAAGATAAAGTCAAGTAAGCATTAAAAAGTTAAAAAAATGAACATTCAAGAAAACCCTTGACAATAAAATGAAACAACAATAGACATAGACATGTGAAGGAATGCCCATGAATGGAGTATGTTCTGATGCCAGTCAATTTTGACTAAAATAGATTGATCATATAGATCTACCTTATTAGAAAAGTGATTGACAAGATGATGGAAAAGCCACAGACCAATTAGCAACCAAACCAGCAATCATAATGTCATCTCTATGGGTTCAGCATTTATAAACAAGGTATGAATCATCAAGGTTTGTGGAGACTCTATGCAAAGCTATAAATTTTGCATTCAACCTTTTAATTTGGCATTATGTATCTAGATAAGCCAATAAAGAGGGATTGCCATGTAATATGGAAAGTCAATTGTGGGTAACAGGACAACAACTTATTGTTATGCTATTTAAGATTATCAAAGCTCAGCTTCCCCTTAACCCAAACACATACAACCAAATACACATGGAACATATAAAAACAGTTAATATTTCATAAGATGATCAAAGAATAAAGCAAAGAAGTCACTCAAAAGTATTTACTCGTTTAAAATTTTAACTGCAGGAACTGCTAAAGATCTAAGGTTCTTTTTTCTATGTGTATATTTCTATTTCTCAGGTCTCGGATCAAACCTATAGCATATGGCAAACCTAAAAGTCAAGTAGTTAGATGGTTGAGGTCAAGAGGGAAGATGGGACATTTTATGCAGAGTCATGGAAAACCTTGTTCTTTTATGCAAGAAAAGTCATGCAATGCGACACACACATGGGAAAAAAAGTAACAGAATTAATGGTAAGTCAGTTCGTTATTCATAATCAGGAAAGCGTCCTATGTGTTCAGATCTCAAAAACAAGATAGGTAAGGAAACTGCATTTTAAGTTTCGACAATCCATAGATAGCAGTCCGGAGAACAAGATCTTGTGTGTATGGCTACTCAAAAAGTTGTTCAAAGAATCATGTAAAGAAACAAGGATTTAAGCAGATAGGCAATGCCACAAAACATATCGTTACACTGAAAGATCTATATCACTTACATCCTTATCAGCTTCAGAAAGTGTAGGCAAATCAATGCGAACTTGTGAGATGTGCAAAGTAAATAGAGATCCAGCCAGAGTAGCAGTATTCTTTATCGCACAGACAACATCATCTCCTTTCAACTCAACTACCTGCACCATGAAGCCCCAGAGCTTGCTTAAGAATGTAAATAAATACAAAGTCAATGTTGATAAGGTTTGACATAATTACTCTTGCTTAGGACTTTTGGCTACTGACTTTCTAAATTATTTATCAAGTTCAACTCATGCACTGAGTCAGAAAATCAAATTGATTCCACTCAAGCTGGTGGGTGGCAAATTTAGCAAGCCATGTTAGTCCATGTGCACAATCAAACAAGTAAGGCCATGTTGGAGTCAACTAACCACTGGGTTCAGAAATCAGATCAGCTAAGTCTATTAAAGTCATACCTCCAACCAAACAGAAGTAGTTTCACTTCCAGTAAACAAGTATTGACCAATGAATATGGTGTCTCCTGGCTTCACAGCCTGCAATTAAAAGATTAAAAACCTTAAATATAATGAGAAAAATGAAAATTGAAGTACAAATTACAGTTATATCATATGATAGCTTCAGTGCATACATTTTAAGTTGAAGTTGATGGCAATGCAGCAATCTAAATTGTGATTTTGTTATATTTAGACTTTATAATCAAGAAATGATAACCATAGAACTCATTGAAAAAAATAAACGGTAAAATAAAAGTGCTGGCAGGTAGATGAGGTAATGCACTATCAAGTAACACCGTGTGGAGGGAGGTGAGACCTGATAAAGTATCAACAGCAATATACATGTACAAACATGTAAAGTATGCAAGCACACATATTTGCATGTCAATAATATGCTGCAGAACTACAAAGAATGAAGCTAAAATTTTGGACATATTGAATATAACTACAGACTGCCGCAGATAAGGAAAGCAAGAAATTTATTATGATGCCATAAAATCACCATCATTTTTTTCATTCTTTGAAAAACACCCATTTATATTCTATCCTAACATCTAGCTTCATTTCTTGACTGCTGACTGCAAATCTTTTTAGGACTAGTGCCACTTGCATCTCCTCATAGAGTGATTATTTTTGGTCTAACGAGCTGACATTTTTTAACTTTGCCTTGTAACTTTTAGTTCCACCAAAATTCTTACATTTTTCATTTTTTACTCATTATATTCTTCAAGAATATGTTGTCCATATGTCATGTCAATCATGAAAATCCTCATCATAAGATAAAAAAACTCATTCTTGCATTTATGCTTTTCTAAAGCATAAAAGAGAACTTCCTTAAAGAATGAAATTTTGCCACAAAAAATTTGGCTCTTTAATTGATGTACCTTGGATGTGAATATAATTCATTCTATTAAAACCTTCACCATTCCACCATTCTCTCTCTTTATAGACTAATTCAACATATCCGGGAACTTCAAAGGATTGCTCCCTGGTTTCATGAGATTAAATTGTGAAAAGGTTATTCCAATTAACTATTTAAATTCTATTAGCGGCATGTCTGGGAAAAGAAAACAAAGGGATCAAGTACACATCTTGAACTCATGCAAATTGAATGGAGGAAAAAGCCATGGGCATCAGATTAATATATAACAATTTCATCCAGACAAGCACATTAAATTAGCTCAAGACTCCTGCATATGCAAAAAGAAGATTATGACCTCCAAGGTGAAAATTAAAAAAAAAAAAGAGACAATATTTTGACGGTGCCAATTACTTGCCTTTGCTAGTCCGCCGAAATTAATTGGCAATAAACTAGAGGAGGCCTCTTTCCCCTGATCAGGGGTCAAAACAACAAACGCATCTGCCTCGAGTGAAATTGCAGTTTCACTTTTATTGACAACCTGCAGCTCTGGACCCACCGTATCGAGCATAACCTGGAAAAGGAGCCAAGATGTAGTCGATTAAAATTATATCATCCATGGAAAGAACACGACAACACAGACAAATGGTGACATCAACCTCGGATCTAGTTGAAGCTCTGATTGAGACAACTAACAAACAGTAAAATAAATTCAAAGGACAGCAGCATTTAAGAGGGATCTTGAAGCAACCCACAGCTAGGACTCAATACTTACAGCACATAGCTTTTTGGTGCTTTTCACAGCCGTCTTGAGAATTTCCAGAGTCCCCTGGTGATAATCAGCATCCCCCCATGAAAAATCAAAGCGAGCCACTGCAACGAGGGGATTTTTTTTTTTTTTTTGGGGCGGGGGACCGAATGTTAAAAATAAAAAAAAAAATAAAAAAAAAAAAAAACTATGATCCAGATCGCAGTTTTAAGTAATCAGAAAATAGGAGCAGGCCTACCGGACATCCCAGCCTTGAGGCAGGCAGAGATCACCTCAATGGTTCGGGACCTGGGGCCGAGCGTCCCGATGATTTTTGTCATCGCAGGGAAGAAGTTCTGCAGAACCATAACTCAAAGCTTAGCGAGTGAAATGGCATACGATCCGATCGACATCATCCTTCTTAGATCTTTCACCGAGATTAAATATTTTCGGTTCTTTTTAGGGGAAAAACACGCACGCACGCACGCACAGAGGGAAAGGGAGGAGGACGATGAGGAGGAGGAGGCGGAGGAGGGGGAGGAGGCGGGGCTAAGAGAACATACGGGCTTGGACGGCTCCAGAATGGAAGCCATCCTGATGGGCTCTTCGAGGAGCAGGTGAGTCGAAGGCATCTTGCTCTTCTTCGCTTCCGCTGCGCGCTGCGATCAGGCAGAAGAATGGTGGATCGAAGGACAGACAGAGAGAGAGAGACACACACACAATACCCTCGTTCGACCAGCTGGAGGAGAGGAGATGAGATGAAACGAGGGAAGCGGCTCTGCAGAGGCTCTCTTCTTCCTTTCCCTTCCTCTGACCCTTGCTTTATTCGCTGACACCGACGGTGCCGTTTCCCATCGCGATTGGTCCAAGGTCATCAGACGCAAATCATCGTTGTTGATGAATTAATGAACCCTGGAATCTCTATGCCCCTGGACGTCTTAGATTAATAAATCACATAAATCAAACGGCTGGTACCCTATGGCGAAGTCCTTCTCGAAGTAAAAGAAACCGGAAGCGACGGTAGGGGGTTTTGGACTTTTGAGGTAGCGGCGCGCATCATGCCATCATCGTACCGATGGGCGCAGGCGACAAAAACCCGGGGCCGCTGTCCACCACGCCCAAGGTTTTACGACCCACCGCCGCGGTGCGATCATTTTGATCACGCCCGTGGCGAGATTTCCTACCCCGGCCCCCGCCCACCCAAAGACTCACTGGTGTGGAACGTGTGGTGTCCTTGGGTCGACCCTGGCCCAGGTGCAGCGCACGCGGCCAGAGGACGAATCCAGCGGCCGCATATCCGATATTCCAAAGCCTCCGTCAAAACCACGCAGCATCGCCATTGAACACGTCGAAAGAGGAAGCAGACAGAGGGGAAAAAAAAAAAAATGGCCCCCGCTTTGGTTTCTAGAGGATTCCCGTCTTCGTTTCCAGAAGCGGACTGAAGAAAACATTTGACCCTTGGAATTGATCAACGTTTTGGTTATGAACTTTCCTTCGATAAAAAAAAGAACTTTCCTTCTACTTCATGAAAGTCATGCACGTCACCGTCTCAGTCATATATCTTCTTCAGCGTAGAAACTATCTCTGAAAGCAGCATAAACGTAAGTAACGGGTATCGTTATAAAACGATCATTATAGTTCGGCAATTATTCCAAGTGTAGCATTTATGGATATAAATGGGTATAATTTCACTGTATCGTAAACAATAAGACATAGTAATGATCATGAAATCTATAAATAGATATAATTTTCACTGTATCATCACTAATAAAACAAATTAATGGCTCATTGTGCACCCAACACTAAAACTCCATTGCATTGCACAATTAAAAGATTAAAAAAAAAAAAAAAGGAGGCTCCCATACTCAAAAGCCTCATTATTTTTTAATAAAAAAACAGTTATTATATGAAATGAAGAGCCAGATGAGATGATATACAAGCTTGAACGGTTTATTGTAATGCCTCAAGCTTTCGTTGGTTCAATTAATTTCGTTAGGATCAAAATCATATTGTTCAAAATCTTGAGTAGAAGTTAATTGGTCACAGATAAATTTAACTTATAAGAACATATCATATTTCTTTTTCATTCGATGTAAAAATATTTTTAGAATATTATAATTTTCTTCATTAGAATACGATGTTCTTATTGCATACAACAAGTTAGGCAGAATTTATTTCGAGTATAGTCATTAGGGCTACAAGTGTGACTTACGATGAAACTCTACTACCATTTTATGGATAATTTTTTTACCAACTTTCGTACAACCAGATCAGCTCTGATATTGTTTCTAACGCTTTAAATCTACTTCCTAGTTTAATTAACTCGATCTACTAATCAAAATCATGTAGTTTAAAAATTTAAATGAAAGTTAATTTGAATTATAAACGTTAATTTTTTTTATTCGATGTAAGATTATTTTTTAATATAATATTATTTTTTAATTAGATGTAAGATTTTTTTTTTTTTTTTTTCGTACTACGGTTGTTAACAATTGTTGGGTACTTTCTTTTAAAAAAATTTATTTACATGACAGATGGGTTTGATAACAAACGGGTTTGATAACGTCTTTTATTTTTTTTTGGACAAGAAACAATGATCTGCTAATGTAGAGTCACCATCAATCACAAGAGTTAGCTTTTACTTGCCACATGTCAACCTCATTTTTTTTTTTTTTCTTTTTGTTTCTCCAAAGCGAGAAGGCTGGCCGATCGATCGAAGTATCATTTATTAAAAGGGAGTTGAACTTTGCTTGTCACCATCTCCCAAACTATCTTCTTTTCTATCAAACAAACAAACAAAAATAATAGAATAAATATAATTGAATAATGACAAATGACAACCAAAGTTATGACTCCTGACTCAAAACAGCATTATAGCTTAGTCCTCACGTCTTGTCCGTATTTAAAACATATATAAAACTGCTCTTTAAATTTTATTTTTTAAAATAAATAATTTTAACTTATTTAGCTTTTTGCTCTCCTATAGCAACAGATTGATGACAATAGACGACCAGATCTTATGAGGGGACTGAGCTCACGGGAAGGTTGTGGTATGATTGGTCTTTTATTGTGGTCAGAGGAGGATCACTAATTTGACGGCTAGGATCGATGGTCCTAAGGGTACAGTGGAGGCACTGATAAAGAGTGGCGACGGGTGCAGCACACATTGTGGGCCCAGCTTAACTCGCGGTGGTATCCGTGGACGCCAGGAGCGTCTCTGAATAAAATAAATAATGGATGGATTTATGTCTCGTATGAACGTTGTCGAAAAAACGTAAAACCGTATAATCCCACGTATTGGTGCGGAATACGTCATGCCGAACCAGAATATCTACAACCAATAAAATATTCACCATCCCTTATTCTTTGTATTAACTCATTCATTAAATAAATATCACCCACAGATACGAAATATAGATCTAAGCCACAAATCCAACAACAGCATCATCCTTTTTTGTGTTTGATAGAGAGATTGAGAAAATCGTTCGAATTTAAAAAATGCAATAACATGGTTATCCAAAAAAGATAAATAAAATTTATAGTCTGCACTTGTATACATCTAAGCTATATGATGTAGTTAAAGTAGATATCATAAATTGAAAATATTGTTGAATTAATTTATGCATTGCAAATCAAGATAAATGATTATAATTTAGAATATGATACAAAAAAAAATATATAATGATTAAGATATTTGATTGCATTCTCAATTTTGCTTGAAAAAAATTGATAAATATAAAGAAAATAGTCGGTTGCAAGTTAACAAGGATGGTAAATCGTCATCTTTAAAAAAAAAAAAAAAAAAGCATATGTAGATGAACATTTTTGGTTTTTTGAATTTTTGTATTGAATACTTTTAAAAATTTTTAAAATAAATATATTTCATGTTCTTCTAAATACAAATACCCATGTATAGCATAGGTTAAACACTAGTTAGATTTATAAATCATGCTGCATGGTTAAAGGCTAAGTCATAAATATGATTCATATATCGTTGATTAAGACTGTTGATTACATCTAAAATAGGGTATCCATCCAATTTTTTACTTTTATTACTTAAGAATTTATGCCATAAAAAATAGGAAGCATAAAAACATCCTACAAAGATCAAACACAATACAAATGTTAAACAGAAGCACAAAAAGATGCGGTAGGATAAGATTGGTTATTATTTTCGTATTCTCTTCTTAATTTTTTTAATGATTAAAAGAAAATTTTATGTATTTTTATGTTTATGCATGCATACACATAGTTGGGCCAGATTCTTGAATTTTTTTGTATGAATTTACTTCAATCCATGTCTAGTTAAATAAAAAATCATCAAATGTTGAAATTCAAATCCAACACAATAATGCATTGAATTTATTTTTCATACCATAATATGTACTTTGAATTAGTTTTGAATTAAATTAGCAGGTCGTTAATATCAATTGACAACCATATCTACGTTTTAATCATTCGTATTTAAATAATTGAGATGCACCATCTAAGAGCCAAACAGCATCAGATAAATTCTAACTCACTGCAACCTTGTGAATTTGAATTGCAAGATATGGGAAGCTTTTATTATATACAGCATCATAAAAATCCTAAATTAAAAGAAAATTTTCTATTAGACTTCTTTTCAAGCTGTTTAGATTGTATTAATAAAAAGTTCAGATGATCTGAGCCTTCAAGAAGAAATAAAGTTGGGATTAGTATAAGAATAAAAAAATTGGAAACTATAACATCCAACGGTTGTTATATTCCATGCATCAGCATCTTTTTATCTAGAATTTCGTCAATCTTGGAAATTGCAGTCGGCAAAGTCCGGTTATTTACTTAAAAAAATATTTTTTATTTTTTTAATTTTAGCATCATGGATTAAAATCATTTTTTTAACGGATAATTTTTTTTAAAATATTTATTTAATAAATATTTAAAAATAAAATTTTAATTTTTTTAATTAGATTTTTAAACTCATTTTTTGAAGCGATGATTTCAATACTTTTTTAAGAAACAATTTAAATGCTCACCTAGATTTTTCTAAACTTTTTTTTTTTTTTCACATGTAACCATAAATCATCTTTTAAATGGATGATTTTAAAATTATTTATTGAAAAAAAATTTAAAATGCACGCTTAAATCATATATGATATCCCAACATTATTTTGGATAATAGATTTGATCTGATATTATACAGAGAAATAGCTAAAAAAATTAACATAGTAACATTATTTTGAAAAATAAATTTGATCTGATATATATATATTTATATATATAATATTGGCGGAGAGATAAAGTTTGGGGATTTATAATCTTTTTATTTTATTTTATTTTATTTTTCAACTTTATCTCTCGGCCAATATTATGTTTGGCATCACCAGATCAGGGCTAAGGTATTATCGAATCGCTTGTGATTTGGTCGTCAGTGAGACGGTCTGGGGGGAGACCTGTGCTCCACGCCTTATCGCGCGATTCCATTCGGCAGGCGGGGGAAAGAGAGGGGTGCGATGGCAGGGTCGGTGGTGGAAGAAATCGCCGGAGCCGACCGGGTTGCGATGGAGGAGGTAGGAGGGAAACACGGAGGGTCCTATCCGGCGATGGTGACCTTTCCGGGGGCTTCTCGCCGAAGAGTCGAGAGCTTTCCTCCACCGCTCAAGCTGGAAGTCGAAGAAACCGCGGAAACCACGAGCGCTCGCGACATGTGGCAGGTACCCCTCCTTCTCTCTCTACGCTATAACCTTCATCCAGTCCATACGCTTCTTTTCCTCTCCCTCCCCATCCTTGTCCGGCAGCGCCTTCTATCGCCAGTTTTTGTTCAACGGCACGTCCCTCTCGTTCAAATACATAGAAATATATATAATCCGAAAAGATTCGGAAGTCCTATGTATTACTTCTAGGATCTGCAACATGAGAAGATTTAGGGGTGGAAGAGACCCTCACAGCCACGTCTAAAGATTTCAGTTTGTTTCACGATGTTAAGTCTGATAGATATTTTGTTGACTCTTTTCCGTTTGGGGCTAATTGGTTACGCTAAGGTCTGTTGGAGGTCGTGAATTTGAATTTCCTTCATACTATTTATTTAATCATTCGATTATTAACTTGACTCGTTTTAGTCAGTATTACCTCTTCACGGGCATGATTCCTTTATGAAGCATTCGCATTTGTTCAGAAAGAATCATGCATTGTAACTGACTTCATGTTCATGTTTACAAAGAATCATGCATTGTAACTCACTTCATGTTCGTGTTCATGTTTACAAGTTCGTGTTCATGTTTACAAGTTGTTCACGAAGAATTGTGAATTGCTATAAGTCTTATCTCTTCAATTTTTCTTCAAATTTTCATATTATGATTTTTTAAAATAATTATTTGAAAAAAAATCCACCATTATGAGAACTGCATTGATTATGCTTTGTGGCTTGTTTGTGCCTGGAGAATGAACATCAACCTTGATATCGAAAGCTATCATTTTTTCCCTTGAGATCAATTAGGTAAATCTCCTTACCTACCAACTAGCCTCACAAAATTATGGCAGGCCCTCTTATGCCTAAATCTGCCTTGGTACAAATTTGGCACCAGTTCCTAGATGGTTTACTACTAGGACAATAGTGGGTCTTAGAATTTGTTTAATACTTCCATGGAGCCTTGATGATGATACCATAACATACACTGTTTCATTGCGAATCCTCCCATAACCTCTTTTATTTTCCCCTCAAGAACAACTGACATCTATGCAGCGGCTTTCTCTGATGTTTCCACAGAGAACTTAGCTTACAGTTTACTTTTTCCTATGAAACTTGGAGGTCAAACTCTTCTTTGGCATCAAGGTAATAGATATTAGCACAGCCCATGGCTATTATACTTTCTCTGATATTGTTTCCACAAAGAATTTAACTTACAGTATGCTTTCTCCCTATGAAATTTGGAAATCTAAACATCAATGGAAAGGCTATTGCACTGTTAGCACAGCCCATGGCAATATATGCAGTAGAAGTACTGTCACCTATAACTAAGAACACCAGAAACAACTGTACAAAAGACATGTGAGTTAGGTATCTCCAACACCCTGCACAACTACCTGCTTAGGGCATAATTGGTAGACTGCCTAAGTTAAAATACTATCATATGACTCTTCTAAAACTAATATTATCAATCAATACCCTGTGACAACTTAAATAGCCACATTTGAACCCACTAAGAACCAAAGCTTTAAATTTTGTAGGACAAAAGTATCTAGATTTTTTCATGCAAGAAATGTCCTGCATTCTGTCTCATCCAATCATTTTCTCGATCAAGCATCCCAGCTTTTTTCTTAAACAAAATTATTTGTGAAGCTTTAGTATTTTATTTGATTTTTAAATATATCTGAACTTTGAAAGTTATATTTTTTTATAATAAATTAGATTTATTTAAAATTATAGTGTTAATATATTATGGTTGAGACAGAACAGGTTGGAATGATTGAGACCAGTTCCAAAATCTCTTTGGAGCGGAAATCTTGTTGAGACTTGAGTCACTGCTAAAAACAACCCAAGAGTAACTCTAGAAGTAATTTCTAAAAAATAAGCTAAATATACTTAACATCAATAGATACAGTATTGTACTTTATATATGTGGAAAATGAAAAGCAATATGTGCCAATCATTTTTAACATGGGAGTCCGTAATTCATATCAGCTAGGGATATTGCTACAATTGCTCTCTCATGCGAAAGATAATGCAGGACACTTTAATAAAGTTATAGGATTTCATTTGTAGACTTTCCTATCAGCCATGAATATGACCTTTCAAGCACAAGGATACCTTTATCATGTAGAAAATGCATAGTTGAATCAAAACTCTTTCTTATTTGACAAGAAGTTACTTCATACAAGGTTTTGGAAGATCTGGTTTCTGGCAAGATCACAGCACCATCCTTTCTCTACCAATGCACCTAGGGTTACTTTAGGCCACACATCAATTTCAAGATTCTCACATCTTCATGCTCATCTTACATGGATCCACTTTTTTATTTCTTGATATTACCACGTTATACAAAATCCTGGTTCTACAGCACCCAATCATTTGAGGATATGATTAAAAATTTAAATTTCTCTGAAATACTAGATATGGTATCCTGAAGGCCTTCATCTAATCTTTGTCCTTCATATGTCCTTCTTCTTCTACTCTCTTTCAGTGCATCACTGTTGTTGCTATTTTCTAATGCAATAGGATCATGCACTATGGTGCAGGGAATCAACATAACCTAGTACACTGGACACGTGCATGCATGCGCACTGGATTTGTATTCTATTTTTTCATGTTTGTTGAAGTTTTCTTGTGATTCACCATGTTTTTCCTAACTTTGTTGATTCAAAATAAAATCTCAAGCATTTTAACTTCATCTTTTCCATTGTTTGGGTACAGATGAAGTCATGATAATTAGAAAACCTCCAACCCTTGATATTTTTCAAATGCTAGGGGTTCCAGAGGTTGCTGGGATGAACATTTTAACCAATTAAAAGGCGAAAATGATAATGAATTCTCATCTCAATGTGAAAGAGAAGAGTAAATTTTGTGTTTTTACATGTTATTTCTGTTATGATGTTCTCATGAGTATGTTGATGGGAAGATTGGTAAAGTATTTTCTTTACCACCAAGGAATTAAAAAATTGTAATTTCTGTCAGAAGTTGATCTTTTCCATGAGTACAAAAGATTGCATGGAAGGACAGCGTAGGTCCTATATGGAGTTTCTGAACTTGTCCTTAACATGATGTTGGCACTAAGGCAGTTTAGAACAGCAGATGCAGAAAATTCTCTCCATGATAGTTATATGAATCTTGCGCCCCTCTTAATGATAGGTTTTTTATTGTAAGGTCTAGTGTAGAAGGATTGAGGTGCTAGATGCTATAGGGATGCTCTTCTAAGGCTTTCATTAGGTTTTAGATAAATTACATATTTTATTGTACAGACATTTATTTGTATGGAGTGCACCCTTTATGAGCCAGGTTTTTATTACACATGCAACAAGCACATAAGTCATACAAACATCCATCCATCCATCCATACATACATATGCTTTTTGTGTCCTTTCATATCCACTTAAAACTTGGGATGGTTGGCTAATGGGCTTGGTCTGCCCTTAGTTGAGGGGATCAATTTTGGAGACATATCCTTCACATTGTAAAAGTGATAGTCTATTCCTCAGGATAAGCCAGTATTTGGTTGGATCAATAAGTAGAGAAAATAAATAAGTGTATTAGTTTTTGCAATTATTTGGATTTTATAACAATAAAAATAGTTGCCCTCTCATTTTTTGGTTTGTTTAAAGAGTTGATAGAGGCAAAATAGTAACTGAAGGGGATAAGTCTTTATTCCTCAAAAATAGCAGAATAGAATTATCCCTTCTCTCTCTTTGTTTTTGCACTTATCCAAATAGGGCTATTCTTTGGGTGTTTGGTAGGATACCCCGCTTTAACCAAACATAGCCTTAGTGGTCTTGTTTTTCTGCAGTTTCATTGTTAGGAACAATTGCAATGAGTCAAAGGGCTATGAAATTGCAGTTCTTGTCAAGTATGGACTTGATGCCAGTAAGATGACACGCTTCCTCGCTAACAATGAGGTTGAGAAGGATGAATTGCCTATAAGAATGGTCTTACCTCCAAACAAACTGAGCTGCTCGTTATCAGCTATGGCTTGACTCGCTAAAAGCTTGATTGAGCGAGCTTGAGCAACTCCTTAATTTTTGGGTCAAGCCTGAGCAGCCTAATACTTGGCTTGTCTTGGCTCATTTGTACCCCTACCTAGATCCTTTGTCCAGTTCTTATATTATAGATCAAGGATATGGTAGATCTTCTTCTTTCCTTTCCTGGAAATCTAAAATGGAGCAGTTGCACATGTATTCTAGATGTCATCTATCAGATCATTTTAATATTTCAGGCTCATTTGACGAATTTCAAGGGTTGTGCTCAAGAAGGCGTTGCTGCTTCTAGAGTGGTCAATAGAGAAGAAAAAGGTTGACCCAGGTTTAAAAGTATTGTTGGGTTAATTAGCATATGTGCCTGACTTCAGAAAATTCTTGAGGTGGACGCGGATTTAAGTTTGGGTGAGTTGCTGGGATGCCTTGGGTCTCTTTCATGGATGAGGATTCTGACTGGTTCTGAAATGGGGCCAAGAATTGATCTGTTATATGAATTGCAAGGGAAAGTAGGGATTGGAAGGAAAAGCTGGAGTTATCAAACTGGGACACAATTAATGATTACATGTGGTTTCTTTGATTGATGTCCTGGACAGTGGATCTGGCTGATAATTTAATTGATTCATTGTCCAAATCAAAGCATTGGATAGAAATTAAAAGTTCATGCTTGCTTGTTGTAGTAGAAAAGATATAGTTAATTAATCTGAGGCAGCAAATTGTTACTATTAGGTAGATTGTGGCATTGCTGTTGGTTGTTTGCGTGCGCATATCTGACAATATACATGGCCTGTCTTTTAGTCCCTTTGTATGCAGATCTAACAAGGGAATAAATGTTGAGTGTCATCAGAGAATCGAAGTGAGAGTGTTCTGCTTTGATCCTCAACTGCAATAAGTTCTGCGTATCTTAGTTAAGCTTTACCGAGATTTTGTTGGGGCAATGCAATTGCCTTCGTGCAAGTTGATGTTAAAGGTGATTTTGTTCATCACAAATGATGGTCTCTGTTGAATAATTTAATAACCTTCAAATGGTTCCTTGAATTCATTGTTTTATACATAATCATGTGAATACTGCAAGACTAGTTGTTGTGTCATTTGCTCTCTCATTCTCTCTTTCTTTTCTTTCTGGATGTTATGAAATGAAGCCTTTGTGGCAGAATTAGAAGCCTCTGGCCCCAGGCCCTATCGTAGGCACATGGCTTTACGGTTGTGGCTTGTGGGTGCTACTCCTAGCTTAGTTTAGCTCTATGAGTTTTCTTGTGATCCGTAGCATACCTCCAAACAGTTCCACACGTGCAATAATTTAAAATCTTGTGGCAACCTGATATGTTTTGGAATTTTTAAACAGAGGAGACTACAAACTGCTTGGACCAAGCACAGTTGGTTTTGCCTAGATATCTTGGCTGTTTCATTAGATGCTTATTATCGTAGATCAACTGCACAAGTTTTGCATGTCAGTGTTTGAGTTCATGATGAACGGTTATATCACATCAATCCATCAGCTTAGCACATGATTTTCATGCTTTTCTTACAGCTACCGTTACTGGGGTTGTCTTGCTAAATTCTGATGTTTTTACCCCTCTAGGTGTATGCTCTTGGAGGATTCATGATTCTGAAGTGGGTCTGGGCACGGTGGAGGGGGATAAAGGATCAAGGTGCAAGTGAAGATTCATCTGCTTAAAATGATAAAATTCCTGGCCAAAGCTTCCTCATGGGGAACCACACCTGTTGAAAGCTCAGTCATCACTGTTATCTTATGTCACAAACTAAATATTTTGTGGGTATCTACAATTCTCTTAGGATTAAGTACGTTATTTCCAAGCAATCTGATGTTGGCTCCATTAGTGGTGCACGTACAATTTACCAGTTAAATGACACCACCATGTTAACAACTTGGATCTCATGAACAATATTTGTGTGAAATGCTTCAGCTGGAACTGCTTTAAGCTCTCTGTTTTATAAGATCAGTTTACTGATCATTACAGGGTTTATAGATAGAAAGCTAGGTGGTTTTGATTTGAAAGTCAGGGAAGCCTAGCCTGTAATTTTTTTAGAGTTGAATTACCCTCTTCCGAACCATTTCTTTGTTTCGGTTTCTTTCTTTAACATGATGCAGGGTTAGAATTCTCTTTTTATAAGATCAGTTTACTGATCATTACAGGGTTTATAGATAGAAAGCTAGGTGGTTTTGATTTGAAAGTCAGGGAAGCCTAGCCTGTAATTTTTTTAGAGTTGAATTACCCTCTTCCGAACCATTTCTTTGTTTCGGTTTCTTTCTTTAACATGATGCAGGGTTAGAATTCTCTTTCTTCTTGTTTTCTCCAATTCGCTCATCATTAAACATAATTCAGTCCTAGTTTGTTACTGCCAAGTGCCATGTGACCCTTTGATGTTATAATCAATACATGTCTTTAGATATGTGGTGGCAAATATTTCGTCGCAGCTCGTCATTCATTTCCCTTTCCTGCAAGCTAGCGAAGGACTGCAAGTCACAGTCATTTCTGTCCTCACTTGTACCCGTGCATGCTCTTGCTTCCCCCACTTTGAGGCCATCCAGTAATTTAATCTAGTGGACGGTGTGTTGGAAAACTTTCCCACTGCCACGAATGACCTTTTTTTTTTTTTTTTTGCCGTGGTGCAGCTTTCTGCCATGGCGCCTAAAGCTGCCGCTCTTGATTGGAGTCCACCATCGTTAAACTTCCTCGAAACAATTTTTTTTTAATTCACTGTTCATTGTTTATCCGTTGCTTCCTGGTGAAGCCGTGGGAGGCGTCAGGCATGGAAGGAATGAGAAGCCTACCCGTTAATTTGATTAGAGGTACGTACCCTTAACCATTTTTGTCTATTTGATTTCTTCCGTTAATTTTAACGTTGCGCTTACAATTAATATTAATATTACTTTCGACGGAAGCGAGACACGATGCAAGAGAAGGGTCCCATCCATCATCCGTTTACATCACTACCAGCGGAGGGGTGGGTGAGCGGGTGGCGCCCACGGGCGGCAGCAGCAGCACGTGAGATCGGGGTTTCCCGTAATCTCCTCGCTCCCCCTCTCTCTCTCTCTCTCTCTCTCCCTCTCTCTTTCTCTCTCTCTCCTTTCCGGGGCGTGGAGATTATCATCACAAGGGCGCGCGCGCACCGCACGCTCCGAGGGCGCCCCGGCCTCTCTCACCGTCGTCGAAATGATGGATAAGTTGAGCTTGGCGTGATGCTATCATCTCTAATCATCGTAACGACAGCAGTGAATTTTACTCGTTGAATAAATAAAAAATTAACAACATCATCTCGAACGTTTCTTTTAGCCTCTTCTGCAGCCGAAGTCTCTCTCTCTCTCTCTCTCTCTCTTTCCGCGCCCACCGATCCTTCTCACGACGTCCTGCATCGCACCCACAACAACGGGAAAAAAACAAAAATAGTGATGGAATAGAATAAGATCCCAGCATCCTGCCGCTGGCTATGTTCTATCCATCTTTTATCTTCCTAATGGATAAATAACTAATAATAGTGGAAAGGCGAGAGAAAAAAGAGTCCCCGGTCCTCTCTCTCTCTCTCTCTCTCTCTCTTTTTTCCTCGACCCCCCGGCTGGGGCTCGGTTCCTGTCGGCGTCGTGTGTGAAATTTTATTTCTTCAATTCTCTTTTTGCACAGGTCAGACGTTGGTTGGGCTGAACAATTTTTGACTACGGGTCGTGTAGGTGGAGACGTGCTGGCGTCATCATGATGGGGGAGGGGAGAGGAGGGGAGGAGTGGATGGCCTCCTCTCCTTGCCTCTTCCTCCTCCTCGCCTCCTCATCATAATTCATAATTCACCACCAAGCTGGAGCCACGGATTGATAAGAAGACCCGCCACCGTCTCTCGCTCCCCCTTCCTCGTTAACCGCCGCGCCCTTCCTCCCACGAGTCAAGGAATTGAATTCAACCAAAGGCGAACCAGCGCCCTGGAGGGCGTTCTTATTTCTCCTTCCTGTTTCTATGATACAGTGTCTTTCTTTGGAGTAGCGAGCTGGGGTTGGACTGCACCGGGAGGGTGGAGTTGTGAAGAAGAGGAAGAGCATGGCTCCGGCTGCTGGGAGGGCGTGCCCTTTCTATCGCCAAGGAGACGACTGGTGCGTCCCTGCCTTCCTTCCCTCCTTCCGCCGCCTCTAATTCACACAATTCTCACGCACTTGTGCACGTTTCGCATACTCAGCTGCATCCCCTGCAGCTCTTTCATGCATTTTCTGGCTCCGTGTCTCCTCTGTTGCATAAAATGGCTTTCTGTGCTTGGTGACCTGAGCATAAGAGACGCCTCCAGCCCGTCTTCTTTCCCCTGTTCTGCGTGATGCCTTCCTGGCTTGCTTCTTCTTCTTCTTCTTCTTCAACTCATGGCGTACGCAAATATTTCAACCAATCTGTTTGGATGATGTCTGATCGTTTCATTGTCACCTAATCCAATAAAACGTCAGCTTTATTACTTTAAGTTCATCCTAGAAATTTACTCTTTGAATTCCTGAGAACAATAGGAGCTGGTTGGCTTGAAGCCTTCAGCAATTCACAAACCATCACCTGGCTGCGAGAATTTCTGGACGTTTGCTGCCTCTGGATATGCATGTGTGGATTCATTAAAAGATGCAGTAAAATCCATAAGTTCTATTCTTCCTGTCAGTGTAAAGTTTAAGCTTGTGATTGGGATGCAGAACACTCATATAGTTTGGGAGAACAAGAATATATATGGTGCTGGAAAGCTCCAAGGAGAGTGTAATATTGGGGGAAAGAAGAAAAGTGTAATGTTAGGGTTCGGACCATAACTTTTGTATCTCTCCCATTTTGCATTGTAACTTGATGATAATATTTGATATATTTGATATATTTGATATTGATCCTAGGTTCAAGAAATATACTTGATCCAGCTGCACTAACGTGGCTGCTCTCTCAATGAGCAGAGTTGATGCATGGCTTCTTCCTTGTACCCTTTATATCCTCTCTCAATCACTATGCTGAGAAAAAAGTTAACCGTGTAAATTTCAGATTAGTCTGCCATACTCAACATGTCATTTGATAACAGAAGTAGAAAAACAACAATTTCTGCAAATACCCAAAATTAGATAAAATATTTATTCTTGATTTTGGCACTTCTCCTTAATCTTTAAGTCATTGAATCATTTGTATGATAGCATTGACTAGTGCTTTTCACCTATATGTAATATATTTTCTAATCTCACACACAAAACCTTGTTTAATCTTAAAAATGAACTTTATTTGGCTTTTGTATATTACTTTTTCATGCCACTACATAATATGGACATTGAATTGCTCTAAATCCATGTCATACAGGGTTAACATCGCTTGCTAGATGATGTCATTATAGATTATACCATGGCTTGTAGGTTTTAGCCGCACCACAAAGAATTTTATATTGTTTATATAATCTATGCAAAATTACAGTGGACATAAAATCTCTGCATGTTATATATTTGCCTCGAAGAGTGCGTGTGATTAAATACCTTGAAGAGAATGTAGCTGGCATTAAGGAGGAATCATGCACTTTAAGGTTCTATCAGAGGGAGCTGTGATCAGCATTACTAATAGTTGTGTGTGTGTGTGTGTGAGAGAGAGAGAGAGAGAGAGGGAGAGAGATTCATGTTGTGCCTTCATCAACAATCATTGTTGAGATCATATCTCTTTGTTGAAGTTATGCCATGTGATTTCAAAAGAGACTGAGCTGTTTTCTTTCCTTGTTTTTAAGATGTTTTTTTGCCTTGTTGAATTAAGAGCCCTAATGGAATGAATTGTGTGCCAGAGGAAATTGGTTGACCTTAAGAGAAGATCATAAATTGGTCTTGGAGGAACAGGTGTTTGTATATTTCTAGGAGAAAAAAAATGAGTCAATCATCCTCATTCTTCTCTTTTCTCTTCAATTTGTTTGTGAAGGTAGTGTCCACAGATCCCTTATAAAGCCCTTTCTCTATCATTTTCAAAATATGATTTCCCCCCTTAGACCATACATTGCCTTTTTGAAACACTAGCTTCGAGTTTACATCATCCCCATTGGCACAGAGAATTTTTGAGAAGGCCATAAATGTCCTAAGGTGGATCAGATGATCAAGGTAATGCACATCCAGCAAAGATTTGATTTGCAATCATATATAGTTGTATATTTCCCTACTAGGGAAGGTTGGAGAGAGATAGTTCTTTTGTGCACATCTCTATGTCTATTTGTCTTGACTGGTAAAAAAAATGGTAGGTTATATATTTTTTTGTTATATCAAGATTGGAATACTGGTTGTCTTAATGAAACTTTATTTAAATCAAGCACTTTGGAATTGAATTGAGGCCCATGAAGAAAAGTTATGTAACAAGATGCTTTTGATGAAATACAGGTTTTGCAGTACTGGTCTTCCGAGTGATATTGTTATTGAAGTTGAGGGAGTATTTTTCCATCTCCACAAGGTATGTGTTTGCAAGTCTTAGTAAGCAGCTGTAACTATAGCACGCATTTATTCTTCCTTTTTTCCATTCTTTGACTTGAAACTTTGTTGTGCTGTGTGAATGGCTATGAGCATTCAACAAAATAAACAGACTCAAATTTACCAAGGCTGGAAACAAAATGGCTTTGGGCTGGGCTGGACCAATTAGGTCCAACTTCCAGTCCAGCTTGTAATATGTTGGATCCAGACACAAGTTTGAGTCAGACTCTCTAATTATTGAATCCAGATTATTCCATCACTGAATTTTGAGGTTCAGGTCTCCATCCATGTAAAGCCTGGTCCCATTACAGCAAGTAAGATAAATTTTCAAGATACATGAATGAAGACCTGAGAAAAGGTCTCCCAAAACATGAAGTGAACTGAGAAGCATAATATAATAGTTGGTTTAGAATACTTACATTTTTTACCCTCATAATTTGACTTTTGACGGAGTCTCGTTTAACCATCCAAATAAGAAGTGAAACAAGAGGTATAATATGATGGTTGGTTTTGAACAACGTTTAAATTCCGTGGGATGGGCCCATCCCAATGTTTCCGTGGATCAAGATGCAACACCATCTATTAGGACGGGAAATGTCCTAAGATGCGCCAATTGGGATGCTAGAGTAATAGTGAGATGGTTCCGTCTCGACATTTGGGACAGCAACCCATCTCGGTATCCTGCGGAACGGTATGTTGGAATTTAAAACTATGATTTAAAATATTTACAATTTTATATTCATAATTTGACTTATGCTAGAGTCTAGTTGAGTTCCCAAAACAAGAAGGTAAAAAAGAAGCGTAAAACATTAGTTAATTTAGAACACTTAGCATTTTCACCTTCATAATTGGACTTATGCTGGAGTCTGGTTGAACCGATATGAGTATGGTCCAGGTTTGGTTAACGGTAAACCCTAATGCTTGAGATCAGGGTTCTGGCCTTTTGAATTCGTCCCACATTCCAGATCTTGTGTTCTTTTGTCAGCTCAGGCTTTGCTGAACTCGTGCTGATTTAGGTCTATTAAAAACCCTAAAGTGTATATCAGATACCTGTGAACAGAAAAAACAATGCACATTAAAGCCATGCAATTCCACAAATTCGATAGCAAATTAGGATTCAGTGCTAGTTGAAGGTTCTAGCCATGGTGAATATTTTTACATCATATTATTCACTAGAATGTTGGGATAGGTGATGACATTGCATATTAGTTTCTCCTTAAGAAGAATGCAGATCACCATTTTGTGCTGCTTTCTTTTTATCTTTTTAAGTGGATCCATAAAATCCACTTATTCATATGTAAGATAATATAGGTTAATATGGAAACATAATAACATCTAACAGAACATAATGTATAGTGGGTCAGGAAAAAGCTACTTATCTATTTGAAGTAGACAACAGGCATCAACAATGTAAGATAATAACAATAGATGTTTCAAACTTGTAGCTTATAACCAATTAACCGTATTGGAGAAGTGGGAAGGATTTATTCATTGGTTTTAGTAATAACAGACTTGGTATTTGCTTGCCATGCCCAAATAAATTAGTTTGCTCTTTGGTTTAGAATACAATGATGGTATGACGTAAGACAAAAATATGCGCCCTATCATATCGTTTTGTATTATGTATCTCAAATTCTCAATGACTTATATATAGGTATGTATTGGTCAATATTTGTTTGTACCATATCATATTCGTAATAGTACAACCCTTACCAACACCCCCCCCCCCCCCCCCGCCTCCAACGCTCCCGTTTAGTGTTTGTGTATGTGGTACGGAACGTCAAGAGGCATACCATGTGCCTGTACACTACCGTTCCAGTCTGTACCATTCCTATATGACATTAGTACATGTACCAGAACCAATACGTGAACCCTTGATGTATTTACAGTTGTCTTGTTGCTACTACTGATATTGATGTGCATACATGTAAATATGCAAGAACATGCATTCATACACTCACTTGTGCATATATGTTCTGAACATGTTTTTATATGTATCTACATACATAGGTTTACATATATCTGTGCTATACAAATTCATTTCTATATGTTTATATGAATGCTGATGCAAGTATGCTATCTGTGTTTTAAATACATGTGCATATGCATGTACATACTTATTCACATACATAGCTACACATTGCGTGTGTTCAAATGCATTTATATATGTTATGTGCATCAATATTCATGTTTATTTACATGTATTTACATATATGGGTGCTGCTTGGTATGTATGTCTATGTGTACAGATGTTAGTGTGGCTTTACATATATGAATTTATTTAAACAACATCAATTACAGTGGATCTATCGCAAGAACTTTTTCCAGAAAATAAAAACCTCAAAATCCAGCACAGTATGCCATGATAAATCAGTTAGAATGCAGTTTCAATTGAGGTCTATCCCTATAAATGGCCTAACTATTATATTGATAGGTGCCAGAGAAAGCTGATGCAACCATTTTAGGGTTCCAATGTCCCACTTTTATCCGATAATTACCCGATACCCTGATTGACTGTTAAGGTGATTTATTATATTTCTACTTTAGAATTTGAGTTGTAACTTGAAAGGTTCTTCTGCCTTCAAAAGCTTGTCCTATGTTTGGCCTCATCCTGTTGCTACCCTTAGGTGGGGTTACATATACCCATTTCCTTTTTTTTCTGACTGTAGTCCTGTGTGCATACCAGATCATCCAAGCAGCCCCAAAATGTTTCTGCTCTGTCGCTTGGACCTCTAAGAGACTAAGACATATTTCTGTAGGCAAGGTATATGGATTGCATTTTAGCATGGAATATTCGATCATTTGTAGACTGGGCTATCATCCTAAAGAAAGTGGAAATTCTGAATTTGTGATGTCTAAAATTTGGATGATCTTAACCAAATGAACATGTAATTCTTCATGTTTTGTCGATATTATAAGGCTTATAAAATTGAGATGAATGAAAATGGACAGGTCCCTTTGGACATGGCTTTTCCAAATATTACAATGGAGCTGATAAATCAGCTCCAGGAGCAATAGAGTGAAATTTGTTATGCACAAAGGATATATGGGAAACACATGCAGAAGGAGGTAAAAAGTTCTGCACAACTGAACATGCTGATAAATTGTCTCAGCATGATATCTCCTATTTATGGATAAAATGCAGTAGATGTAATCTAAGTCATACAGGGGACCAGCATTGCACCTCTATATTGCATGAAAAAATGAAGTCCCAGTTTCTTATTCTAAGCATGGTGGCTGGACTTGTTTGCAGATTTACCCTGCACCATCATTGGCACACATGAAACTGGTCCATTGTGTATTCAACCTAATATTTGCCTATTGACAGTTCTACTGCAGCTTAATAATGGATTTGCAGCTTGCCATTGTTAATGAATCAAGTAATGGCTTGTCTGTTTTGTCAGAAGCATTTTGGCTCATTATAGTGAAATAACCAACAGATTTTCTTTAGAGCTTCTTGTGATGTTTGATTTTGAGAGCAATCAAGCCCCCACTTGCCATTCTTTCCCCTTTTCTTATCATATATGATTTTGGCTTTGTTCTTCCGTCTTAAGTGTCGTTCATTGCTCATTATGCAACCATATCTGCCTTGTCTTCTTTTTTTTTTTTTCCTGAAGTATATGTACTTCTTGATCACAAAAGGCAAACTGATCAAAGCTATAAACATATTTTGTTCTATCATCTTTGATGACTACATAATTGCTTCTTAGCATGTTATTCTCACCTAACCATTTTATATCATTAGTAATTATGACCTTTTTTCCCAAGAGGAAACATATAGATATTGATTTTTTTCGCATTGTTTCTTATTTTGAAAAAAGGAACATGTGAATATTAATTTTATACTGGTTCAAGTAAATCATGAGTGAGTGAAATTAATTTTTGTACTTTACTTTCTTGCCAATATATAATCAATGCTATTCATGAAAAAAAAAGCAATATGCACCTTGCATTAACATCCTTTTCATAAATTGTTTATAATGCTTGCTCATAAATCATGTATCCAATCCATTATATTTTGAGAAGGCGGACCGATACATAGAAATCTTAATTTTAATAATGTTACTGCAGTTTGGATGCCTTCTTCATTCATCCTATTTATTCATCCTATTTATCTTTTGATAATGCTTTAGAAGGAAGAAACAAGTTGCACTGTAGAAGATCTTCTATTTTGCATTATTTTCATTTAATGAACACTGGGATATTATTTAATTGTGGTGCAAATAATTTATTACTTTGCTTGCTTCTTCAGTTTCCTCTACTGTCAAAATGCGGGAAGATTGCACATATGGTTGAAAAATTGCAAAATGCGAAAGAGGATATATGCCTTACATTAGTTGGATGTCCTGGAGGGCCTGATGCATTTTTATTTGCAGCAAAGTTCTGCTATGGAGTCAGAGTAGAACTAATACCAAAAAACATTTTAATGGTGTATTGTGTAGCAGAATATCTTGAAATGACAGAGCAATTTGATGAGGAGAATTTGCTAACTATGGCAGAAAATTTCTTCCGCAAAGTTATCCTTCATAACTGGAAAGATTGCATATTAGCTTTGCATAGCTCTGAGCATTCCATTTCAAATGCTGAAACCCTCCATATTGTGAGCAAATGTCTTAATGCTCTCTCAACGATGGCATGCACTGATCCTAGTTTGTTTGGATGGCCAATGATGATGTATGGGAGTTTACAAAGCCCTGGTGGTAGTATCCTCTGGAATGGAATCAACACAGGGGCTAGAATTAGAACCTCACTATCTGACTGGTGGTTTGAAGACATCTCATGCCTTGGTGCGCCAATGTTTAAGAAACTGATAGAAACAATGAAGGAGAGAGGCATAAGATCAGAAAATATAGCTGGTGTGCTGATGCACTACTCAAGAAAGTATTTACCTGGACTTGACCGATGGCAGAGTGGGCTGGCAGGCAGAACCAGAAGTCTTGCAAGTTTAGGTATGGCACCGGCTGTAGTTGATCAAAAATTGCTACTGGAAAGCATCGAAAAATTGCTTCCTCAAAAGAAGGGAAAGTCTTATTGCCGCTACCTGTTAGGGCTTCTACGAGTTGCTATGATACTTAATGTTTGCCAGTCATGTAGGGACTCTCTGGAGAGAAGAATAGGCATGCAACTTGAATTGGCAACACTTGATGGTCTCTTAATTCCCAACTTCTCAGATTCTGATAATTTGTATGACACTGATTGCGTTGAGCGGATTATTCGTCATTTCTTGTCTTCACTGGAATTAAATATTGCATCGTTTTCACCTTCCTCTTTTGATCATGCTTCATCTGCATCCTCGAGTCCTTCAAGTAAGGTCGCAAGGCTAATAGACAGTTATCTTGCTGAGGTTGCCCCTGATGTCAACTTGAAACCCGAGAAGATGCGCTCTCTCCTTCTGGTCCTTCCAGAATCCTTGAGATCCCTGGATGACGGACTATATAGAGCAATAGATATATATTTCAAGGTTTGACTCTGTTAATTCATCTTGTCTGGCATATCACTGTTTGCTTACTGCCATCATTGTTTGGTTATAACATATATATCTTACTGTGGGAGGGAGGGAGGGGCAGAGAGAAGAAAAGGGGGGTGGGAGTTAGGAGAGAGAGAGAGAGATCATATATCTTAGAATAAGTTTTCATCAGGCTTCTGTAAAAATCTAAAATCTAATTTGTGATGTTACCAAACTGTTTCTATTCATTAACTAATGGGTTTTCTAACATTGAAAGCATAAAGAATATTCTGAATAGTGCTTTGTAGCCATTTTAACTGGACGAAAATGACTTACTGAGATCGAATGCTTAGAAAGTTTTTTTGTGTTCGTGTGCATTTACTTGTGATCATACTCAAGACAGGCAAGACTGTTTTTAGAACATATATTAGTATTAAGTGCAAGTACTTTTAATCTCATAGGCTTGGTCATGTATCCTATACATATATTGCTTAAGTCAGATGCACATTAAAAAGAAAAACTGCAAGTAATCTACACATCAGTTTTAGAAGAAATCTATTGGAAAGCCTTGCTCTAACTGTCATTTTGGTGTTATCGGACAATGCAGTTTTGTGCAGTTTTTAGATAAAGGGTATATCATTGTTGTGCATCAAGTATTCATAAGCTGATGTATTTTCTTCAGGCACACCCCTGGCTTCCAGAGAACAAGAGAGTGCAACTTTGCGGCGTAATAGACTATGGGAAACTTTCCATTGAAGCATGTGCGCATGCATCGCATAGTGAATGCTTGCCGCTTAGAATCATTCTCCAAGTTCTGTTTTTTGAGCAGTTGAGACTGCGTACAGCCCTTTCTCACTGTCTTCATGCATTAGAAAATGATGACACTGCCACTGTTGATGACATGGCTGGACAAATCATGCAGCGAGATGGCTGGGTTTCAATTGTCCGTGAGAACCAGGTCCTGAAAGTAGACATGGAGCGGATGAGGTCAAGGGTCAGAAAACTGGAACTGGAATTTGTAAACATAAAACGGGAGATGGGGAGGGTGAGAAAACCTCACAATTTGTTCAACCCCACTCGTGTCATCTCTAGAAAATTTGGGTGCATGCCGGTGCCAAAGGATCTACACTCTGACATAATAGAAAGTACAAGTCCTAGCCCCAGAAGGTCAGTTGAGCGACCATATCTTTCCGGTCAATCAAGCCATCGGTAAAGCTTTTTTAATGGTGTGCCAAAAAATGGGGTCCTTGCGAGCATATTGAGACATCAGAGGTTTTGTAGCCTGGGATTGAGTGTAAGTACCTTGCTCAAGAATATAACTTTTGTTGTCTTCTGTTCTTCCCGTGCATTGTGAAGACCGAGGAATTGTTTACAGAGTGCTCTTTGTCACCATGCTAGCCAATCTTGTGGCTGTTGCATATAATTCTTTCATCATAGTAACCTTGTTTTCTCAAACTAGCTAGATGTCAAAATATGGAACAGTTGTGAAACTGCTGTACAAAGATTGCAAGATACCATTATATAATCATTGGGCATGTTCTTTTCTGAAGTGGGTTTTGCTTCCTAAAAAGAGTGGCTAGTTTCATAAATATGTTTATATGAAACAGTTTAGAAGAGGTCTCTCAGTTCCTCGACTGAACAAATGGCCTACACAAAATCTGGTGCTATGTGTGTAGATGAAAAACATATCATGGCTGGAGATAATCATGGGTTCGCTGTTATTAGTTCGCCAAGAAAATACATTGTGCAACATCTTCGGAGCCAGAAATTTGTCTTCTTTTATCAAACAGCTGGGAATGATCATGGCCCATTTCTTATTAATTTGTAAAAGGGAAAATGGTAATCATTCATTTGTGTGTCAAAATTTCATCTTCCTGTACAACAGTGTTCCTCTTCAAGACATCATACTGGACAGCTTGCGTATGTCGACAACATTATTAATCTGCCTATGAGTCGATGATACCACCTTTATGTGGACAACATTACCTGACAGCTTGTGTGACAGATGTAAGCTCCTAAAAAAGGTATGTATTTTCCACAATATAATATGAGACTGTGGAGCTCTGTAACAAGCTCGGGTTTATGTCAGGATAGAGTAGTGATGACTGACTTTTGCGCTGGACCTACACTGGGCGCTGGCATTTGGTAGGAACACACCCATATCCTGTTCTTCATGATGTTTAACAATGAAAGAAGAGCTTGAGGTCATACTTCGGAGCTTTGTGTTAATACAACATAGTGAAAAAAGAAGCTCTTTATTTTGTGATATCAGTGGATAGGTATTGAACAGACCCACAAGCACAGCATTACCTTTCTTTATTGCCGCTGTGCTGTCGCCCTATGTGGAGCTCTCTAATTGAGTGGAGACATGGAGGCTGAGATAGCATTGGACTGAAGACCATTCAGTCCAGCTGGATGATGTGGAAACCCACGGTGTATAACTCGGACCAGCGCCGGTTTCTGAGTATGGGAGGCATCTTGTTTGAATTTGGGAGTACGCGACAGTGTTTTAAGATTCGAGGAAGATTGCCGTGGGTCCTGGAAGGAGTTTTGGATGGTTCCAACGCAGCGAATTACAGGCCAGGGAAACAGTGAAAGCACACCCCACCTACGAAAATGAAAGCGACACTTGGGACGTACTCGGGCGAGGGCAACAAGCTGTGCAATGAATATTTCTAATTAGTAGTTTTATGACCTGCTCGGGTGACGTTACTGTTGGGAAGTAAGGATTTTTTTTTTTTTTTTTTTTTTTTTTTTTTTTTTTTTGTACTTAAAAGAAATTTTAGGACCATGGCCAGTTAATACCTCATCCATCCAATTTTTTAACATAAAATAAGAAAGAAAAGATGGAGCATTGAATAGGGCATTTAGTGTTCCAATTTTGTGCAACACAATAAGACCTTTAAAAAAAAATCAGAAAAAAAGCCTTGCAACTCAACACCTTCACAAAAGTAGCATTAAGACCATTAGGAGGATGACATCCTGTTATAAGCTTTGTACCATGGCAACGATGGCTGGTTATGATTAGTGCTTACAGGAATGAACTATGAGTGAGTAATAGATATTTGTATTTGATATAAAACATATGATGATCATTTAGATATGTAATACATAGGTATGATGTTGAGATTGTAGATTTTTTTTTACTCTTTTGAAAGTTTTATTGCTGTGCATTACATGTTTCTTTAAATATATTTATTTATTTATTTATTTTGTGAAAGATTAATTCAATGGTATATTAAATATCCTTTAATGAGTGTCTCAAGGGTACTCGTTAACAAAATCTGTTCTTTAAAGATTAGAAGGTAAAATGGCTTTCAGATCTAATGAGTAATCCCTTTTTTCCTTTTTTTTTTTTTTTTTTTTTTTTAATTTTTAGGTTGTGTGCTTGGAAGTATTTGTGGTTTCAGCCTCAACCTTTCTTTCTCCCTTTCTTCCTCAAATATATTCATCAGCTCTCTCCTCTACTCAGGTTTCAAATGCTGATGAATAATATTTATTTTTTTGAAAAAAAGTGTATATAGAGAGAAATATGCGCAATATGGTATAAATTTTATTCATTTCTTCGTACATGAAAATGTAATGACGTAATAGACATTATTGGCGTCCAAAATTGTCTTACCATCTCAATGACCAAAGAAGATATCTGCAAACTCTAAAGCCGAGAAAGAAATTAGAATTATTCTCTAAAAATCCTTTAGTGCTTAAGTGAGCGAGGAATTTAGGGAAAAAAAAGAGAATGAGAGTAGAAAAGATCTAAAAGAGGATTTGTACCTATCTATTTACAAGAGAGTTAAGTCTCTATAGATCTCTCTAATCCTAAAGTATTCTGCTTATCAATATTTTTGATTTGAATAGGATTGCTCTATTAAAAAAATATTCTCTCGGCATATATCACATAATGATTAGATACTTATTTTATGTCACATCATATCCTCTTTGCTTTCATATCTGAAGTATAATGCCAATTCAAACTAAGAAAAATGTTAGTTTAAATCAAGAAAGTAGTCGAAACAGTCATATTAGATCAACCTTATATTCTATATTTTTTTTTCTTTTCCAGGTCAAATCTAATTGTTATTTGAATAAAGTCTAACTCATCATTCTCAATATGATTTGAAATTGCTCATCTTTTCATGCATGCATGGTGAATAGTGAGGGAATGATGAATAATATGATTGTACCTTTAATATTAATTATAATAAATATTATTTAAGAATATATAGCATTAGAAAATAGATAAGTCAACAATAGCATTGAAAAACTCTCTTGAAGACCTTTGCAAAGGTCTCAAATAAAGTTAGCACATAATTTGGATGTGTTTGACAGTACTTCTATTTAAAAGAAAATTATATAATTTTATTTTCCTTTAATCATAAAAATATTTTCAAATGATATTTTTAATTATATTTAAATTTTTTATTTTAAAGATTATATAAATATAGATTTTTTAAGCAATAATAAACATGATAGTTTCATACTTTTGTGATATATATATATGTCCTTGTTCTCTAATTGGCTATTAATAATAGAGATTAGTATATATTCATTGTTTGATTTAAAGAAAAAATTTATTCCTCTCATTAATTTCCATAGTGGTTATAAATCATACTTTTTAAGGAACCATGAACTGATATTTTATTTCAAATTACTTCTTTAATTAAGATTGAAAATAAGTCATTAAAAATTTATATTTTATAATATATATATATATATATATATATATATAAAATTTATAAATTAGATATAAAATATAGAAATAAATCAGGTAATGAACTTTTATGATAGCAAAATCAAAGACAAAGTTCTCATTAAAAAGTAATATTTCAATATGATCATCTATTTCTCTTACAAAATTATAAGCATTATATAAAATTAGAGAGGAATATAAATAAAACTAAGCAGATATAGGACGGTTCTCCATCTAAATCCATGTCCCTCTCTGGATCATAGAGAGAGGGATTTATATTTTACAACTCGTAGGCTGAAACATATTAATTATTCTTATCCTCTTGAACCACACCTACCCACCGACCTGAACAATGGTGCCAATCTAATTTAAATTTTTTATGCAAATATATTAAATATATTCGTATTACATGGAGCAAAGGACCGTTCTTTCTTTATTTGATTTCGATTTTCCGAGGATGTACTGCGTTGCGGGTCCCACGTCCTGGAAACGCGTCCGGTTCCATTTAACGGAGCCGTCACACCCCGTCACGGTTCCGTAGACAGTAAGTCACGGGAGGCTCCCACCGTTACCCATTTAAGGGGCCTCCCATGGACGATCCGGCTCCCCGCTACTAACGTCGTCTGCCTCCCGTCCCGTCGCGTCTCCCCTCCGCCTGATTCGGATCCGGGAACCCTAACCCTAACCCTAACGCCGCCACCGTCCCATGGCCTCCTGCGACGACGACTTCGCCCTCCTCGGGGACGAAGCCCAGTCCCAGCCGCCGCCACCGCCGCAGCAGCAGGCGGGCGCCTTCGCGGCGGCCCACCGCTACGTGACGAAGGGCCCGCTCCCCATACAGTCCCGCCCCCTGCCCCCCCTCGCCGCCATCGGCAGCCCCAAGAAGGGGGTCGCCGGCGGCGGCCACGAGGACCCCGAGGACTTCTGCGAGGCCTTCGGCCAGACCGACGCTTCCAATCGCCCCGGGGGCGCCCCCCCCTTCCCGGAGGTTAGCTCCCACCACCACCACTGCTTCGCCGACGACGCCAACCCCTTCGGCCCCCCGCAGCCCGACGACGACGACGACGGCAACAACAACCCCGAGCGGAAGTCCCGCGGGGCCACAGCGTCCGCCTCCCACCCCCACCACCACGGCCCGCCGTCCTCCCGGGCGGACCCCAAGCGCAAGCAGCGGGACGATCTCAGTGACGGGGAGTCGCCCTACTGCTACAACAGCGCGGCCAAGAAGGGCCGGCACATCTCCTCCTCCGGGGACTACCGTAAGGACCGGGAGGAGTGGAGCGACACGGCCATCGGCAGCCTCCTGGACGCGTACACGGACAGGTACGTGCAGCTGAGTCGGGGGAACCTGCGGGGGAGGGACTGGGAGGACGTCGCCACCATCGTCAGCGACCGCTGTGACAAGCAGAAGGCCAGCAAGAGCGTGGAGCAGTGCAAGAATAAGATCGACAACCTCAAGAAGCGCTACAAGGTCGAGTGCCAGCGCCTCAGCAGCGGTGACGTCGCTGTCAGCCACTGGCCCTGGTTCAAGAAGATGGAGCAGATTGTGGGCTCTTCTTCGTCCTCGTCGAAGGCTGCTGGTGATGAAGATAAGTCCGGCCCCGGAGTGGTCACAAGGCAGATGAAAAGGTACCCTCTTCCTCTTCCCCTTCTCATTGCTTAATTCGACTCCTGTCTTTGTTCTTGGCTTGTTTTACGCGAATGCTTCCTTAGTAACTAGCCTGCATTACCCTCCTTTCTCCATCTGAAGAGAGGATGGATTCTGATGTTTGGTTGAGCTACCAAATGGTAGACTCTCACGAGCATTTCCATTATACCCAGTCCATCAAGTGATCGACAGCTGCAGTAGAATTTTAGTGAAATTTCTAGGGACCCTAAGCATACAGAGTACAGTCATTCTCTTCATGAACAAAAGCAATCAATCTATGTTTTTGTAGTCCCTAGACTACGTATGAATTGGGCATTATAATGATGAATTAATTATGGTGGTTGCTCTGACTGATTAGAAACCATAAACAGAAGGGTGGATTTTGAAGATCCGAGCAGAAGATATAAAGAAAATTGTAGAACATTCACTTGACGGAGGGAGATGACATAATTCAATGGTGAAGGGAGGAGTGCACATGAGACATGCTTGGAGGACATATCCAGCTAAACAGTGAGATCTATAGTTTGGAGGAGGCAGATGGAAAGAGTTTTCATTCAAGAAAATCGTCATGACTGCGGGAAGCAGCTGTAGCGCAATCAGGATTTGGAAAAAAGGGTGGGGTGGTGTTGAGGGGGAGCGTTGGTTCTCTCTCAGTGTAATACAACTTAGGAGTACAGAGATGCCTTGGCCTCTGAAAGGGAATTAATGCAGTGACAAAACGTGAAATTTTAATTCACAGCAATGAGGCAGTCTCAGCCAAATAAATGGAGACCGAGAGATGCATAAAATTCTATGCCTTCGCTAACCTGTTTAACTCATCTGGTCCAATACAGTGGACACTTAGATTTTTTTTTTTTTTTTCCATTAAACAGTTTAAAAGAGAAGTACAGATATTTTAATTTTTATTGGTTGCTGGTCTTTGTATTGGTTGTTGCCGTGAGCTGATCTGAGAGTAGGTTTTGCCTGCATGGATATTGCTGCTGAACAAGTGCTCGGAAGGGAAGAAAGATACCTTGAAACTAGGAAGAAGAATAGAGAATAATGAAGAAAAGGAAGAAAAAGAGGGAAGAAAGATACCTTGAAACTAGGAAGAAGAATAGAGAATGATGAAGAAAGGAAGAAAAAAGGTAAGATATGTAGAGGAGCAATGACATTTCCACATTTGATTGGATACAATGTCTGGTTGGAGAACTCTATGAATTGCTGCTGCTATTGCCTTCAAAGAAAATAAATAAAAAAAAGGAAGTAAGAAGAAAGAAGAAAGAAGAAGGATTGCAAGTTGTTATATCCACTGTTTTGTGTGAAAAATAAAAGTGAAAAAAGGGGGTTGCATGAAAAAATCTAGAAGATGTAACAGATAGAAGAGTCAATTAAGAAGAGCAAAAACAATGGTGGAGGTGAGCTGGCTGCTTGATTGATAGAGAAAAGAAAGAAAGATAATATCTCTAAATAGAAATGAAGAAAGAACAAGAGAAAAAAAGGAGGGCTTCTTATTACTGAAGTAAATGAGAGGTGTGGGACTGTGTGATACTCAAAGAAAAATGACTTCTTTGATTCACAGGAAGACTTTGTGAAGAAATCCATGAGAAAAATAAGTTATAGCAGAAAAGGAATGCGTTCGTGTATGTTTATGCAAAAATGAAAAAAAGTGAAAGACAACACAGATAGAGAACATTAAATGAAAATTTCTCCAATCATTTCATGGTTGCTTGCTCAGTCCTTTAAAAAACATAATAATGTGAAAATAAAATAGCCCTGATCAGATCCTTCCTGGTATATTGTTGGTCATGTATCATAACATCATAAAGGTGTCATGTCATAGCTTTGTGAGACGTGGTCACTGCTTTCACTGTGAGAAAATGCCGGTACTTATACAGAAGATGCTATTTCTCTCATAAAATACGTTGCTATGACGGACAATCTCTGCTATTATAATGGCAAAGGCTCGGGTTTGTTGGTGGATGGCACACCTAGTAATTTATGGATGGTTTTTGATGAACAAGGAAGTGCTTTGGTGGTTATGTCAGAGCTTTGGTGGTTTATAGAAAGCTTTTGAAATAGGCACGATCCTCTTGATATCTTCTTTGATAAAGAAACTTGAGAAGTAAATTAATGAAAGAATGAACTAAAAGGGGGGATCCCAAACATTTTATTCAATGATGGGACGAAACCATCTATCAAATTCTTCTTCCGCTTGAGTTAAGCTATCTAATTCTGTTTCCTCTTGAATTGATCGTGCGTATAAGCACATGTGAGCACCATGTTATGGTTGGGACTCCAAACATCCACCACATTCTCCTCCATAAATTACTTAAATGTGTTGTGCATGCCATGTAAAATTTTGCTGTCTGTGGCATGTTTCATATAACATTTGCCAATTGTTGGGATCATGGTCATATCAAAATTTTCTTTCCTTTAATAAATGGTTGCACAAGCATTCGTCAAATATGCCTTTTCCTTAAAAAGATTATAATACTTTGTTTTAGTTTTGTTTCTCTCTCTCTCTCTCTCTCTCTCTCTCTCTCTCTCTCTCTCTCTCTCTCTCTCTCTCTCTCTCTTTTAAATAAAAGTGAAATGATTAAAAGAGATTATGTTTGTCATACAAAATATTTCAAATATGTGGTCAGTTCATACAATCACAGGAATCCATTAAATGTTCTCTACTCTTGAACAAATCACCTGCATCACACTTGCCATTTTCTAGGGAACAAAAAACTGACCTGATGCAAAAACCTGACCCTACCTGTTGATGTCTTGGCTGTGTTTGTGTTGGATCAGATAAGGGTCAAGGTTTTTTTTTTTTTTTTTAAGCCCGAATATAAATGGCTGTGGCATGGATTGGAGCTTTGACCTGACTCAAAACATGAGGGTAGAGTTTTATCCGGCTGAACTAGTATTTGGTGATGGGGCATAGGATAAGCTTTTGAAGAGTGATATGAATAGGGATAAGTTTCTTTAAAAAATTGAAATGAAGCAAGCATCACTGTTTTAAAACGTGGTTTGTATGGTTGCATATGTGGTTGCATATGCAGAGACACCCTCTGGATCAGACTCACAAGTCATATGCAGTCTCTTTATGCACTGGACTCCAGATGTAGGCATCATATGATTGGGTGGCTGCATATGTGCCCGCATACTGCATATTCTCGGGCAAGCCTTAATTACTATATGTTTTGTTACTTTTGTTTATGAAGCATGTATATCAAATTTTAAGCTTTGTTATGTACTGCTAACCAAGGTAGGCTGAACTGCGTTAAACTGGTTGGTTCGGCCTGAACCGAGCCGAACCAACCGAAAACCGGCATAGTTTTGGCTTTCGATTTAGTTCCAATGGAAAAAGTGCAAAACAATGGAAAAAAACCATGAAAAACTAAAAAAATAGAAAAGGACAATTCGCTGTCGGTTCGGTTTGGTTTGCCTCCAAACCAAACTGAGCCTATTCGACACTGATTCGTAGTTCCATGGACAACAAAGCATTGTTGCAACTTATACTTTACTCTTTGTTGCAAATTTGTGAATTCCTATACTTCATAGGATAATATCATCATTTTGTCGTGTTAACATGTCTTGTCAGGTTAAAACTTATAATATGCTCTCAAGAGTCTCAAATAAATTTGAATGTGCTTGCTTTTTTTTTTTTTACAGAGTTTTTCTAATTGCTTTCTAATTGTTTGGTCTTATATATTTTATTTATTTTTAAATATTTAAGAATATGAAGCCATTATATGACCATTTGTGTGCCCGCATACTATATATGCACTATGCAGTGATCTGACCACATGCATATTGCTTCTACTTTTTAAAACATTGGTTACAATCTTCTTTTCCTTTAATTATATGGCAATTCACCATTTGATGGCTTGGAATGGGTTGAGTTTGGCTGGCCCATGTAGAGCAAAGTAAGTTAGGGGTTAATTTTGTAGATCAAGTTGGGTCATGGGAGTTGACCTATGGTTGAGTATGGGTTAAAAAGTCCTACTCCTTGATCGAAACCCAAACCAACATGATCCATTGTCACCCCAACTACATATGACGGGATGCATTCAAGACCAAATTACTAGTGCTGGGGGAGTTCGAGTACATTTTAATAGTGAATATCAAATTTTAGTAGACACAAATTCATTCTCATTAGGTAAATACTCTTCTTCTCACAACTTATTGCTCGCTTTTCAAAAACTTCCACCTCACACACTGGCTTGTCTCCTTGTTGCAACTCTAAATTTGACTGTAAGGGAAATTATTACCAAAGGTGGGCTGCTTTTATCAAATTCTCTAGATATTTTATACTCTATAATACTTGGAAAAGAATGACATGTGGCTATGCTATTTTGCTTGCGGTTATGGAGTCTTTGTGTAAATCACCGCATGATTCCACCATGAGTGTTGTGAACCTCATAAAATTTTGCTTTGTTGATGTTTTTGGTTGCTCAAGGTTGGGCTGGTGTTGTTCCTTCATTTCAAATTTTAATATATGGTGACTTGATCTCTTAGCAAGTTCTTAAAGGAGTACTGAAAATTTAAATTTAAAATTAAGGGGGCATGAGGGTAAAGGTTAGATGATTACTTATTCATGTAATTGTTAGAGGTCCTAAGTAACTGTACTCATTATTTTGTAATAATATATGTTGTTAATCCTTGGGTGATGAAATGGCACTTTCTACATCCATAGTTTAGAGTAATTCAGCCGCTTCTCTATTTTGCTTTCTTTCTTTTTTTTTTTTCCTTTTTTTTTTTTTTTGGTCTAGAAACACATAAAAGGCTGTTGTATTATGCATTACACGATGATCATACTCTGGCAGCTAAAATTTCAAGCATATCTTTCTGTGAAAGGTGAAGTTGGAACTTTAGCTATGTGATGAGAGGTAATGCACCTTGAAAACCTATGTCGGTCACCTGATTCAGTAATATTGCCTCTGGGATAAATCAAATTTCTATGTTTTACGTAGGTCTAATGGAGTGAGCCAAGGATGGAGCCTGGCTTGGGATGAGATGTTTGCAAGAACTTTCATTTTATCCTTTCATTTCTATGTTTTACTCCATGTAGAAGAAGTTTCCACTTCTGTACCCTTGTTTGGCTAATACTTCTTACACAACAAGTATTCTTAGTTTTGTTGTGGATGCTAAACCATCCCTTGTTGAAACTTGTTGCTATTGGATATCAATGACAAACTTGTTCAAGCATTATAATGACACAAACTCATATAGCTTTTTAGCAGACCCCAGATATAGTTATCTGCATTTTATGTCAATTCTTATTTATTGAATCTTCAACCTTCTGCAGCACAAAGTTGTCCTAATTATAAGGAATTTAAAATTGGTCCCTTCTTAAGTGCAAGTGATGCTTAGGTTCTTGTTGTTTAGATGTTTGAAGATAGATATGACCCGGATTGTTGAAACAGAAGATGCCTCTCTTTGCATTGTACCAAATTTAAGCATGTAAATTATAGACAATTGATATGTCCTCATCTTCAGGTTTATACCAGTTTACCATTGCTCACCTTGTTTTCCCAGTGCATGTGCTTCATACTACAGTATTTTCTTATTGTTGCATTCACTATGCAGCCTAATTTATAATCTTGCTCATGACTCTAATGCTACTAGAGATGGTATCAATTTTGTGCCTTTTGTAACAGTTCCAGTATGTATTAAATTATATTATTTTCAAAAGTCAAATGTTCTTTTGGTCAAGCTTGAAGTCGATGACAGCTGGATGGGCTCACTGTGCAGGGGTTGTAAATAGCAAAAGGGTGTGCATGTTCAGGGACTTTGCTAGACTGTTGTTAGCATTAGTCCAGCTGAAGGTTGGAGATGGGTACCTCCGCATGTAATTAGCTCTTGGTAATGGGAAACTTTTACCCAGGGCAATATACCTGCTTTGGAAGCTTCGGGAAACTCAAATTTGCGCCTGCTTCTTGAGTGCTTCCATGCTTTAAGTGTTCTTATGTTATTCACTTCCTCAGACCTGCATCTGTACCCTCTCCCACACCCACTGGTGATTCTAGTGACTGATAATTAGATATTCCTTGACCTTTTCTACCATTGCCAAAGAAAGAAGCTTGCTTATTTGAAGTGAGATTGCTCTTTAAAAAAAAATTAATGAGGAAAACAGTGATCATGCAATGAGTTCTGGTCATGTCTTGGTTGCCTTTCTCATTACTCTACCAATGCATATGTTGTTTTGATAATTTCTCAGGAAGATATACATGTATGTGTACATATGCAAGCATGTGTCTGTGTGCACATGTGTGCGGGTGTGTGCGTGCGTGCACTCTTTCTCCTAAATTTAAGACATTCTAACAGAGGGTTTTAAATGCATGTGCAGGTTCCCAGCAGCTGCTTCTGGGCCTGTAAACTTAACAAATAACTCGAAAATGAAACCGTTAACAAATCCAAGGTGGAAGAGAGTGGTTTTGAAAATTAGTGGTTCTGCATTGGTTGGGGCTGGTCCCCAGAACGTTGACCCGAAGGTAAGTTGCTGCATTCTGTCATACTTGTAAGGCTAAAGTACATAACTATTTTAGTCTACCACGTAGATACAATTATACACTTTGATTTATTTCACTGAATATATTCCTCAAGTTGGAGTTAGTTCTTTCTTTTCAGGTAACCATGCTGATTGCTAGGGAAATTGCAATGGCTAGCCGTGTTGGTGTCGAGGTATTCTTGGTTCTTCTTGAGACCTAGTGGAATGTTAATGCAATTCTCGTTCTGTGACTCAGCTTCTAAATTTATTATATTTCATTATGCTATCTGGCTTGTGGTGTTTCTTAGGTGGCAGTTGTTGTTGGAGGTAGAAATTTCTTTTCCAGCGACACCTGGGTAGCTGCAACTGGCATTGATAGAGCTACAACATATCAAATAAGGTAAAACATTGGCGGTTGTACTTTTAATGTTAATTGTTTTTTTTAAAACTTTTTCATGTGGAATTTTTTATTATAGTTTGCTGTAGATTTCATACTGTATGCAAATAATTGCTTTATCGACACTGATAACAAGGGAATTTTGCGAAAAAGAAAAAAAGTTAACTTGTTTTCAATGATAACCTAGTTTTATAATTTTTGGATGATTTTGCCACTGGCCACAGTGGATGCATTTCATTCATTTGTGGAGGTAGATTGAATGCAAATATTTCTTATTGTGAATGCACTACTTTTTCTTTTTATGAATGTATTATGGAATCAAATGCAAATTTGTTGAGCATGCAGGGGACACTTATGGGTATAAGTGCCCAAAAATTTTTAAATACAGGTCCCTCTTGCAGAAAATAAAAATGGTCTGGATCTGCGGAAATACAAATAAAGTGGGCAACTTCTGCAAAACTCCCTTGGGAAGATGCATGATAAATTAAAAGGGATTGTAAAATTCATATTTATTATGAATTTATAGTAGATCCATTAATTATATTCTGAATTATGGGAAGCAAGTTGCATATTTCTCATAGGGAATGAAATCAGTATTACTAAATTTACACCTATGGCAATGGCACCATATTGCATGTACATCTCTTCCCAAACTTTGTGCTTAATGGCCATGTTTAAAGCTGCGGAAAAAGAAACAGTGGACCGTGTATTGTTTCTATCATTTATAACATACACTTGGCTTCACTAAATATATCTAACGCTGTCAAACCCTTGATCCCAATCTCATGGTGGATCACACACTGGGAATTTGTCATTAGAGAGATGTACGGGCTATGCATTGAGCTTTAGATTACCACTAGGAATGTGGAATGGAGAGTAGTTAGTTTGACAATCAATGTATGAATATGATTAAACTTGGATGGTTATTGGTTGGCTGAGTTTATAGGATGAGCTGCGATAACTGCGGCTATGCGGAACCATGAAAAAAAAAGGCTTTTCCTTTTTTTTTTTGGGGTTGGGGTTGGGGGGGGGGGGGGGGTTGTTACAAGCTTAAAGAAAACTGGTTTTTGTAGTTGATGAGTAAGAGAAATGAATGTATGATATTGCTGACAAGCAAACCTCTGGCAATACAAGAAAAGGCCATGCCAATAACCATTGTGAAGAGCTCTCAATCTTAGTGTGGATGAGTTGAAGAAAAAATGTTTCTTTATCATGGAGAATCACAGCCTGATGAGGCCTACAAAATAGACCAGTGGCACGAAGAGTTTGCAAAAAAAAAAGTTGATTGGTTGTATAGGGTGATTAACATGTCATTAAACAGGAAAGTCTAACGCAGGACTCATGTTATCTGAAGGAATTATGATGTATGCCCTTTCACAAATGTACTTGGATGCTGATTTAGTTTTCTCATTGTTTCTCTGTGCAATGCTTAGATATGGAAGCTTTTTGTTTCCCATAGAATGGTTTTGCTAATCTCATCATCATGTCAATTACAGTATGATGGCATCAGTAATGAATGCTATATTGCTTCAAGCATCATTAGAGAAGATTGGTGTTGAAACACGTGTACAGACTGCATTAATGATGCAAGAGATTGCTGAACCATACATAAGGCGGCGTGCCATCCGTCATCTTGAAAAAGGAAGAGTTGTTATATTTGGTGGAATTGGTGCTGGGACAGGAAATCCACTTTTCAGCAATGACACAGCAGCTGCCTTGAGAGCTTCTGAAAGTATGTTCCCACGAGCATAACAAAAACTCCTGAAATTTAGCTGTCTTAATTTTGAAGTTCATGCACGCTCTTCCTCTCTTCTCCTTTAGTCACCTTGTTGTCAAGGAAAGTATTCTGATGTATTAGGTCTTTGGAACAGTTAATGCAGATGTTGTTCTAAAAGGTACTACTGCCGATGGTGCTTATGACTGTCATTCCAGAAGCAGCAATAATGTTGCATTTGAGCACATTTCATTTAGGGAATTGGTTTCTAGAGGCTTCACTGCCATGGACATGACAGCAATTACATTCTGTGAGGAAAATAACATTCCAGGTTAGTTTCTTTTTATTCTGTTTCATATTCTTTTTTTGTTGAACCTTAATAACAGTTGATTCCTGTTTGCGTCTTCAGTTGTTCTCTTTAATCTTCTGGAGCCTGGAAACATTTCAAGTGCACTATGTGGAGACCAAGTCGGTACGCTAGTTGACCAGTCAGGTCGAATTAGCTGATGATTTACAGTATTTTGCCTACCAAACTAGGCAGTCCATGTGATCATCAAACCACTTGTTACCCCAAGTTCATCTTATGCTTGGCCTTTGGTCTTTGCCTTTTGCTTAAATGGGCTTTGCCTCTCTGATGCTTCTATATCGAGTTAGACCGTGCTTCTGTGTCAGAGGCTGCCAGCCAAGAAAGTGTCACCCTTGCGCAGTGTGATAATTTTGTTGCTGTTGTATGAATATGTCAGCTTATGTCATTAAATTCCTACCACCACCAAGAAAGGCACATGTTGCTGGTGAAAATAAAGTTTAATTATAGGGTGTTTATTAAATTTTGTTGTAAATTATTTCAGTGTATTGTACAAAATGATTGATCATGAAGGGCCCAAGACAAAAGTTGCAGAAACAGTAACTTAAGTGTATTCTCTTGGATTATTGAAGGATGGATTAGAAGTGTGCTTATTTTTCATGTCAATCCTTTTTTTTCGGAAGTTTTCATGTCAATCCTTCAAAATTCCTTTCTCCTGTATGGATACTAGTTTTAAAACCCTTTTATACTTTTATTTTGCCAGAAAACTGCCTTAGGTGCCGCGAGCTGCCTGATTGACTGGGGTCATGATATCAAAACAATCTTGTACAAGTTGAGGTTTGAGGGGCCCCATTTGCCAACTTGTGGACAAAAGTGCTCAACAGTTGATGGGTGTCCTTGTTTAGACACTCTTGGGCCAGAAATTTTCGAAGTCGCCCTCGAAGGGTAGTTGGTTCAAAGAAATGTCTCAACTCGGGGCAGGTAAGCAATGAATATAGTGTGCCACGGTTTAACAACCTATTATGATATGCTTTATATATATATATATATATATATATATATATATATATATATATATAGAGAGAGAGAGAGAGAGAGAGATTTGTCTATATTTGAATATAGTTAAGTTCAAAATCTGATCACGTTCACTGCTTTTAAATTTATATAGATTTCTGAGCTATCTCATCTTTTTTTATTTTTTTTCATCTTTGGAATTATGTGAATTGTATTGATTCAAGAGTGAAAGAGATGACTGAATATAGGCTTGACTACATTTGACTGGCATCCTCTCTCTCTTTATATATATATATATATATATATATATATATATATATATATATATTTTTTTTTTTTTGAACATATCGCTGGAAGATAGCTAGCCAAATGGGATGGAGATAGATAAATTTCTCTCCCCATGGAGATAGAAAAAATTCTATCTTCGTAAATAGGGATAGGATGGGAATAATGAGGATACTCCCCATCTCATAGGGTCCTAATATGATCTCCACATATATTTTATATTAATATTATTATATTATTTTAATATTATAAATATAACCTTATATATAACCCTAATATACCTTAAGTCTACATGCGTTAACCTTTTTTATATTTATTAAGATTTATACTTCTTTATATTTATTAAGATTTATGATTGAATGTGTTTATTTCTTATGAAGTATCTCCTAATTATAAACTTATATTATTATTCCCTTTAAAATTATGTTTTAATATATTTCTTGTGTATTAGCTCAAGAAATTTAGAATTATGATAAATTTATTTGAACCTATTTTATTTATTATATGAAACTCAATGCTTAATTTTTATTTTTATTTTTGAAATGTAGTAAGTAAGAATCAAAAGAAAAAAATAAATATTTTCATCTAAAGGGATTGGTAGAGATGGGGTCCTATAAAATGAGAATTTATGTGAGAATGAAAATAGGAACCTTATTGAAAATGAGGCAAGCAGAAAGGAGGATCCTCCTGAACACATGAAAAGAAAAATCTCTATCTTAATTGATGGGGATAAGGATGGAGATAAGGAATGGTTCCCCACTTCTATCCCGCTCTATTGCCATTTTTAGTACTAGGTCCAAGAATATTTGAGCTTGGGGTTTTGGGAGCCTAAATATGAACCTAGCTCCATTTAAGCCTCATTCGATATTTGCATAAATTGCAAAACTTTTGTCAATATTAACTCTGGACAATAGAGCTTTTTCTATTAGTTTTCAATAAAAAATTATTTATAATTTGGTAACTATATTTATACTTTAATATCTATTTGATAATAAAACTAAGAAAGTAATTTTAATAATAAAAAATTGCTCAAAAGAACGTTATATAGTGCTTGCAATTGTCTAATTATTTGCATAAAAAATAATTAATATAAAATATTCTTTATATATAAATTATTTAGTTTGATCGTTTAAGCTAAATAATATAATAAATAATACTTTTTAGTATAATATAATAATTGATTATAATATTATAATATATTATATAATTATATTTTAATTATAAATAATTTATTATTATTATATTATAATATTAAATGAGATTGTTTTTATATTTTAAATTTATAATCTTTTAAGTCTAGACATATATTTTCAATTGGTTTAAAATAGAACTTTTGCCTAAACCTACAAAGTGAAGCTTTTTGTAACCGTACTTTTTAAAAAAAACCAGGCTCATATGTCGCATTGAAACTTGAGCAACACAGTCCATTTCTAGCTCTGATTCAAAGACAACTAGCTTGGTCCATTTCTTGACCAACACAAGCTATAGCTCCCTCGTTTTAGCTAGATTATGCACATGACTTGAGTAAACGCTATTATTTTGCACACTATTTGTAAACCCCCCTCCCATCATAAGAAATTATATTTTAATAAATTATTCGCATGGGTGTGTGACACGCGGCGCATTGCATGCGCGCCAGCGCGCGCGCACCCACGTGCGAGCACATGAGCTCAGGGGAGGGCTGAATCTAGGAGCACGTGAGCACGTGAGCCCTCCCCTCGCTGAAGGAAAAGGGGCAGGAGAAAACAGGGTCTTCTCTCCTTCGTCCCCTTTGCCCTCATTGCCGTCGTCGTTGTCGCCTCTGCTCGTCTCCGCCGCCTTGCCGCCGATCAGGTAATCCCTCATCGGCAAGGAGAGAGAGAGGGAGAGAGGAAGGGAGAGGGCCGTCGGATGGCCCTCCCTTGACGCAGGAGCCGAACCGGTTCTCGCACTTGGCTCGGGCCCGGCGGCGTGCCCGTCGGCTCCCCGGAGCCAGGCTACGATCGGCAGCCCCTGCCAGCTCCAGGGCGGTGTCAGGTGGGGTCCGGTCGGTCGAAGGTGGCCGGCCGTGCTGCCGGCGAGGAGAGAAAGGGGGAGGACCGCCGGATGGCCCTCCCTACGGGCGTTGGTTCGGGCCGGCGTGCCACGCGCGGCTTGCGGGCCGGGGCTTCGGTCGGCGAACCCCGCCTTCGCTGGAGCGGCATCCGGCGGGGTCCCGGTCGGCCGGTGGTGGCCGTCGTGCCGCCCGGCGCAGGGGGCGAGCAAGGGAGAGGGCCGGGGCCCTCCCCCTCGTCGCGGAGCCGAATCGGCTCTCGCGTTGGTTTGGGCCAGGCGGCGTGCCCGCCGGCTCGCCGAGCCCGGGCTCCGGCTGGCGGCCCCCACTAGCGTCGGAGCAACGTCCAGTGGGGTTCGGCCAGCCAGCGGTGGCCGGCCATACCGCCGGCACAGTGAAGAAAGAAGAAGAAGAAGAAGAAGAAAGAGAAAAAGAGAGAGAGGGGGGTGGCCGCCGGCCACTCTCAGCCCACCCCTGGTTCAGGTGAACCAGGGGTGAAACAGAGAGAAGAAATGGGACTGGGCTAGCTTCGGTCCAGTCCAGTTAGCCTATTTGGGCCAAATTTTTTGGCTCCAAATTGGACTAGGCCCAATAAAAGAAAAATACAGTTGTGATCAACTTGAATCTTAGTTTGTCGAAAATTTTTTATTTCCCCATTTGGGCTTGTATATTTAGACATATTCAAGCCTCAAGTTGGGCCCAGGATTAGATTAGGTTAGGTGTAGGAGTCAGTTTGACATCCTAAATTTGAAATTTAAAAATCTGAAAAAATTATATTGTAGGTATCTAGAGGTCCATACAACTGATTTACACCTTGGGATTAGCGTTGTGAGGTAAGTAAGCCAGTTATAATGATTTTCATAAATCATTATTAAATTATGTCATTATTGAAATAATGAAATTGATTTAAAGTATTATTTGAAAAATGATATTCATGGTACCACATTTACGCAAATGATTATTTGACTTGATTATTGCTAATTTTTGTAAATTAAATTGGCATTTTATACTTGCAATTGATTATGAATATGATTATGTGAAATTACCAAATTTGGTAAAATGTGAAAAGTAAATTGATATATTTTTACAGTAATGTTTATAAATGTTGTTTGTGATTGTGTTATTATATATCATCACGGTCCGCATGATATGTTACATGACTCTGGGACCCACCTCCAAGGGGGAATATGTGGAGAACACACATCCTTGGGATGTGCTGTGACAGGATATGACATTATATGCTAAATGACTCCGGCACCCTTCCTTCACTGGGGGCGTACAGGGAGGTTACATCATTGAGATGTTTTATTACGTGGACGTGGGACATTAGTATAAAATGAGATTTACAGTGATTTGAAATTGAAATGGTATTTTGAAATATTATTACATAATATTTACTTTCAATTTATTTAAGCATGACATGTATTCGATTCATTAAAAATTCTGAATTGGCTATATCATGTTACAGTAGGTTTACTTACGTGAGCTCATTAAATCTTACAATGTTTTTTCAGAGCCACAAAATTATCAGGGGTAACAACAGGGGTAATTGGGAGCTTCATGATGTAAATAGTTTATATTTTGTTATATGTAACCCCATTTGGATTTGTTTTGGAATTTTGGTTTGTTGCCCAACATTACATAATTTGTAATATGGAGGATTTAATTTTGAATGACACATAGTTATTACCCCTCCTTGTATAATGATAACTGTACTGGATGCCTTGCATGCCTGGCATGCAGTGGACTGTTACCCCTGGGCCACCACCTCTGGATCTGGGGCGTGATAACTTGCAGTGGTATCAGAGCAGGTTTGACATTAGGGACAAACACATGATTAACTCTAGGCTATATATTGATAGGACATTAGAAGGATAATAACTATAAGAAAAATTCAAGTGACTTGTTTAAAAAATGCTTGAGATTTGGAGGTTTATAATGATATTGATTGGATCATAACCTTGGCAGGATTTCATAATGCCTTATCGCACCAGTAGTCAGCGACATGATGGGGACTCTTAGGCTGGTGACCCTGACCAGTAGGGAGGCCAAGAAGCCTCAGTAGATACGGGTTCCGTTGCCCCGGCTGGCAACGACCCACAGCAGTTGCAGGCCGAGTTGCTCCGAACCTTTTTGGGAGTGACTCAGGCAAAGTGCTATGCATGAGGCATTCGATGGCAGAACACCGCTCTCGCTCTATTTGGCTCTACTATTCCTCAGACTCCGTCTACCCCTCCTACTCCTCATACCCGGGGCCCCGGCCCGAACGGTCGCTCGGCCCGCTCCATCTCGGCCCCGGGCAGAGGGGGTCGTAGCTTCTCAGAGTTTAAGAGCCTGGCCCCTCCTTCCTTGATCCACCAACCCACTTGATGCGGAGAGGTGGATAAGAGAGATAGAGAAGGCCTTTACGACCCTTGGCAGCCAGGAGGAGGAGCGGATTAGATTTGCCACCTACCTCCTTCAGGGGGAAGCTTATGATTGGTGGCTACTATTGAAGTAGCAATTGGGAGGTCGGGCTATCTCTTGGGGACAAGGAGGTTTTTTATGACCAGTACTTTCCTAGGAGTGTACAGAGACAGATGGAGTCAGAGTTTATGAGATTGGAGCAGAGGAACCTCTTCGTGGCCTAGTATGAAGCTGAATTTAGACGATTGGCCTGATTTGCTCCTGATTTTGTGATCATTGAGAGAGCCAAGATCACTAAGTTCACCGAGGGACTGCAGCCCGGCTGAGGCAGGCAATCAATGCTTTTGAGCTCCCCACTTACAGTGAAGTGGTGAGCAAGGCTCTGGTGATTGAGAAGGACATGATTGCCATTCAGCAGGTGAGGGAGCAACGGATAAAAAGGGCAAGAACTTCTTTTGGTCAATTCTCAGGGCAGGCTAAAAAGAGGAAGGGTTTCTTTCAGGCTCCCTCAGGGCAAAAGGATAAGGAGACCCACTGTCCTCATGCAGGAAGGCCCATCCGGGCAAACAGTGCCGCAGGCTAACTGGTGCATGCTTTATATGTGGAAAGATAGATCATAAGATAGCCACCTGTCCCCTCCGGAAGGACCAGCAGCTCCCTCCAGATCAGGGGAAGAGCTAGCAGCAGCCCGGGACCCAAGAAAGGGTCTTTACCCTCACTCAGCAGGACGCTGCTGCCTCTAATACTGTGATGACAGGTATGCCTGTTAACTTGATATATATTTCTTTAAATTATTGCATTCATACATGGTGTAATGCATAGATTATGATAGTAGATAGAGGAAAAATATATGATACTGCATGACATCTAAGTTAAGTTAATCTTTATGACAGGTATGATTAAAGTAGGCAACACTATGCTCAAATTTTAATTGATCCGGGTGCCACACATTTATTTGTATCTGATAGTTATCTTGCCAAGAATGCATCATTGACACCCATTCCTCTAGAGCAAGAGTTGCATATTGCATTCCCAAATGGAGATGTCATGATGGTAGACTCAGTATGTAAATCATGCTTGATTGACTTGGAAGATAGGAGGTTGAATGCTGATTTGATAGTCCTCCCACTGAAGTTCTTTGATGTAATCCTGGGGATTGACTGGTTGGCCTCCTATCATGCTTCTATAGACTGTTTCAGGAAAAAGATGATCTTTAAAATTCCTAATCTTCCTGAATTCAGTTTTATTGGGAGTTAGGAACAACTGGCTTCAGTATTGGTGTCAGCTTTGCAAGCTGAAAAATATCTAAGAAAAGGTGGTCAGGAGTTTCTTGCTATGGTTAGAGACCTTCAGTAGGAAGAGCACAAGTTGGAGCATATTCCAGTGGCTCGGGAGTTTCCTGATGTCTTTCTGGATGAATTGACTGAATTACCTCTGGATCGAGAAGTCGAGTTCACTGTTGATTTAACCCCTGGCACTGGACCTATATCCAAGGCTCCTTACCGCATGGCTCCAGTTGAGCTAAAGGAGTTAAAATGTCAGTTGCAGGAGCTTTTGGATCGGGGATTTATCAGACCCAATATCTCTCCTTGGGGTGCTCCAGTATTATTTGTCAAAAAGAAGGATGGCAGTCTTCGGCTATGCATTGATTACCGAGAAATTAATAAGGTAATAGTGCGGAACAAGTACCCTTTGCCGAGGATTGATGATCTATTTGATCAACTCCAAGGAGCCCAGGTATTCTCAAAGATTGATCTTCAATCAGGGTATCATCAGCTTAAGATTAAAGCTGAGGATGTTTCTAAGACTGCATTCAGAACCAGGTATGGCCATTATGAGTTCTTGGTGATGCCGTTTGGGTTGACTAATGCCCCGACAACATTCATAGACTTGATGCACAGGATCTTTAAACCATACCTGGATTAGTTTATAGTGGTTTTCATTGATCTTGATATATTCTAAAAATCATTTAGAGCATGAAGACCACTTAAGGATTGTTTTGCAGACTCTTCGGGAGAAGAAACTTTATTTTAAGCTGCAGAAATGTGACTCTGAATGAGCCTAATATCCTTCTTGGGTCATATCATATCTAAAGATAGCATATTTGTCGACCCTAAGAAGATTGAGATTGTTGTGAACTGGTGTCAGCCTTCCAATGTAACAGAAGTTAGAAGCTTCTTGGGGCTGGCTGGTTATTATCACCGATTTGTGGAAGGCTTCTCTTGCATTGCTTTACCTCTGTCTTGCTTAACCCAAAAGCGAGCAAAGTTTGTATGGTCGGAAGAGTGTGAGAAAAGTTTCCAGGAGCTCAAGCAGCGCCTGGTGTCAGCCTTTATCCTTACCCTTCCATCTACATCTGGAGGATATACTTTATTCACTGACGCCTCTCGAAAGGGATTGGGAGGCGTTCTGATGCAGGAAGGGAAGGTGATCTTATGATGCAGGAAGGGATTGGGATATACTATGCCTCCAGGCAGCTGAAGCCTTATGAGCAAAACTATCCTACTCATGATCTGGAGTTGGCCGCCGTGATCTTTGCTATGAAAATTTGACAGCATTATCTATATGGGGAGACTTGTGATGTGTATACAGACCATCAAAGTCTGAAATACATTTTCACCCAAAAGGAGCTAAACTTGAGGCAGAGGAGGTGGCTAGAACTACTAAAGGACTATGACCTGAGCCTGCATTATCACCCTGGGAAGGCCAATGTGGTAGCTGATGCCTTAAGCAGAAAGTCTTCCTCAGAGCTAGCTTCCATAATTACTTCTCAGCCTCACATTCATAAAGACTTTGAAAAGTTGGAGGTTCGTTTGCGAGTACAGCGGTCCGATGGGCTTATTGCAACACTTGTACTGCAGCCAACCCTAATTGATAGGATTAAGTCTTCCCAGAAAGATGACTTGGAATTACAAAAGATGAAGGAAGCTGTGCAGTCAGGGGTTCAGAATGAATTCAAATTAGTGGAGGATAGATTCCTGAGATTTAATAGTAGGCTTTGTGTGCCAAATGTAGAGGATCTAAGGGCCGAAATTTTGAGGGAGGCTCACTACTCTCCCTATACTGTTCATCCAGGAGGTACCAAAATGTACAGAGACCTACGAAAAAATTTTTGGTGGAAAGGGATGAAAAGAGAAATTGCTCAATATGTGGCCAAGTGCTTAGTGTTCCAACAAGTGAAGGCCAAACATCAAAGGCCTGCGGGACCTCTTCAGTCTCTGATGATTCCCTAGTGGAAATGGAAAAAGATTACTATGGATTTTGTGACGGGTTTGCCCAAAACTCCTAGAAGCAATAATGCGGTCTGGGTCATTGTTGACAGATTGACCAAGTCAGCCCATTTCCTATCGTTCAGAGTTGGGGTCTCTAGTGAGAGATTGGCCACCATGTACATTGAGCAGATCGTGAGGCTTCATGGTGTCCCCGAGTCGATTGTGTCATATCGGGATACCAGGTTTGTATCCTAGTTTTGGAAGAGTCTTCATAGGGCTCTGGGGACCAAACTGAATTTCAGCACAGCTTTCCACCCCCAGACAGATGGACAGTCTGAGAGGACCATACAGATCTTAGAGGATATGTTACGAGCTTATGTGATGGACTTGGGTGGTGCTTGGGACAACCACCTACCATTGGTGGAGTTTGCTTACAATAACAATTACCAAGCCAGCATCAAAATGGCTCCATTTGAAACTCTGTATGGTAGAAAATGCAGATCTCTCTTGTGTTGGAATGATGTGGGGGAAAGAAAATTGTTGGGCCCTGAGTTAATTCAGCAAACAGTAGAAAAAGTATATCTGATTAAAGAAAGACTCCGGGTAGCTCAGAGCCGACAGAAGAGCTATTCTGATGTAAGAAGATGGGAGCTGAAATTTCAGATTGGGGACCATGTCTTCCTAAGGGTTTCACCAACCAAAGATGTGATGAGGTTTGGGCTTAGAGGAAAATTGAGTCCACGATACTTTGGGCCGTTTGAGATCTTGAGCAGAGTGGGGGAAGTAGCTTATAGCCCGACATTACCTCTGCACTCTCTGGGGTACATAATGTATTCCATGTCTCTATGTTGAGGAAGTACATTCCTGACCCCAGCCATGTGATAGAAGCGGAGCCCATATTGTTGAAGAAGGATTTGACATATATAGAGCATCCTATACGTATTGTGGACCACAAAGATCAAGTTCTAAGACGGCGTAGCATTCCCTATGTTAAGGTTTAGTGGAGTAATCATTTTGAACGGGAGGCTACGTGGAAACTTGAAGAAGAAATGAAGAAGAAATATTCTCATCTATTTGAATCTGAATAGATATTTGCATATATGTTCAAAAGAGTATTTACTGTTGTATTTTGATCAGAAAGATAAATACAGCTTGTAATTTCTATTTTGGGTCTCAAAAGCTTTATGCGTAATATGTATTAATTTTGAGGCCGAAAATTTTTATAAGGGGAGGATGTAAACCCCCCATCGTAAGAAATTATATTTTAATAAATTATTCGCATGGGTGCGCAACACGCGGTGCGTTGCATGCGCGCCAGTGCGCGGGCACGTGGGCTGAGGGGAGGGCCGGCGGCAGCCCTAGGCCACCCCTGGTTTAGGTGAACCAGCGGTGAAACAGAGAGGAAATGGGAGTTAGCCCATTTGGGCTAAATTTTTGGGCCCCAAATTGGGCTGGGCTCAATAAAAGAAAAATAAGGTTGTGATCAGTTTGAATCCTAGTTTGTTGAAAAATTTTTATTTCTCCATTTGGGCTTCTATATTTGGAGATATTCAAGCCCCAAGTTGGGCCCAGGATTAGATTGGGTTAGGTGTAGGAGTCAGTTTGACATCCTAAATTTGAAATTTAAAAATTTGAAAAAATTATGTTGTAGGTACCCAGATGTCCATACAGCTGATTTACACCTTGGGATTAGCGTTGTGAGGTAAGTAAGCCAGTTATAATGATTTTCATAAATCATTATTAAATTATGTTATTATTGAAATAATAAAATTGATTTAAAGTATTATTTGAAAAATGATATTCGTGGTACCATATTTATGCAAATAATTATTTAACTTGATTATTGCTAATTTTTGTAAATTAAATTGGCATTTTATACTTGCAATTGATTATGGACATGATTATGTGAAATTACCAAATTTGGTAAAATATGAAAAGTAAATTGATATATGTTTACAGTAATGCATATAAATGTTATTTGTGATTGTGTTATTATATGTCATCACAGTCCACATGATATGTTACATGACTCCGGAACCCACCTCCACAGGCGGAATATATGGAGAACACACATCCTTGGTATGTGCTGTGACAGGATATGGCATTATATGCTCAATGACTCCGGCACCTTTTCTCCACTGGGGGCGTACAGGGAGGTTACATCATTGATATATTTTATTACATGGACGTGGGACATTAGTATAAAATGAGATTTACAGTGATTTGGAATTGAAATGGTATTTTGAAATATTATTACATAATATTTGCTTCCAATTTATTTAAGCATGAGATTTGCATAATTTTATAATATGATGAAATGTTTTTAAATTTGGAAGCATGACATGTATTCGATTCATTAAAAATTCTGAATTGGCTATATCATGTTACAGTAGGCTTACTTACTGAGCGTGAGCTCATTAAATCTTACAATGTTTTTTTCAGAGCCACAAAATTATCAGGAGCAACAACAGGGGTAATTGGGAGATTCATGATATAAATAGTTTATATTTTGTTATATGTAAACCCATTTGGATTTGTTTTGGAATTTTGGTTTGTTGCCCAACATTACATAATTTGTAATATGAAGGATTTAATTTTGAATGACACATAGTTATTACCCCTCCTTGTATAATGATAACTGTACTGGATGCCTTGCATGCCTGGCATACGGCGGGCTATCATCCCTGAGCCATCACCTCTGGATCTGTGGCGTGATACTATTTCTTTCTTAATTGAGATTATGCTGGTATTTTATGTTCTGACATGCTCTCTGAGGCTTTACATGAAACGATGTCAGGAGGGTCTCTTAAAGCTTTCTGGCACACCCAGGGTGGTCCTCAAATTTTTCAATCGCTTCTTGCACGTAACCTCCCGTTGATCGCTAAACCTACAATGAAAAATCCTGGGTGTTGGAAAATTTTATTATCTCGTGTTGCATCCAATCTGGCCAGAAGGTTAACGTCAACTAGTCCTTTGTTGCCTTCACCCCTAACTAAACTTCAGGCACGCAAAATGTTTTGCTGAGGGACTTGATATTAGCATCAAGAATGGCGTCTAGTCTTATTTGGGCATCCCTCTCTCTGGCAGGGCACTAAAGTTAGTGGATTTTAATTTCTTTTTTAAGAAGATTATTGTTAAACTTATGGGCTGGAAATTGTGATAAGAAAGCTTTAAAAAAAATAAATAAATAAAATCAAAGGTTACCAATTTGCCATTTAGCGTGGGCTGTTGATCTTGGGTTTCCATGGATTATCTAGAATGGATCAGACATTGATCTAATTATTGATCCCTAGCTCAGCAATATTCTTTCAGGCATTGTTCCTATCTCATTGATGTCTCTAATCACTGAATTTTATATTAGAATGGGATGCTGGTTTGTTGTAGGAAGTTTTTACACCTGAATTGGTGGCAGCCATTACTTCATGTAGGCGATGCCTAAGCACTCCACCAAGGACCGATTGACTTGGTTCAAGATTGGTTCCAGCATTTCGGAGGCCTGGGATATTAATGCAAACCCAAGGCATGGCAATGTGATGAAGCCTCAGCTACAGGCTGTCTTCTCATCTATTATTTAGAAGATTATTGCTGCCCCAAGGGACAAGATCTTTTGATAGAAGTTGGCCAGAGCAGACTTGTAATACCTTGACCTAGTGCACATCGGGTGAAAAGAAAACATATCCAAATGTAATATAATTAAAATTGAATAAATCCATCTTCATCAAGTGAGTTTTTCAATGCATCTTGAATCATTTAACCAAAGGTCAAAAATGCTATATTATGATACAATGATTTTTTTAGATTTTTATCTAAATTTCTATATTTTCTTCTTCTGAAAATAGTATTAGATGAGTTAGAAGTCTAGCGGGAGTTAAAAATCTATTTATAGATATTTAATTAATATTTATCATTTTAAATTTTTTTAGAGAATTGTTAACTTAATAAAAATAAGAGATCTATTAATTTTAAAAATGTATTGTTGTATAAAAAATAAAAAATCAATTAGATTTAGCACAGCTCTCTATAAATAGCCTGATTAAGATCTTTTGATATGAAATCAACAATTCAAAGGTAACGCTCCACTCCACTGAAGTTGGAAGGTTTCAGATTGATGAAATTCTAGAATATCAAAATTAAAAGATTAGTTAAGTATCTATGAGTATTAATAGTTTTATCTAAAAGATGGTAATTACCATTACATCAAGCATTTTACCATGGAATATAACATGTTTTATTCAAAAATTTATTTTGTAGGATTATATCTATGTATGTATGTATGTATGTATGTATGTATAATATAATATAATAGCATGGATATTGGATATTAAAATTATGAAAATTATTTATACATGGTTTTATATTATGAAAACTATCATCCCCGTCTTGCAAAAAATAAAAGTAATTTCAAAACTCATGGATCAAGCGTTACATGTTTTACTCAGACATGATAATGAATTATGATGTCTCAAAAATATATTAATTAATTGGACATTATAATTATACTATGAATTAAGTAATTTGAATCTTATATGTAAACTTTATAGATTTTTGAGACTGTAATATGGTTGAGAAATTAGTTTGAAATTGATATTGTGTGTTTAACTATGATTTGAACTTACAATCAAGGTAAACTATTGGCTATACATATTTAGTAATGAGTTTCTTCGAGTTTAGCCAGTTGGCATTGATTATTAGCACGTATTAAGTGTATCGACATATTTTCATATGTGTATCAAAAGCATGTTTCCTTTTAGGTTGAGCTTATAGACTGACCACTAACGCACATCATGTGTATTAGTATGCAAATCACTCTAAATCATGTTTTCTTTTGGGCCGAGCTAATAGGTTGATCACCAGCACATATTGTGTACAATGGTATGTCATACATGTGGAACCGATTTTCCTTTGACCTAGTTAGTGGTGCAAATACTAGTGCATGATAATGATTGCCATGTTTGCGTATAGGTTAGAGCTACCTTCTAGTCCTAGATCATTAGCATATGATCACAATTGATATGTTTAATCAAAAGTTAGTCTTTATCGACTTTGTCATGGAATGGGTCATAGTCATAGATGCAGCAATTAGAGAAACAAAATTTTAAAATTAAAAAGAAAAAGAATTTTTTGAATCAACGGATTAATTATTTTGAAAATTAATGTTATATTTTAGTATGTATGCTATTTTTCAAATTATATCATGAATTGATCAAATAGCTCTATTATGTGATTGATAAATTTATTGCATGTGAATTCATATATTGTATACTTGATTGTTTGATCTAAGTAGAGTTAGAAATTACTTATTAAGCTATTAGGTCATATGATATTTTACTTGTCTTTTTCAAAGCCACAAAATGTCTCGAGTCAAATGCAATGGGGATTCAAGTGAGAAGCAAAATAGTTAAATTATTTTGATATTAAATAAATAAAAAAATTTGTTACTAAATAACTTTATTATTATGAAATTTTGACTTTTTAATTACTAAGGATATTGTTAATTATTGTGAAAATTGATAAAAAAAACTTTGCATGCCTTTTAAGACTATATCCTAGAGGATGTGCAACTACATCATGTGTCCAAATTAGAACTAGATCTGAGACATATAAGACTTCCACATAAAATACTCATGCTTCAAAGATTACTTTTGGCCAATCATCTTTATAGTATGTGGTGACGTTTGCGATGAGCAAGTGGATATTAAGTATATATTAATTTAGTGTAATGTGGAGAGTGCTACTTGGAGTCATCTTTAGGTAAGCAGTTACTTACAAATTACTTTTAGCTATGCTCAGATTATTTTGAATGTGTTGATCGAATATCATTCCTTTCAAATGGCTTCTGTGGTAGTGTACTATGGGTGGAGTATTTGGATCTAGGACTGAGAGGTCGTTGTTGGGAAAACCACTACTACTTTTCTTTTAGTAACAAAGAAAGGAAAAGAAAGGAGGCCTAAGGCTTCATAAAAGCAACCGCATGGGAATCAACTGAAACAATGTAAAGGAGCTCTCAAGGAAAGTCATTGATCCAACAAGCCATTTTCTTTCGAGTTGCAGCCTAGTTCATCTTATAATCAGCTGCCTGATTATCTTCCCTATAAATATAAAAATATGCAAAGTGAGGAATAGTTGAGCTCAACACTTAGAGGTCCCTCAGATTAAGGATGATGGCAATTTGGCCAACCATTGAGTCAGGATAGTGCTGTAAATGGGTCACCATCAAAATTGATTTTAGAGGACTAGAATATTTAGGTGGCTGCTCGCAAACCAAACCAAGCACCAGATAGTTCGGTATAAGGAATTGATGAAGTAGGGATGGGAATAGCAATAGCCAGCAAGAGGCACCTCAAATAATCTTTGATAATGATTCTAACATCAGATGTACCTAGATGTATAGAACCATCAAAGTTCATTTTTATGTAGCCTAGTTGAGAAGGTGACTATGATATGAGGTAAGAAGAAGCTCCCACATTTTACTATAGAGGCACTTTAGATACCAGATTCTTTCGAAGTGGGTGGCTTCGTGGAAATGATGAATTCCTTAGCTTGGTTGATAGCTTATCTCATCACTAAGGTAGGATTAAAAACCTTATGTTGGAAATAAACTTCATTCCTTTCCCTCCAAATCCATCATAATGTGTATGAAATGAGAGTCCGATTATGGCTCATTTGATCATCAATGGTTTCCTCAGGAGGAAATCCAAAGCAAGATGTACCATTTGAAGATGGGCAAAGGCAGGATTGTTAAGAATATGCTCGACTAACTTGGAAGCTGGGCATTGAAAAAAATAGATGATTAAAAGTTTCATTGGCTGAATTACATCTTTTATAGCTAAAATGAAAGGAAGGGATCTTGTGAGCCATGAGAGAAGATATTGAGAGGCCATCATGTTACAATTTCCATAAGAAACATAAGATCTTCTGATGTGCCTTCAATTTTTAAATCATCACAATATCTACGTGTGTTGAACTGCTTTCATCCCATCCCATTGACTTTTATATATCTAGAATAAAAATTTTTAATTTATAAGCTAGTCCCCAGCATAACACATCATGTTGATTAAATTCACCAACTAATGTTTTAATAATATCCTCGATAATGTAATGTGAGAAATTTGTTACAAAAGAGTATGGTTCCATTGTCCACTTCTTGATAACAATTTGTTAATAGAAGATAGATGAAAGATTGCTTCTCCATCATAAATGAGAGGTCTTTGACTGAGAGGAGAGGAGGAGAACTAAGGTTGAGACTCAATATTGATGGAGCTATCATTACTAATTGACCAAATTGAGATAAATTAATGGATAAACTGTATACATTCTTTTACATTGCAAAAGAGCTTTTGGGAGGCACATGGCATTTCCAATCACCTTGAAATTTGTAGTTAGCATGGAGAACCCAAGCACAAATACCTTGAGGATTCAACATCAGTCTTCCATCAATCCTACGTACCTAAGCTATCCACTACTATTTAATATGAGGTATACTAAGGTCTTGTTCCTTTTTTGGATGACATATGGTGTCCCCAGTAATGGTGTGAAGAACCTTCTTATTGGATTCATAACTTCATAGAAAACTTGAATAAGTTTGGAAAGCTAATCTACAAAGCTCCACAGGGCAACCATATTAGAAATAATATGAATCGACATAGCATATAGGACTAATCGGATGAGAGTAATTCTCATCGGAAGGGAAAAAAACCTCCACTTTTAGGCATCCAACTTAAAATTAATTCTCTTCTTGATAGGCTACATATCAAAGGCTTTGAGATGAGAAAACTTCAGATGAACTCTTATGTAATCACTAATGCTATGAACTCTCTGGACTCATAAAATGGAAGTGAGTTTAGAAGCAAGGTCTTCATTGATATGAGGGCCAAACTGGACCACCAATTTATCTAAATTAACTGACTAACCTGATTGTATAGAATAAGACTAAATAGTAAGTTTTGAGGCCCTATAGTCTTCATGCCTGGCCCGGACAGGAGCAAATAATCATTAGCGAAAATGAGGTGGCTAATTGAAGGGCTATTCCTTGCTGGTTAGAATCCTAAGATTCTGCCATGAGATATCCCTTCAAAAATCTCTTTGGTCATCATTCATGCATATAACATAAAGAGATAGGGGAAAAGAGGGCATCCTTGGTGAAGACTCATTGATGATCTAAACAAGTCACTAGGTGAACCATTGATTAGGATTGCAAATTCAAGATCACGAACACAACCAATGTTCTAGCTTATCATCTTAGCTAGAAAGTTGAAATAATGAAAGACAGTAATTAAGTTGTCCTAGTTTATAATGAAATACAGTAATTAAGTCGTCCTCGTTCATTCTATCACATGCTCAGTATATATTCAGCTTCATGGCAATGAGAAGTTTCTTCTTAAGTGCTATCTGCAATGAGTGAATAGCTTACTAAATTAATAGAATATTATCTGATATGCTTCTATCCCTAATAAAATCCACTTGTTCTTCAAAAATTAGTTAAGGTATTATTTTTCTTATTCAATTGGTAAGGATTTTGGCTACAATCTTATACACAATGTTGCACAAGTTGATTGGTCGATATTATTTGGGATTTTTAGGGTTCTGACATTTTGAGATTAAGGTAATATGAGTATCTTACCAACTTTTTGGTATGATCCCTTGTTGAAAATACTACCTAACTGCTTCGTTGACATCATAGCCAACTATATCCCAGCATGTTTGTATGTAAAAGCTGGATGGAAAACCATTAGAACCTGAAGCTATATCAGCACACTGAATTTCACAGCAGTTTAAATCTTTTGATCAAACACCCTATACTTCAAAATACTCTTATCCTCCTCAGACAATTTAGTAAATACACCTGACAAACTAAGAGGAGAATATAAGGATTGCGTAGCCCATTTGCTTTTAAAATAATGCAAGAATGCCGCTCGAACTTCATCATCAGAATCTATCATGCTACCACCACTATCATGGAATCCACAGATTTTATTCCTCCTTCGTTTGATAACAATTGAGCAATGAAAAAATTATGTTTTGATTACTTGAATGCAACTATTGAACCCATAATTTTTGCTTCCAAAAAAATTCATGTAGCCTAAGTAGTTCATAACAGTCGCAAATTTTACCTTAAGATTGCCAAATCCTTAAAATTGAGGCCTCCATTAATATCCTATAGAGTTTGTAATGTCTTAACTTCCTTTTTCACTAAGTCTAGTTTTTGAAAGAGATCAACAACTCAATCCTTATTCTAGGCTTTAATGCATGTTTGGTTGGTCTCAAATTTTTAACAAGCCAATCATAGGTAGACCACTAGACATTGATTGCCAAGCACTCTGAAGGCTCATTAAAAAAGCATTAAATATTTTTCAAATGGAAAAGAATTGGGTCAATCTTCAATCCCTCCAAAGATAATGGTAAGAGGCAATGATCAAACTCCACCTAGAAAAATTGACAGGTTATAGCATCAAGAAACGAGTAGAACCAACTTTCACTCACAACCACTCTATTCAATTTTTCTTATATTTATGCATTCATCTCTATTCTTATACTAGGTAAATTAGGTTGTAAAAAAATTTATAAATTAATTAAAGCTTCAGCCTGTAAAAATTCATAAAATTCATGATTAAAGGCTGCCCAACCACCCACCCTTACGTGCAACCCTAGTGGCTCACTTCCTCACGATGTTGCCAAGTTGAATTTTGACGGTTGCTTCCGTATCGGCCCAGACGGACGTTGTATTGCTGCTAGAAACGACATGGGCAACGCCTTGCATACTGGTGCCAAGTCTTTGGTTGCCTTCCTCCGTACCATTAACTGAGCTTAGGACTTATTGGGAGGGCCCTAGAACTGCCACTATTGTTCTAAACTGCAAGAGGATCATTCTAGAGGGTGACACCATAATCGTGATTAATTGGATCATTCTAAAGGACATCCTGCAAATATGCCCTGCACTGTCTTTTTTCCACTGTTGTCCAAGTTTTTTGAGGCAAATCTTGCCGCTGATTAGGTTGCTGGCACACATCAGAGTACGGATCTCGTGAAGGGCTCCCTTCTTTTACCCTAATCTCGCTCTATGGGTCTCTCTATTTAAAATTTTTTAGTCCGGTTTGTTTGTTTATCCAGTTGGCTTCTCTCTTGCTTGGGATCTTCGAACCCCGCCATGTGTTCACAGAGGAAAAAGATAAAGAAAACGGGGAATTATGATACGAGTTAAGTCGTAGCTGCAGAGTTCTGGTGCAAGTGGTATTATGAATTTTTTTTTTTTTTTTTTTTTTTCGATGGAAATCAGAAACCTTGGTTCAAGCAAAAGCATCTCAAAGAGAGGGGAGGACTGGCTGATAACCAGATGCACAATAGAAGAAAGCGGGGACGACAATTTCTCGAGCGGCGGCACCTTATCGGCGGGGACACACTGTCCCCCTATTGCGACAAGACAGCGAGAACTGAACGGATGGATGGAGGGATGGAACAGACTTCAGCAACTGAGACGACCGTCCTCCGTGGTGGCGAGCGATGGCGAGAGGGAGAGGCGAGAGTCGTCGAGGTCCTCTTCCGGGAGCGGCGACTGCTCCACCCTGATATCCTCGATCATCTTGACCACCTCCGACATGGCCGGCCTCCGGTCCGGCTGGTGGGCCACGCAGGCCAGGCCCACGTGGAGCATGGCCACCATCTCCTCCTCGATGTTCTTGTACCGCAGCAGCTCGGCGTCGAACACCTCTGCGGTCCACTCCTCCCGCACCACCGACCGCACCCATTCCGGCAGGCCGACGCCGATGATGCTGCTGCTGCTGCTGCTGTTGCTATTACTGCGGTGATGCTGCTGCTGCTGCTGCTGCTGCTGCTGAGGAGCAGGAGGAGGGTGGTTGGCGGGCGCCCTCCCCGTGAGGACTTCGAGGATGAGCACTCCGAAGGCGTAGACGTCGGCCTCCTGGGAGAGGCGCTTGGTGTCGGCCTGTTCGGGGGCCCGGTAGCCTCCGAGGCGGGCGGTGGCGTGGGCGGGGCTCAGCAGGAGCGCCAGCCCGAAGTCGGCGACGCAGGCGGCGCCGTTCTTGTCCAGCAGCACGTTGGAGGACTTGACGTTGCCGTGGGGGATCTTGGACGGCCCGTACACCTCGTGGATGCTGGCCAGCCCCCGCGCCGCCCCCAGCACCAGGCTGATCCTGGTCGTCCAGTCCAATGGGGTCCTCCCGGGACCCCGACTGCCTGTAATTAAATAGTGTGCGTCCAACAAAGATCCACAAAGGAATTCAATTTAATAAAGAGGATGGTTACGGTCAATCGAATTTAAATTATGGTAAGGTGAGGTAAAGTGCAGTGAAAAATGGTACCATGGAGGTGAGAATGGAGGCTGCCGTTGGGGAGGTAGTCGTAGATGAGGAGCTTCTCCTGTTTAGCGTAGTAGTAGGCTCTGAGGCGAACGAGATTGGGGTGGCGCAGTCGGCCGATGAGGTCCATGTACTTGTGGAAATCGGTGCGGGCGCACGGGTTGGCGTCCTTGAGGCGCTTCACCGCCACCATGCACCCGTCCTCCAGCACGGCCCGGTACACCGTCCCTAGGCTCCCCTTCCCCAGCATCTCCGCCGACGCCCGCAGCAGCTCCTCTAGCTCGAACCGCTTCCTCCCTCGCTTTCTCCTGCCCCTCTTCCCCCCGTTGCCATCCTCCTCCGCCTCCTCCTCGTCAAAGAACACCAGCTTGCTCTGCGCCGACGCCTCGTCACTCTCTCCGCCGTCGCTCTCCCGGCCGCCCTTCTTCCTTTCCTTCTCTTCCTCCGCCGCCTCCAGACCTACCTTGTTGCCATCCTTGTCCCCCAGTTGCCTGATGCAGCAGCAGTAGGCCAACAGAACGGACAGGACCACCAGCAGGAACACGGCATTCCCGGTGGCGATGCCGACGATGGCGCCCCTGCTTAGCCCCTCTCTGTTGCGCCTCCCTCCGCCGCCCTCCACAGCGGCGCCGGCGTTCGAAGAGACGCCCGGTTTGGAGCTGGGGTTGGAGGGCACCACCGACTGAGAGGAGGGAGAGGAGGGAGGAGAGTCCCGCGGCATGAACGAGCAGGGCGGCAGCGGAGGAGCAGGCCCGCAGAGGCCTGCGTTGCCGGCGAAGGACGCCATACCAAAGTGGGAGCGCATGCCGTCGGGGACCCTGCCGTAAAGCTGGTTGTTGGAGGCGTTGAACTCCAGGAGGCGGGGGAGAGTGGAGGACAGATCCGGGAGTTGGCCGGAGAGGAGGTTGTTCTGGAGGCGGAGGGTGAGGAGGCGGGTGAGGTTGGCGAGGGCGTCGCCCGGGATAGGCCCGCGGAGGTCGTTGCTGGAGAGGTCGAGGCGGAGGAGGCGCGTGAGGCGGCCGATGGCTGGCGGGATCTCGCCGGAGAGGTCGTTCTGCGAGAGGTACAGGAGCTTGAGGTTGGGGAGGGCGGGGAAGAGGGGGAGGAGGGTGCCGTTGAGGCGATTGCCGTGGAGGTCGAGGCGGCGGAGCTGGTCCAGGTGGGAGAGCGGGTCGAGGGGGCCCCGGAGGTCGAGGAAGGGAATGGCGAGCGACGTCACCCTCCCGCCGGAGCACTCCACGCCGCGCCAGCGGCCAGTGCAGGCGTCGGGAGTGCTCCAGTTGGCGGCCAGGTTGCCGTGGGCGTCGGCCCTGGATCGGAAGATGGTCAGAGCGTCCGTGTCGCTGGGCTTGGCGTTGGGCTGGGGCTGGGGACCGGGCCCCGCCGCCGCCGCCATCACAAGGGGAGAAGATAGCAATAGTACCAGTAGGAGTGACGAAGCCATGAAGGAACGCGAGCGAGAGAGGCAGAGGTGGGAGTGGGAATGGGAGGGACCAACTCTAGAACCAAGGAGTTGGTAAACTTTACCTCCGTTCTCTTCCTCTCTTTCTTGATCTCTGAGTTCGTTCGGCGGGAATACGTGTTTTTAAGTTTCAAAAACAAAGAAGAAAGGCCGATGGCCTAAGCAGACGAGTAAGAAATAGAAGGTCGCATTTGGTGCTTTAAAAAAAAAAAAAAAAGGCCTACCGATTAGAGAGAGAGAGAGAGAGAGAGAGAGAGACCCTCAAGCCATCCAACAACTTTTTCCCACTTTGACGCTGCTGCTGCTGCTACACCGGTGAGGCTGCTGCCGTTGGTTGACTTGTTCTGAGGGTCTTGGACTCTTTTGGCTGATGGCGATTAATTACCCTGCTTAACTGATCTCTTTATTTTTTAAAAACAAGAAAAACGGTGGCAAACTTGCCCAGCTAATTTGGCCGAGTCCCTCCTGCCAACTGGGGCTTATGATTAGAAGGCTCGAAAAGCAGCGGTCATGAGTGAGGGAGATGAATTATTAGAGAAAGTGCCGTGCGGTGAATGATGATGCCTGCCCACCCTTTCTCTTCCATTGGTATCAAGGTATCCTGTTCCCTCTACTCCCGGTGCTAGGGCGTGCTGCTTTGCGCATCCCTACTCATCTCTCTTTTTCCCTTAAATTTAATCCTCTGTTTTGTTAAATCACGCATTCGTTATCGTCCAAAATAACATTTCAGAGCAGAAACCCGGTTAAAAGCTCTCAGCCGTTGGATGCACACAACCTTCTACGCCTAGACGTATTCTTTAGAATTTTCAGAGATTATATCTACGAGAGGTAGGGGATCATGTCACTCATTTAGTGGTACAATGGGACAGAAAAAAGTTACGTTGATCTCCGCTCCAGTCTTTTATGTACAGTGATTGATAAGCTGGTACGCAAAGATGGCCAACGTCCACGTGATCTCCATGTACCGCGCCAATCCCCGGCTGCGAAGAGAGAAAACATGAAGGGAGTGGAGCAGCACTCAAGACAAGGACCACGCGTACAGTTGCAAACTTTTCGCACTTTTAATTATTGGCCAAGGTGTGAGGAAGCTGTGGCTGTGCATTGCTCGATAGAACGCTGGTATACCCCCATCGGATCATTGGCCATCAGGAATCATCATTCGTGCCGAAGGCAAAAAATATATATATATATATATATATATATTTTGGAATGGCCGTGAATCGTGCTGGACAACTCGGCGCCCTGCTGCGACCGTACAACAAGCGGCAATATTGGGAGGGGGCAGCACCGCAGTTTCCGCCTAACCAACCGCGAAAGTGACACATGCTATCTCGCACGCGATGGGCCAACAGGTTACTGGCCGACACCCTTCGCACCCATGCCGTAGGGGCTCACTTCTCCGGAAAGGTCGTGGGGTAGAGAGGGAGAGGCAAAGCATGGCCCGCTTCTCATCGCTAGGGGAGATGAAAGGGGAAACAAAAAGAGGACAAAGGGGAGATTCGAAATATACGTGAGAACGGAAAAGGAGGCGGATGGATGGATCGGTTCATGCTATTCTGATAGTTTTTGGACCACGCGAGTGCCCGATCTAGATGCGGACTCGAACGACCTACCACCCGTGGTTTGAAGCAAGCTGGCCTCCAAGATGAAGTTGTCGGTTGATTGATTTCCTCGACTTTGCCAGCCAGCCAGCGTCCACGGAGAAATTTCCAGAAACAACGAGCCTTTTTTCTAGCACATCCTGACCTCCATGGATCAGGGCCACTGTTAGATCGATTGTTACCACTTCCCCAAAACTAAAAAACTAAAAAACTAAAAAACAAAAAAAAAAAAAAAAAACGAGCCCTTTCTTTGACCTCCATGGATCAAGACCACTGCTAGTTTGATCATGACCATATTCATGCTCATGTTCGATCTAAACATGGATGCAACCTACCACCAAGGATTCGAGACGAGCTGGCCCTTTAAGCTGAGGTTTGGGTAAATCCTTTCCTCAAACATTGCCAGTAACATCCACTGAAAGACTCCCTAGAAATTACGAGCCTTCTCTAGCAAATGTCGAACTCCCTGGGTTTTAGAGCACTATGGTCGCACCATCCATGGAGGAGCAACCTAACCCCCTTGGCAAAATGTGAAGAATAATGCCCAAGAAGCGAAGTGTCAGTTGTTGCTTCACTTCACCATTAATTTATTTTCGTTGCTACATAAATCTTCTACACCTCTGTTCTGCGGACAATAAAACTACAGAACGATCAATTCAAAGACAGTGCATTGTATTAAAATCATTTATCACAGATATCAAAAACTTCATTATGACCAGGAGATCATCAACCTTGAAGTTCCCACTCATCAGCAAATCAACAGCTCAGTTTAAACCTGAAACAGAAAAACAAAATTATTACCATGGACCTGGAAGAGCTCCAGCATGGCTGAACCTATGGAGCTCCGCTAAAGCCATCATAACAATTTGGCAGGAGCTAGATAAATCCACCTGTACCATGTGGATATCATACGATTAATAGTTGATAGTAGTGGTGAAGGCAAGCCAACATGAAGCTTAAGGACATGTAAATCTCCAAAAGAAAACTCTCAAGATGAAGCTTCAGCAGAATTAACAGTAAAAGTAACTGATTGAAGATATTTTTCTGACATGACATTGAAAATGGGCTACCAAAAGTATCTTTCTCGTCTGAAAGAAAAAGCCCCTATCCTGAATATCCACCTCTGCCAATTCCAACAGAGATATCTCAGCCCAAAGCTGATAAAAGGATGACTGTTCCCATCAAAAAGATTAACAGGACAGCTGCCCAAGAACTAATCCATATAATTATATATCATGCATAATGTGTTACTTGCAAGGAAAGCCACAAAGCAATCAAAGCACTACAGTGGGATATGATTATTTCAGGTTCCTTTACAACTTCATTACCTTAGAAGTTGCAAGAACTTGTAGAAAATGAAGCCAAGCCTTTTATTTCTCTGTTTTCTTATTATCTTCCTAAGATCTTTCGATTTTTCCCCTTTCACGAAAAGAATTCTTTTGATGATAGCTTTCACTTGTATTTTCTGCCTCCATTTAAGTCTATCTTAATTAAAGCCACTAAAGGAATAATAAAACATGGCTGAGATATCTGTTTCTAAAAAAAAAACTATTTAGATGCTTTGTAGAAAATAAAACAAGGGTAGCACAAAACACATGAAAATAAAAAAGTTGAAAATTGAAAAGGACTACGAACGAACCCCCTCAGGTTCTCTAGCAAATATTAAGGAGAATCGTAAGGTGAGATACCTCATACAAAGACATTTTCCCTTATCTGCAAAGAGTAAATTTTGATGCGAGATTGTTTATGAACGATATTTTATAAGAACTGTTTCCCAAATAAATTGTTCAAAGTAATACTATCAAAACAAATTTTCTAGCCATATAGCTAAAAGCAATGGGACCACAGTAGATTAGGTTCTTGCCAAATTAATATCTGATATAAGAGAATTTATCAATGCTCCAATTAATGGCTACGACTGCAGAAAATAAAATTTCCTGCCTAAAGGTTATTTTGATCCTCATATCAAGACTCTTGACAAGTTTATTCACAAACTTTACATGTCAGCCGCATTTCATTGTGATGCAGATGAGGAGAAAAGGAATGTCTCTTGTTCATTCACTATGAACTTTATCTGCTGTGAATCTAAGATTTGCTAGGAAGTTATCTTAGAGTGCTTTAAACTGGATCAAGACTTAGTTTGAGGATGAAGTTAAAGCTTAATCCTTCAAAGGTAAAATAAATGATTCAGACAGTATTTAACTATTGCAAGATATGATAACAAGGTGATAGAAAGTGTAAAATCCACTTGAGTGAAGCATGCAACCCTTTTTACATGAAAAGTCTGATGTTGCTTACTACTGTTTAATTAGCTAATAAATCTAGATGTCATGGACTTTGACCATCTTACACACTCAAATAAGAGAGCAAGCACATGAGTGTGCCCACAGGCATGCTGGGAGAGAGAGAGAGAGAGGGGGTGGTGGTGGTGGCAAGAGAGAGAGGAGAGAGTAAAACAGCAAACTCAATTTGAGATACGTAGCAATTTATAAGTATGAAAAGGGTAACAAACCTGACAACAGCCATGGCAAATTTCAAATTGGACTAGAGTGGTGTTGGACTAGATATTTCCTCTGATATTCTCTTGTCCAACTTTTCCTCTGAAATCCACATTGAACTCTGCTGACGCAAAAGCTCTTTCTCTTCAGTCTTCTTTTGTTCCCTCATTTTCTCTTTTGCCCTCCAACTCTCCAATTTCTCAGCTCTTTCTTTCAACTGTTGTCAGATGAACATGAAATCAAAGAATGCAAATACCTGCTAAATTTAAATGCATTGTACCAAACAACATACAAAACACCTAATATGCAGGTGGAATTCATCAAATCCTAATATTGTGGAGTCTCAGTTAATCTGAATATTATATATTAATGGCTTTGATGAGCTCACAGTTGTTGCCTATGCAGTAGTCATCATGCCTATTGGTCTAACTTAGATGAACACGTGATTGAAGCAATAATAGTATAATAATATCACCTTTTATGAAAAAAAAATGGGAATCAGGTATCAAAATCCTCTTCCAACCATATAGAGGGAGAGCCTGACTGACAAGATCATTCTTTACTACATAACCTTTACTTGAGAAATGCCCATAGATGACAAACATCGGTACTCCAATGTATAATGTATACTTAATCCTCTATGGATTTCCAAAGAATGGTTAAAAAGATGAATAGGGTACAAAGTATCAAACCTCTCAAATAAGCACTTAGGAGCTGGAACCTTATGGTGATACAAATAATTTCAAAATCCTTCTCTCCTACTTGAGGACACTTCAGAAACCCTTTTTGACATGGTAAAACTAGAAGGGTTAACATAAGGAATGGATATACTAGAGGAGATATAAGAGTTACATTAACTACAAAAAAGCTAAAGTGAATCAATTAAGAAGGTATGGGCATGCACAATGATTACTTGAGAACGGACCAATGGAGGACTAATCAAGATGATATGGATACATGCAATGAAAAATTGAGAGACTCTAGTTAGGAGAGGTACTTGGATCTCTATGAAAGCAGAGGAGAATACCTAAGATGACATGGAAGGAAATCATGAGAAAAGATATACGAAGGCTTGCAATAATACGAGAAGTAGACCTTTGTACGAATGACTAGTTAACAAGGATTCATTATGCCAATCCAAATTCTAGATAGATTAGGCAAGTCTAGATGATGACAATTACAGATATGTTTAGGGATAAGCAAAAGGTTAGGATAACCCAAGAATCAATATCAACCTAATCCGATAGGATCGGGTTGGTTCAGTTTTAAGTGTTAATAGAATCGGTTCTAGGTTCAAAATCCTGAAACCAATCCCCTTTAGCTCGATTCTCAATTCCAAAGTTTGGTTTCCTAGTTCTAACCCAAGAATTGATCCTTCTTTTGGGGATATCAAAGACATCTTATGAATCATCTACCATCCTTACTAAGAAATCTTGAATGTCGGATTAGTTGGCATATAATATATATCCTTTTTATTAACATAACTTAGAAAGAAAAAGTCAAATAACTTCTATAAAACTTGAAAACTATCGATGTTGTAACTCCCCCAAGTATTTATTTGATGCCTCTTCATGTGGTAAGAGCTGACTTATAGTGCTAACACAGCACAAGCTGAGCTGTTAGGCCGACCTGGTGGCCACGTGCAACAAACGACCGAACATAAATGTCATGTAGTCAACCAGATCAAAGCACGTGTCATATTTACGAAGAGAAGAACTGATCAAAAGACTTCTTCCAATGCCACCAACCAATTTGGAGGCTTGAGGCACAAACTAATTTGGATAGAAGTCCACCACCCAATTTGCTAAGGACTCCACCAAAGGTGCCGAACTATACGGAGATTCCAACTCATCTAAATCATCTAAGCCAACCATTTATGGGTGGTCCAACTCCAAAAGCACTCTTCCAATACCTAAAAAAGAAGCCCCAAACCTCACAGGTAACAAGTTTAGCCTAATTCTTGAACTATAAACTTCTTGTGCTCTGACTGACTTAAACATCAAAGGGTCCCCTTAAAGACTAATCTCCAAACCTCTTTTACTCCCCCTCTCTCTTGCAAATGTTAGCATAGGTCTGCTAGTGAAGGTGCTCTATCGGTCCGAGCTACAACCTTTCCTGTGGTTAATGTGTGAAGACCAATTTTGAACATCAACAGTTCGGCACCGTCTGTGGGTATTGAGTGAGAGAACCCAATCATGCCACCCAAGAGGAGAGATTAAGAAGCAAACACTATCCAAGCAGGCATGAGCCAACATTAGGTCAGCTCTTAGAACCTCTGCGAGAGACTTGACCTATCTAGATCCTCTACCAGCACCATCAGCACCAGTTGTTACTTAGGAGCAATTCAATGCTCTCATGCAACACATTGACATGCTCACCAACCTAGTCCAAAACTTGGCTCCTTAAGGATCCAATTCTAAAGGTCAGCCTAAAGCAAACTAGAGAGCTCTCCAAGTTGCTAGTAATGACTGACCTCAGCTAGAGCTTGGCAAAGATGTCTCTAACATCAGAATCGACAAGCTAGAGGTGAGAACTAGGATGGCTACCCTGAGAAGCCTCTAGATCAGACGAACACAACAGCTTGAAGACTCCTATAGCTAGCCAACGACAAATAAATTAATGATTGGAGATGAATTAAAGGATTGGAGCGGTGATGCAGCACATCTAAGGAAAGGGGCAGACTTGTTCAATGATCTCGATCTATCCCAAGAACCATCGTTCACCAAAGAGGACGTGGATGAGTTATTGCACCCAAAGTTCAAGATGCCCCAATTGAAGTCCTACGATAGGACCTTAGATCCCATCGATCATCTTGAAAGATTTGAAGTTCTCATGCTACTACACAATACGGTAACCACCACTCTACGCCGAGCTTTCCCTGCAACCCTAAAGAAAATTGCACAAAAATGGTACTTGAGCTTGAAGCCTGCCTCCATCAGCTTCTTCAAGCAACTGAGCCAACCATACGTCAACCATTTCATAAGCAGTAGGAAGCACCGAAAGACCTCTACGAGCCTAATGTCCATCAAGCAAAGGCAAGATGAATCATTGAGAGATAATATTTAATGGCTCAACTTAGAAGCCTCGAAAATTCGAGACCCAAATTCCTCAATTGTTATCATAGCTTTGATAAGTAGCTTAAGGAATTCCACATTCAGCTTCTCCTCAGTCGCTATGTCCAAGGTCACCAGCAGCTCAAGCAAACCAGCTAAGAAGAGCCCCGACTAAAGAAAGGCCTAACAACTGACCAAGGGTTGGAATGATCAATGTTATTCATGATAGTTCCACTACTAGTGGAGAGTTCCTCGGCTTGAAATGTCTACGCACAACATATACTAGTAGAGGTGCCCTCTTTAAAGAAGATCAAGGTCAAAACTAAGCCAAACATTACCTTTTCTGAAGAAAATCTAAAGGAAGTACAAACTCCTAATGATGATGCCCTAGTCATCCTAGCAACTACGGCTAACTAACAGGTAAAAAGAATTCTAGTGGACAATAATAACTTAGCTCCTCTTTTACAATGCCCTTCAGAGAATGGACATCAGTGCCAATTGCTTGAAGCCAATGGAAGGCCCATTGGTTAGCTTCATTGAAGAACCCACCCGAGCCAAAGGAGTGATCACCTTATTGATAATTGTAGGAAAAGAGCCTTGCTACAAGACCATAATGATGGATTTCCTAATCGTTAAGCTACCTTCTGCTTACAATACAATCTTAAGTTGGCCAAGCCTAAATCCCCTAAGAGCTATCGTGTCAACCTATCATTTTCTTATAAAATTCTCTACCGACCGAGGAGTTGGAGAGCTTAGAGAGATCAAATGGCAACACGGCAATGTTAGGTGACCAACTCAAAGGATTCTTCCAGCACTTATAAAAATAGCCCCAAATCTCACAAGTGACAATGCAAACTAATTCTTAAGCTCTAAACTTCTTATGCTCTGGCTGACTTAAGTGTTGGTGAGTCCCTCTTTAGACCTCTTTCGCTCTTCGTCTCTCTTGCAGGTGTGCACATAGGTCGGTTGGTGAAGGTGCTTTATCGGTCTGAGTTACGATCTTTTACATGGTTGATGTGTGAAGACCAATTTCGGATGTCAACACCTCTCATTTAGCTTCAATAACTAAGGAAAAAAACTTATAAATCTATCAAAAATGGCAATAAAAAAGCAAAAATAAAGATCCCAAGCTAATGAAAAAAAATGTTCTATCCTAGAACCAAACCACTTACTTCGGTTCTAAGTCAGTTCCACAATAGAATCAAATCTATTCTAAATCCAAAGTTCTAGAACCAACTCAACCCAATCCATGCTCACCCTTAGTTATATTTATAGGCATTTTTCGGAAATCCACATTATAATTCTTCTAGAGCACTACCTTTCCACTCTGATGATAGAATCTAGTCTTGTGTGGCTACACCTCTTTGCAATTCAGGATAGATAGAGTTTGCATCCAGGAGCAAGAGTCCATGCATACTCCCCTAATGCTTTGGATAAAGTAATTCTCAGAGAACAACAGAATACTCAAACATCTCATTCTCAAGATCCCCACTTACTTTTAAATATGTAAAATTAAATCCTATCCCCTTGCAATATCTATACAGCGAACCATTAAAAAAAATGTAGCACACGCAATTTAGCATTCAAAATCTGGAAACATGAAAGATGTAAGACATATTATCCAAGATCCATTTATTTACCTCAAAAGAAGACTCCTAACCCCACAAGTTTAGATGCCGGCAGTGGGCAGAGAGGAGAGAGCTAGCGTACAACTGATGGTATGAAAAAGTTTCAATAAAGCTCATAGTCCAAATCAGGATAGGGAACAAAAGCATGAGAGCAATTTAAAGGCAGGTTTACCAATACGATATAAGAACAGTCCATAAGTTTCTACCAAGTTGATAGATTTTCTATTTTAATAGCATTTGGTAGGGCTCTTGCAGTAAGGAAAACACAGGATGTAAATTTGCAGGTCCCCCTCTGAAGGCATATTAACCCAAGTGGCCGTATACATCAGGCAGTCTTGTGGCGAAAGGTATGAGGAGATGCGTGCGACTGCGAGGGATAGGAATTTTGTCGAACGGGTAGGCTGAGATGGGAGAAATCTATAAACAAAGCGGATGAGAGTCCGAGTGGAAAAGAAGGGAGGAGGGAAGTATTCTGTGCAAGAACTCGCTTAATTTTATATCCGCGATCAGTCTAATCTATCAAAAAACACCAACAAAAGCAATTCAATTCAAGTCAATGTAGCGCTAAGGAAGGCTACGAGGAATATAACGCACTAGGGTTTGCCGGAACTCCTCCTGGAAGGCTTTGCGCTCGGCAGCGCGGGTCTGGGCGGCGGCGGCCTTGGCGGCCTTCCTCTCCTCGTTGGCGAGACGGGCGGCCTCGCGGCGGGCGTCGTCCTTGCGCTGCTGCTCCTGCCGCTGAAGCTCCATCTCGTAGGCGTACTCCCGCCGCAGCTGCTTCACCTGCCTCGCGTAGTCCCTCCGCAGCCGCTGCAGCCTCGCAGCAGCCTCCCTGGGGTCGGCCGCCGGCGTCCAGCTCCCCAAGAACTCGCACGGCTTCGAGAACTCGTGAGGGGGAGGGGGCGAGTACCGCCGGTGCGGCAACTGGGAGGCCGCGGAGGACTTGAGGGAGCGAAGAGACTGGGCAAGGTGAGGCCGGAGAAGAGGACCAGCAAGGGAGCGGCGGATCACCCTGGTAGTCGCCATGGCCATGGCCAACCAGGTACCAGACAAGAGGCAGGCTGAACCGAGAAGAGAGCCCCGATCCCAGACTCCGAACCGAAACGGAGAGGAGGAAAGGAGAAGGGGAGAAGGGGTTTGAAGATCCGCGGATGGCAAGCTAAAAAAGCGTGCTGTTGTAAATATATTTTTCAAAAAATATAATAGAAGTATAAGATTTGAACAAATCTTTATTTAGATCTCATCACGTTTAGGTGATTGATATGACAGACTATATTGAAAATAGTTAAATAAAAAATTATATTATACGATGATTTTTAATCTTTATTCCTTGCATAACTGGAAAAGGGAAGCAGAATTATCTTTGACTTGTAGCTTAGGTATTTGCATAACTAATATAGTTTGGATCTTATCAATGTTGCGATTGTCATTTTAATATGATGCAATTCCCATGGATGCTGAGAAATTAAAAGAAATAGGCTTTCTTATATCAAACAAAAGTCACAAATTAAAATGCTTTGAGAAATCTAAAAGTGCATTCTTAATGCACCTTCATATATTTGAAGAATAATCATTGCAGATTGATGTTAGTCCTGAGTTCTTGTTCAAAATGCTTTGCTTTAAATTTTTTTTTTGAATGCCACAATTTTATGTTTGTTGATTGCTATAACATTTTTTAATTTGAACCGCTCTGAAATCTAGATTTTTAGTGGTTGTTGTAATTTGCAAACTTCATATAACCAATTTATGAAGGATGATGATGGCAATGAAAATCGAAAGCTTTGTTTTTCCTCCCTTCTCTCTAATGTCTTATGGAACTACAAGCCGGTGATTTGTGATAAATACAAATATCAATTATAGTATCAATAAATCAAAGAGTTCGTTTTTTTTCATTTAGGTGCAAGAAATTTATCCAAGAAGAATAGTGTTTATTAGCAATGGAGCTATTGTAAAGAGAGCTGAAGGTAAAATGTCGATAGAGGACAATGAAGAGTCACACTACATATTTTAATTTTAGTATCATTTTTTTAATCTATCTAATAAGACAACTAGTCAACCACCTCAACCTTATGTATCAACTATTTGATATGGGTTTTTTTATTTTTTTGATATATTAGTTTTCATAATCTTTCGTATTTATATTTTAATCTTATAAATTACATATTTGTGTATTAGTTCTTGCACAATATCACACTTTGTGTACATTCATCTTGTAGATTACTAAAACTAGACTTGAACCTAATATTGATTCTTAAAAATGTAACCAGTTAATACAAGAGAAGAGAGGAGAATGGAATACTTGTAAAAGTGACCTGAGTCGTCTTCCCTCATTTCAACCTACAAGGATTTTTGTCGTCTGTGAACTCCTGTAATCCTTAATCACAGTTAAGGTGAAGAAGATTGTATGGATTAATATATAAATATAAGATTCAAGGATTAATACATAAATATAAAAGACTGTGAAGACTAAATAGGTATAATGCAAGGTAGTGAGGTTAGTTGACCAGAACGCAAGCCCCTCGTTACACTTGGGTTCAAATAGAAGCTGAATGCTGGATGATTTGCTTGCGGAATTATTCCCATCAATAATTTGTGAACATAAATTTATGGTTAGCCCGTCCCAATATTTTCTTAAAATAATGTACCGAAAATAATTTATAGTTAGTTAAAAATAATGTACCCAACATAAGTAGCCAAACAACGATAAAATAGTGAGCGGATAAAAAGAAAGCCCAACCCTCCATCACGTGATCGTTGCTTTTTTTTCACTCCTACCCGCCTTCCTATTTCTAACGACGGCTCCCCCAATCTCTTCCTCCATCTTCTATCCTAACTACAGACCTGACCATAGACCATTTGATGACTTTTTGAGCATTTAACTTGATAGACAAAGCTTCGTTTTGGCAATTTGTAAGCGAGGCATGTACAACATTGCAAAGCAGTACCCCTGACCAATAGGTTTCAACGAAAAGAAATGTTAGGCAAGCGTTACACGATCTGCAGCATTTTAGCTGTTGTCTTTGACAAGAGGCCAGTTAAAGTTCAGTTTTGGTCCAAAGTTAGATCTTCATTCGACACTGATTTATAAGCTCTGCGGTTTATACATCCGGTTCAAAAAATTTTGATTGGTAATGTACAATCGCCAATCGTATGTCAAAAATTTAGTTGATGTTACTTCCAGGCTCCCGAGATGGCCTTAGGATGCACGTAACTGAACCTTCTAACAGGTACTGGTTACAAGATTACTTATCTGCCAACCAGAATCTGTGTGGCTCCACCTAAAAACCGACCAACAAATCTGTCAGCTCTCACCGGATCCATCCGATGAGGTACGATAATGTCGCTTTAATTTCTCTGATCAAATGTTGCGTGCATGAATATGTACTTCTAGCGTCCACTGCTTACAAATTTCCACCAGTTGGAATGCACCTCCATCTCAGGCATTGGATGAGAAGAGTATCATGTGGAAGATGGCATTCTCGACATATATCCTACTACTCTGATCCAAAATAGCGATCATAAATTGAAAGGCGATCGAATGCATCAAAATTTGCCTTCAATCCAACGAATTGACTACCAAGTTGTGCACATCCAGCATCCGGCCACTTGCAACCCTCCCTTGTGCGGAAAGGACACAAGGACTCGCATACCTGGCTCATTGGGTTGTCAGGTACAATGCTGTCCTCAACAGCTAAAATAGTCACCGACAAATCCGCTTTGTCATCAAGTTGCCCACCAGCATCAAAGTCTCCTCCGAAAGAACGTGTCAATCCTTCCCTTGTTTCTGGCAGTGCACTTCCAAAATCAGCAGCACGGTTTCCGTTACCTGAGAAGTGGACCTTACATCCAAGTGACTGTATAGCCCGTTTTACAGCTAGACTCTCCCTGCTGGCTCTTCTAGCCACTGCTAAAGCTGAACTGCTGGCCTGCCTTTCCTTGTGCAATTCTGCAACTAGAGCATCCATGCTCATTTTGAGGTCGTTAGCCTTCATTTCTGCCATCTCCTTTGCCTGTGATTTATCAGGAAGAAGGAAAAGTGGTACATGCATGTAAAAAAATAAGATTCTCGGGAAACTTGGCATCACGATATGTAACTACTCATCCTAATGGTAAGTTAGGTGGAAAGTAAACCCTCAAGCACAATTGCATGTCTATTAGCTGTAACTTCAAAATTAAGCCAGAGTACCTTTGTCATATCAGCATATTTTTTAGTCAAAATACGCCATTGAGATTCAAGCTCCCCAGCTCTCACTTCATTAGGACAAGCCCATCGCAAATGAAATTGGGGCCAAATTGTTGGAGCTAATACCGCAGCTGGAGTTAATAGTGGACCATCATGTTTGGCTGGGTCATAGAAGACATTATGGTGGACATGAAAGCTACCCTCAGAAGCACGTAGATTGGCCAAGTACATCCACAGGCACCCACAAACATCAGCTGCACCAGTCTGTTGCCTCTCCTTCTCACTACAATATAGACCACCAGGTACAGTGTCCAAAACTTTAGCAATTGAAGTGAAAAAGGGAAAACCTAATTACCAGCGTAAATCCAATATCATATATTGCAAGTTAACATTCTATAATTACACCAAGTTGGATCTCCAAGAGATAAATAATGAATAAATCATATTCACATGTACCATTATCATTTTTTCCCCTTTTCCAAGGGGATCACCACTAGCATATTATGTAAGGTTGCTGCCTTTTCATTCACCAAAACTGTAGCATAAACTATAGAAGGCACATCAAGCATGCATGAAATATTGTCAGCAATCGAAAATGCCAATCAACAGCACAAGATCAATCTAGCACAAATAGTTTCCAGCACTTTTAGAAATATATTTTATGAACGGTGCTTTTGTTTGCTTTCAGAAACATTTTACCGCTTTATTTTCAGTATTACCAGAGAAATGATGGCTTTCAGAAAACAAGAGAAACCTCAACTTCCACTAAATAATAGTCAAGAATTTTAGCACAGAACTAAGTGAAAAAAATATTACCAAAAGTTGAAGTTTTGTTGGCACAATCGGAATGGATGAGCACATACCACACCAAGGACCGGACTGGCACATGGCATGGCTGTGTGCCAGCACATGTCCAAGTGTGTCAGTGCAACCCAAGCATTGGAACAGCATGGCACATACCATGCCTACACCAGGCTGGCCAGAGGTATGCAGAACTCAAAGCCTTTGAGTAAACATGCACCAACAAGCAACATAACTACTAAGCCACTACGCTACGGTACCATTTTACTAAAGATGTGAGATGAACTAAAACCTAGACACTCCACAAGTTCCATTACACTAAAAATATCTCTGGCCTTGTTGGAGTTCAATCATCTCTTCTTACACCAAATATATGAAATCCTTGATCAATGTCAAATTGCACATTAATTAACTAATAAAAATATGTTGTTTTTGGCAACTGCAGCAATATAGTTCTAAATAGATGATGGTTTTTATTTTTTAGTAAGTAAATAAAACTCGATGAAGAAACTACCTGTTGCATAAGAAGTTCCCAAAGCGGCAAGACAGCACACAATCCAGAAAATCAACTAGGAAAGCCTGCAGATGGATAAATTGAAGCTAGTAAGCTAGAGGACTTTCAATTGGACAGCTAAATGAATGCTCAGCACCCATCATCATGTGCACAGATGCAGAGACATATGAAGCAGACAAAAAGACATACCGAGGAAAACTCAAATGCACAAGGATACATCCGTAGCAACTGTGAAACACAATCAACCCACTGCAAACCAAGCCAATATAAGAGAGAAGAAATTGAGTTCAGACAACAAAAAACTAAAGGAAAATAACAGCTTCCTTACAAAACAAGATAAGACAAACAGTAAGTCTGATGGAAGGATTATCAAGCACATCTTCACAAAGTATATGAAGTCACAAGAAAATGATCTGAATTTCAACAAGAGTAGCTCAATGCAATAACCAAAAATAAGAGTCATTTTACTTAGAAAAGGGCAAAAACTTTATTTTCAACTTTTGTTTCACATTAACATGTTGACGAGAAGAGGAAGTGAGTGTGTAAAACATTTTACATCAATGAATAGCATTGGCAGTACATAAGACAACCATAAAAGAAATCTAAGAAGAGTGTAATTCAAAAAAAACATCACCATATCCATTATCACTGCATTGCTCTGTGGAATAGGTCAAATGAGGAAGTGAACATTTTGTTAGGAACTGGACAAAGGGCTCATAGGTCACACAACAACAGCATAACCTTAATCCCAAGCTAGCTGGAGAAGGCTCCTAGGTCAAAAAATCACAATATTGTATATAATTATTGATGTACATGTTCCACCTTATTAAACTCCTCAGTGTGTTGAGTATGTACAAGCACCATATTTACTTAAGTTGGCATGTTACTGTTTTCTTAATGACTCGTTTGGTATTTTCATAAGAAAAGTTTCTAGAAAGAAGTTTTTCTAAGACCTTAAGAAAAGTTTTGCAGAGAAAAATAAATTTGATCATGTTTGGTTGACAGAAAATTGGTTTGAGAAAGTAGCTTTAGAAATATTTTTCTATATTTGGTTGGAGGTAATTTTGCATCAGAAAATGTCAATTTGACTATAATACCCCTAGCATAAAGACTGCATGGAAATTAAATCGATCATTTGAGGAATTCGTTTCTTTTGATTGTTTGGCTAATGAATTTTATATCAAAGAAAACAATGCATTGATTCAATAATTGCATTATTGCTTGTTAGGATTATAAAGCAATAATTATAATAATTAAAAATCACCATGCTAGTATTGCCTCGACAGCGATGATATTTAAGACAATAGCATATAGATTCTGACAATAAGCAATAAGACCTGATGATATAGTTGGCTTTATTCATTGTCTTCATCATATCAATTGATTCATATTAAAGACAAGAGAAAAAAAATATATTAGTTGGACATGGGAGGGAAATTAAAATATATATATATTGAGGGATAGTTTTGGCGTTTTGGTGCCAAAATTTTTTCTAGTAGGAGGAGAAAAGAGCGTGGAAAAATAAATATCATCTACCTCATGGTATTTATTTTTTTATGAAAAGAAGAAAAATTGTGTGCGGGTGTCTAGGCCTGGCGCACAATTTTCCTCACTCTTCCAAAGAAAATAAGGGGGGAAAGGTTTTCCACCCTATTTTCTTCCCAACCAAATGACCCTTAAGAGTATAATTTTATCAAGAATACCCCAGAGAGCATTTCATTCTTTGCATACAATCATTACTTCTAACATGAGCCTTCATCATTAATTTCAAAGGCTTAATTTCGAAGGCTTGCCTTCTGAGATCGGACAGTCCTTTGTAGACTGTAAGTTTTGCTCTCCTACCTCTGGTTCCATCTTAGGCTCATCCCAAGTCATTTTTGTTGTTGATTGTTAGCTCATTTCAAGTAGGCCACAACATGGCCAACCAAGAGATTTAACATCTATTAAAAAGCAGTTTAATATTGTTAGCAGTCTGCACATCCAAATTGAAAAACTCAAAATCTGAAACCATAGAGAATATTGGGATCCTTTCTTTGCCAATTTTATCAACTCATGGTGGTCAATGAGCATTGCTCAGAACTTCAAATTGCTAATTTCCTTGCAAAGTTGCAGTTAAGATGCATTAGCATAGGCCTCCAAAACATGTGATGCTTGTTTGGAACCCTCCAAACCATGTGATTGTTTCTAGGAACCTTTCAATGAAAATGGCAGGCCAGCATACACAAGAGCCCAACCAGCATTGCTAAAACTTAAAAGTACGAGGCGCACTTAAGCACAAAGAGTTCTTGGAGTCTAGACATAAGGCACAAAGTGCAGGAACATACCTTAGTAAAGTTTTTGCTCTGAAATTCTTCGATTTCTTCCGGAAGCAGATGACAAATGGTAGAATAATTTATAATACATAATAGAAAAAAGCTAAAATAATAATAATAGTAATATATTTAGCCTATAAGCCCCATAAAAAGCCTCTTCTTTCTTAGATAAAAGCTGTAATACCTTAATGTCTTCCCTCTTTTCTTAAATGATTGCATAATTTTCAATGTTTCACGGCTTTGTCTTCCAACTTTTAGCCCTTTTTTTTTTTGTAAGGTAAGGAAATAATTATGAATGAGATAATGCATCATAAAGTCAACATAATATAATAAATTCTGATAGATTTAAAAATATATTACAAATATAGCTTATTAAGAAAGGCATACTTTTCTTGCGCTTCAAATCAAATCAAAAGCATGCGTCTTTTTCGCATTATGAATGCCTAATGAAAGTGCCTTGTCTAGAATATAAGAAATGCCTAACCTTTGGCACCTAGCTCCTCGTACCTTAAGCACACCTTGGGTATAGGAAGTGCCTAACCCTTGATGCCTTGCGCCTTGCACCTTAAGTGTGCGTTTGACAACAATGAGCCCAATAGACATAAGAAACCAAAGGATTGGAAATGCTGTCGCTATCTCATCAATTTGAGTGATAAGGATCATACAAACAAAGGTCTTATATTTGGCACAGCAATGATATAAACAACATAAATTTCATTTACTGACACTTTAGCTCGAATTTTGCTGATGAAGTACCTGTACGAATATCGGAGAGCAGTTGTTCTGTGCATGTGATGAATTACTGGCTAAGGATCCAGATCCTGAAGGGGTCCGCATTGGTGGTGATGCTGATGGATTCCCACCAGAAGCTTGCCTTGATAGTTCTGAAGGTGTCGTACTGTTTCCAGTGATTGTAGCAATTCCCATGCGATCTGAGAAGGGATGCCCGAATGCAAGCCAATCTTTTTCCACAAGAGCCTAGAAAATAATAAAAGAAATTCCAAGTAGCAACAATGTTGGCATTAGCAAAGTCGCCAACACTCCATGATAATGCTTAAAAGTTCTTTAAACATGCGAATGTTTACAACTTAGCATTTGTAATTTCAGCCGTCAAGGTTCAAAGTTCACAAAATAAATATATGTAAACTCGAATGTCAACTTTCCAACCAAATTATTATGTCAAATTTGAGGTCTGTAGTAACATACTTTGTAGGCATATTCAGATAGCACAGACACATTCTCAGCATTTGTATTTCAAAAATCAGGGTTCTGCACCTGGTGACCCAGACTGAACTGTTATGGGGGTCCAGTCATCAATTCCTGGTTTGATTACGACTAACCCATGGGTTGACCAGTTCATCGCTCCCATATTGCCAAGAACCTAGGGTTTCTAGTCTATATGCACCATTTCCAGACCATCACTTTTCTCTCTCACCTCTACAAACCCCGAACCCAACCACCTTCTCCATGCCCCTTCCCATCTCACCAAGGATGGAAAACTTAGTGAACTAGAGTCGACTCAAAAACTACGAGTACCCAAATCAAAAGTCAAGATGATGCAGGTAGTATTGAAAAATGATTCTTGCCAACTCCTGACTTGGTTGAATCAGCAAGTCAAAAAAAAAAAAAAAAGCCAAGTCACATTCTTAGTTTTTGTTTGTTCAGTATCTTAACTCGGCCCCATTATAGCAAGACATGACCAAGTTAAACAAGTTGAGAAGAATTAAAAATTATGAAGTCAAGCATATGATCAGGATTCAGGACCAACCATCATCTTGCTGGCCTTTTTCTGATACAAGTTAAAATGCCAATGGCACTGAATGCTATATTACTTGACATCAATTCACCATGGAATTAACTTAATGACCTGATGGCCTTTGGGCTGTTTTCAAGGTTTTAAAACTCATGGGAAACTCATGGGACCAGGATGTCTAGGTTCTCCATGAAACAAGACACCTTGTTATCCCACCCTATCCTAACGGCCATCTTGGTAGAGTATCCCAAGTCCCTCGCCTCTCTCCCCTTAATTTTCTTTAATTCTTTTCTTTCTTCGTTCTTTCCTTTTCTTTCTTTCTTTTTTCTTTTTCTTTATTTTCCTTCTTCCTTCTTTCCTTCATTGCGCACTTATCCTTCTCCCTTTCCTTCCTTCCTTCCTTTTTCCTCTTCTTTCCTTCTTTCCATCCTTCCTTTTACCTTTCTTCTTTCCTACACCTATCTTGATCCTGTTTTCCCACAAGAATGGGTGGGAGGCCTCTTATCCCGCCAGGACTTAAAACCTTGGGTGCCTTATTAATTCAATGTTTCAAACCTTTAGCATTCCATAGGGCTGGAAACCTGAAATATCTGCCTCATTAATTCAATGTTTCTCTTTTGTGTATGCTTGGAGTTTGCATATTTTTTAAGAATGTTAGATGAACATTTTGGAAATGCTATTGCCTATTATATTTTGCATATGGCTGCTATTATCAAGTCTATGACATCTATATCAAGGTTTTAAGTCCCAGCTGGACGGAAGGCATTCCAGCCATCCCATCCTGTCCCATCCTTGTGAAAAAAAGGAACAAGACAAGGGCCGGATATCGAAACCCAACTATACATAAAATGAAGAAGAAAGAGGAAAGAATAAAAGGAAGGAAAGATAGGCAAAAAAAGAAAGGAAGGAAAGAAGAAGAAAAAGGAAAGAAAAAATGAAAAGGAGAAGGAAAAAAGAAACGAAGAAAAGAAGGAAAAAGAGAAATAAAGAAGAAAAAGGAAGGAAAGAAAAGAAATAAAAAAATAATGAAAAATTGAAGGGGAATAAAGAGAGACAAGGGATATCAAGGGTACCAGAGTGCTCACACTAGGACAACCAATAGAACAAAACGGAATAATAGGCATCTCATTCCATGGAGAAACTAAGACACCCTCATCCTACAAGGTTTAAAACATCGATCTATACTCTTAATTATTTTTATTTCTTAGAAGATTAGCATATAAATACATGCCATATGCATTTAGTAACAAAATATAGATAAGTAAAATTAGTATTATTAAATATGTAAAAAAGAAAATAAATAATAATAAGTTAAAATGGGAGATAAAGATTGAGGGTGAATAAGGTTGGTAGAGGAAGATAGAACGAAAATAAGTTCATTAGAGAGTTGTTAGCATAGAGAAGAATTAGTCGCACTAAAAAGATCCAATAGATTGTGAATTTGGATGCAAAAGAGGGGATGAGATCAATTATGTGCATATTTTTTATTTCCAAAACTATCCAAATCGATTATTGTTATACCATAAAGTTTTGTTTGTAAATCAAGTAATATTCCATTCATGGGCAAATTTGATGGACCCAAAGACCCGCTCTTTTTAATATAGTACAGATTGGAGCGCATTGAATTCAAATTAAAATGTAGATGCTTGGATCAAGCAAATATTTTTTGGCTAATTTATATAAGCATGTGTGTACAATATACATACATACATACATAAAATACATGATATGCTAGATTTACTAACTTGACATGTCTAAGTCAAAAATTAGAGGCAAGTCAAATTCTAACCTTGTTCCCACCTTCCCACCCTTGCTACCTTCCAAGTGTCCACTTAAAACAAGAAGAGAAGGTTGCTAAACCATAGCTAAGGGTGGCAATTCATATTGCCATGTCGTGTCAAAGCTTGGATATAATACTATATGAGTTGACACAAAAACGACATGATTAATTAATCATGTCAAAAATCCTAATACAAACATGACTCGATAATTAAATAGGTAATACAACACGACACATGTAACTCATTTAACAAACAAATCATATTGAATTAACACGACATGACTCACCTAACAACTCACTTAACACCCATAAATACGAACCAATTAATACTAACCTATTGCTTTATTTTTTTTATATATAAAAATATATATTTTTTAACATAATGCTTAACCATATCAAAAATTTACCATAACATTAAATCATTTAAATTAAACAATTTAAGTTCCATCATCTAAAAGAAACTCAATTGCATAAACAAACAAAAATATAATCAACTTTAAATTAATCAGGTCATAACCGTATCATTGAAGTTGACAACATGTGAGACAACATGATCATTTTGTATCATAATCATGTTGACACGATTATGATATGAACCCACTTGTACTTATTTTATGTGAGGTTCGAATCATGTTAACGTGTCATGTCTAATTTTGCCAACCCTACCCATGGATATCGTGTCCTCCATGTATCCATCAAAATCAACTTGCCCAACCTCCATTCTAATGAATCTAGCTACACCACCTCCTTTCCAATTAGGTCTAGCTTCCCCACTTTCATTCCTATGATATTCGGTTGTGGATAACTATATTACCATGACATCTAATCACATCACCCTCCACCGCCCCAAATCTCGTATAGACACTCATCCCTCCACCATCTTTGATGATATAATGTGATGCAGCTGACCAACAAAGTAAGACGGCCATTGGGGCCAAGAGATTTGTTGTCCCATTCCCCCCCTCCCCCTTCATGAATCAATTGACCTGACCAGGCCAAACTTGGTTCAATTAAGCATTTCAAAAGGTTCAATAATTTGGATCATTGGGTCCAGTGAGACAGAAAGATTTTTAGGTATTGATCTAACCAAACCTGCAAAGGATGGCAGGTGACAATTTGGATACCTTGAAACAAATAGGTTGACCCGAGGAATTAAATAGTAATTAGTTTTTCACAGAACTGATGTGGCTAGGACATCATAACAACTCTCATGATGGTGCTACATCCTGCTATTGTACCAGGATGTTTTTTTTATATTTTTTTTAAGTTTTCGCTAATTTTTTGACTTCTTGTTACCTTAAATGAATATTACATGATTTTTTTCTTTTTTACATGTTTAAGTAGCTTTCCACATAGGACATATGATGGCAATGCTAGTATTCTGCAAAATTATTTTCATATTTTTTAATAATTAATTTAATCAGAAAATAATAATATTTTTATTAAAAATATTATATATGTTGAAAGTAATTAATGTTGCGCCATAACGTGATGCATAACCTACAACATTTTCAAATTTCATGCTAAAAGAAAAAATTTTGGCATGAATTTTCCTTTTGTCCTCATTTTTTGCTAGTTACCGCCGTAAAAAGGGAAAGATGCAAACTTACTAGATCTACACGACAATTCCAATTTCGAGGAGACCAAAGCAAGTGCTGGATTTGGCCTCCTTCCCAACCCACCACACCACCCCCCCCCCCCCAAAAAAAAAAAAAAAAAAAAAAGAAAAAAAAGCCTCAGAACACCCTGTGACAAAAAAGAGAGCTGGGGCCCATCTGCTCTCTTCTTCTTTCCAAAATTGCAGACTGGTTAGGCCAGGCATAATGCTAGATTTTGGCATACCATACCCCAAACCAACACCAATATCCTGCTAGAATGGTATGGTACCAGTGTACCATACTGAACCGACAATACTACACTAAACCAACGGAACCTTAATCCTTGGGTCAACCTCATTTCAAATCACTGCCCAAAATGGTGTACAATAGAATTTTACGATGAATATCTTTAAAAAATAACCAATGAAAACCAATTAAGAAATTATTAGATTCTGAATTCATACTTCACTGGACAAACACGGGCCTCAATATATTTTAGGAAGTTTCATTAAACAAAAAGAAGAAAAGGTCTACCTTAAGTAGAAGAATTTGTAACCAGAATTGAAATATGAAATTAAAATTTAAAACCTGCAGAACCTTCAGCGAAACAATCAAATGGAAAGTAATTCTCTGTGAGTACCTGAAATCCCTTGAATGTTCGATAGTATGGATCAAGTAGTATACTAGCAAGTGAGACCAACTGAGTTGTTCTATCCCACCCATCACTACAAATAAATAAATAAATAAAATCAGTGTTCACAAAAGTAACATCATAGAATTCATCAAAATCAAGATGAAACAACTAAACTAACAATTTTAATAATTAAACAGTGAACAAAAAAAGTTCAATTTTATTGTTTCGATAAGCTGTGAATCAAATTGGCATAGGCCAATACAAGGTTCACTGTTACTGTGATCCTATCTAAGCCTGAAAACCCTATAAATTTTGATTTGGTATTGACCAATGCCTTACCAATTATATTTTCAGATAATTTTTTTTGATATTTTGTTTTCACATTATTCTTTAAGTTAAATTATTTTTCTGTGATTTTTATACACAATGGAAGTACCCTAACTTGATATTTGCTAAACCAAAATTTTCTGAAATTCTTTGAATCTATTCTTGAAAGGAAAAGTTAACTTTTTATTCTTAAAGAATTTGATTTTTCTAATATTCTTGTTGAATTCAAATAGGAGATATTTCTCTTATTTCTATAAGAAGTCTTAATTAAATAGACATTTACTCAAATGATTTTGAATGTAAATAAGGAGAAGAGAGGATGAGAGTTTCCAGAAGGCTCTCAGCTTCCCTCTCTCTTTTTAAGTGAGAGCTCATAAGAACCTGCATGCCATGCAATCCACCCCCCAACCCATCCCAAGCCAAACCGAGCGGTTTGGCATGGTTCAAACTGGTTTGGAGGCAGAACCGAACCAAAGCTAGTTTTTTAACTGGTTTCTGACTAGTTCGGTTCACTTCAGCTTGAACCAACCGATTCAGTTCGGTTCTGCCTACCTAGCTAAGAGCAAATATAAATGGATCTACCTTTTATGTTTTCAAAATATAATTGTACTACTTTTACATCAATACTGTCATTGTATAATCACTTAAATAAAAAATCCACGCACATAGGTACAAATTATGGGAAAAGAGTATCACTGACCAAACCATTAGAGATACTATCCCAAATACTAGAAAATTATTTTAAAAATAAAAAAAAGACAAGAAAATTTATCATACTATTGTGCTTCTCCATTCAGAATATGTTCAATAACACATTCCAAAAGTTAAGCACATACTATATATTTAGGTAAAAATAAATACAATGAGAAGCAACATTAAAGGCTTGTTTGAATGTCTTAATCCACCTTAAACAATGAATTTTAGTATCCTTAAAATCTTGGGATCATGGCATCAACAATGATCCCCTCAAATCTCTTCATCTTTCTACCTCAACTCCCAAACCTCACCTGCATCATAGATTTCACATGGATAAGCTGGTTGACCATCTAAAAAGGAGATAAGCCTGTTGTACATTCCAAGCATAATGCCCTTCATGTGTAATTCTAAAAATTTCTATCATTACAAACTAAATTACATTTACCTCTATATAACATGGGTGCTTCCTAATTCTCATTTTCCTTTGTTCTCTGTCAAAGAATGCAAGCATTCAGCCTATAGAATTTATGGCCTAGCATCATCTATCAGCCTCCAGGGTCATTTAATTAAAATCCCATCTAACAATATTTAGAAAAATTTTTTGTGTTATAGGTTCAATATATTCAAGTCATCCTCAAGCTAGTTCAAGTTTCTAATTCATTTGGGCACAAAATTCAGTTTGTTAAAGAATGAACCGTTTAGTGCATACCTGACCATAGCTGCCAACTAAAGTAGGAATACACTGGTTTCTATATTTAATACTGCTAAGGTGCAGTCAAGAGGATAGTAGAGATGGTCCTCTCACCTTCACAAGCCATGTGATTTAAAAATCCAAACGTTGAATATGACCTACACTGCAAAAAATGTCTAGAAACCAAAATTCACATATTTTGGCAGGGTCTCTAACCATAGATCAAGTTGGTACAAACTACAAAATGAACAATATCAAGTACATTAGTGGACTAAAATATATGATAGGGAACATAAATTAAAAATTCACTTTATGGATCATGATCTATACATCTTAACACAAGGGTAACTTCAAGTCCGCTAGGTATTGATAATTAAATCATAGTAAAATATAGCATCATACTATTAAAACCATCCATTTGATACCTACTTGGTGATGAGGTTAAAGACCACCAAAATATATGAATGTCTCCAGGAATTTTTTTATGCTATACATCATGTTCAACAGTTTGGATCTTGAATTTGGATAGTTATCTATCTTGATTTTGAAGGCGACAGGATGACCATATTGTTCTCTTTCGAAAGGATAGCAGCATTACTCTCTCTCTCTCTCTCTCTCTCTACATATATACATACACACGTACATACACATACACACACATACAAACACACATACAGATAGACACAAACACACACTTAGGATCAGGATCAAGTTACATCTTGTGTAACTCTAAAATTGCATTCTTTTTGAATGGGATGGTGAAGGTTGCACATCCATAATCTGAGCCATTAGTTATGATCTACTATCTCCAAACTACCTACATGTCATCTAATTTGAAGACCCCTAGACTATGCATCAAGTGGTCAAAATTGATGTTATTTAAATTGCCTAATTTTTATCAATTTTTAATCACTTGATATTTAAGCCAGAGATTTTCAAATTATATGATTTTTGATTTGTAAGTAACTTAGAAATAGTAGATAACATCGAACAAATTGGATTATCGATGTGGAACCCCTATCATCCCATTCAAAAAGGGTGCAACTCTCTTAGAGTTACACCAGGCTTATGCATCCCTTTCAAAAAGGGTTACACCAAGCGAACGAGAAACCGCAATGTGCGAGAATGGAAGCTGCAATGTACAAGAATGAAAGCTGCAATGTAGGAGAATGAAACCTGCAATGTATGAGAACTGAAGCTGATTCTAGGGCAACACGTGCAGCAATCCAAGCAGAACCAGCCAGGATGCTCTGAATATGGATTAACCAGCCACTGTCTCCCAGAGTTGAAACAGAAGCTGACATACTGCTTAAGTTACCTCCACCCCAGGTCCATCCACTATTTCTCTGCCCAAAAAAAAAAAAGATGCATATTACATCTGAGATAGCTAACTTCAACATGAGGCTCAAAACAAACTTCATGCATGTTATAGTAGCAAAAATGGTACCAAGCAAGCATAAACATTCTTTCTTGCAGTGAAAAACTGAAGAAGACAAGACAATAAAGTCAATATATGCAATTTAAGACAAGGAAGAAAAATTACTTGACACAACATACAGAAACAGTGGACTCAGATATACCTAGAAATTCCATCACCTTAAAAATTGATTTGATTGGGCACATCATCTTGAACAGGACTTTAAAAAAATCAATTAGCCAGTCTATATGAAAAGTAAATGATAAGAGATATATCATGAAAAATTTGCAGGCTAGACAAATCCAAGTACTAGCACATATCAATTAGACAACCACCTAATATTACAGAATAAATAGCAAGAAATAGACATACCCACGTGGTAGAAGAAACCCAAATCTTAGGCAGTTCCGAATAGTTTCTCGATTTCTCGACTTATCACACAAAACTATGCAATGAATCAATATCACAAATGCACCACATTGCAGTTCTGAATATTATGGTACCCGGACTATCATAGTTTGCATGACATATGTCCGGTGATAAATGTCCAGTCTATAACTCTGTCTTTGCACATGTGGGAATCTATAGTAAATTAGAGAAAGAGATGGCTAGAACTGTCATGCTATTTATCTAACATGTGGCAAAGGGTAGATATATACATTCCTCAAATTTTGCAAAGTAGAAAATTCTAGCTCAATGGTATAATGCTCAAGCCTGGGCCCCTTGAAGGGTAATGATGCAACTAGATGATACTCAAGTCCACTGCTCACAGAATTCTAGCAGCATTGATTTAAATTGCTTGATAAGAGCTCTGAAGTTTATTCAACCATGTCTGTTTAAATTACAAGATTTATAGTTCTGAAATTTATTCTACCATATCCATCTCTGCAAACATAACAAAATCATGCAGCTCTCATGTTAGTGATCTATCATACCTGGCAACCAATCTGTCGCCAAGCAACAACTATGCCTAGAGAATATAAAAAACTCTCACAAGGACCAGCCCAAAACGCGGTAATGAACATAAAACAGAGTACCACATATGCACCCAAATTCTATAAGTGAACCAAGAACCTTAAGATTCAAGCCACCAAACCAACAGGGTTATTAACCATTTTGCTTTCCAAAATTCATAAAATAACCATTGTTAGTCCAATAATCAAGTAGGAAACAAGGAACCTAATACAAAAAGTTTAAAAAAAATCAAGGGCATGCATAAAAAACTCCAAAACCTGACCAATGACTAGAGAAGAAGAGGTTAAGTGAAGGCAAAAGAGGTTAGATGGAAAATTTCAGGAAAATCTACAGAAGAAATGAGGAAAGAGCAACTCAGGAATAAAGACACAATAAAGACCTTGATCACCATCTCCACAGTTTTTCTTTTGAAAAAGAAAACCACCTAGAAACATCCGAAGTCAGCATCTGGCATGGTCTACTTGTATTCAAAAGCCAATAAAATAGAGAACAAAGAACTGTGAAGATTTCCAAACAGACTGAAGTGAAAGGAAAAAAAAAAGTAAAAAAAGCATGATCAAACAATTGTTTAAGGACTTGCAAGTTGTCCAGTGGCCAACCCACTCGGTACTAATGAATGTAACCATCAAACTTGGCCCCAAAATCATATACAATGGTCAATTATGCCAACAAATATACTTTGGGAAGATTGACTAAGGAACTGCAATTTCAGTAACATGCAGTCCCCTAAATGATATTGCATACATTAAATGGCCTAGACTTTTGGTGAATCCAGTAGGCTGTCACACTGCAAAGACAGAAGGAAAAGCACTAGTTGTCGTGTTCAGACAAACTTTCCTTCCTAAATGATATTGCATACATTAAATGGCCTAGACTTTTGGTGAATCCAGTAGGCTGTCGACACTGCAGAGACAGAAGGAAAAGCACTAGTTGTTGTGTTCAGACAAACTTTCCTTCCTATCGTAAAAATCGGCTTTTTATTCACATTGAATATCATCAGATGAGTGATCCAATGCCCTAATTATTGGCACATGTGCATAATGATCTTCAGAGTAGGCAATTTCGTGAAATCACTAAGGCAATTACACACCTATTATAGATATTTAGATTTTACAGCAATATTATGGTGACGCAGCTCAGAGGCCATTAATGGGCTTAGTAGGAAGGCATGATAGAGGAAGAGGAAGAGGGAGATGGAAGGAGAGAGAGAGAGAGAGAGAAAGGGTGTGGCAATGGATGCTTAAACAGTAGTAGTAAGGAGGGATAATTACTTTCTATTTTAAAGGTCTTGAGCTTAATAGGAACCATCAGCAAACCAGGACCAAGAAAATGAAACTCATATTTATAGGACAAAGCTTATGACGTTTGGGCAGCGGCACTGATTAATCAATCAAACAGTTGACTACTCACTCCCAAAAAAAACAGAAAAAAAAGCAAGATATTGGGATTGTTATGCATGCATTTATATGCATAGATATTGAAAGAAATTGAATCCAAAAAAATAAATACAGATTTGAAGACAAATATCAAATAAGAATCAGACAATTTTGCTGTGGATTAAAGACAATATAGAATTAATAACCCACAAAAGAAACAACTATTAAGACACATTTATTACAACAAATTTTATAGGAATCTTAATTTAAGATAGCCTCATAAATAGTGTTTTTAGTGGCTCTTATGTATTGTTGGTATCTCCAAGATAAGATTATAGTATAATAGCCAAATATTGCAAAAAATTGTAAGAAAATATAAATTACTTATAAGATTTGATAATTTTTTCTGGAAACCTTTCCTTAAAAAAAAAAATCTTCAATCAGTTAGGTATATCCAAGAAAACAATGAAAGGCAGATATGGGTGTTGACACCTGACATCAATATCGCTATAGTGTAGAATCAAACAATAATACATACATATTAAGAATGACACACCAATATTCAGAGTACAAAGAAGAGAATAAGATAAATCAAGTGAGAAAGTGCGAGAGGATCAACCAATTAAGAAGGCTTGCATGCGGGACTGCAACTTACCAGAAAGGATGACATTCCATCTGATGAAGTTGCACCATGAGTATCCACATAGTCTCTAAGGCGAGCAAGACTGTCTCTCATGGAATGGATGTTATCAATTCCAAAAAAGACAATCTAATTGGGAAATTTGGAAACCAAAAAAAAAGAAAATTAAGGGAGCAGCATTAACAGTGCAACCAACGGTAGCACAAAACAAATTATGATATATTTTCATATTCCAAACCTTAGACGGACCTCAGATTGGAAGTAGTTAGAAGATGATTCTGAGCCACCTCCCATAGCCCCATTAGCTAATGCATTCTTCCTAGGCCTTGCATCGGCAATATAGAGCTTCCTGTATTTATATAATACATTGCATGGTTGAAAAAGAAACCAAGAGGAGGAAAATAAACAAAGTCATATACAGCAAAAAAATATTCAAGCATGAGTATTAAGAATGTCATATCAAAAGATAAGATCAGATACAGATCATGACACAAAGACAGAAATAGACAGTATCACAAATTTAATTAAACAATTAGTTGCTCTAAAATATCCTTAACTAAGAATGAAAGCAGAAGAACATTATTGCAAGATAAAGTGATGTGATGGAAAGGAGCTACAGCACAGACTAGAGATTACCTTCGAGGTCCCTTCTCACCAGTTTGTGTACAAAGTGCAGCAACAAGCTTCTCATCTGCATTGCTGCATTACCGTTAACATAAGTCAGTCACTTGTATTTCCATTAACCAAACAAGATGATCCAGAACTAATAGAGAAACTAAGCAGTGGGACAAAAAAAACCTCCTCATATTCATCATAAGACCAACTAATGGCTGAGATGACCGAGCAAGGACAGCTCCAGTGCCTACAATATATTAAATAGATTTAGTTCTACTACATAGTTTCCCAAAAATGCATTTGAGTATGCAAGTTTTCCTTTGCTTTATAAGCATACACACAAGGAGAGGGGGAAGGAGGGGAGGGAGGGAGGGAGGGAGATGCAATAAAGCATGCACAAGGAATAAATGATTATAAAAAATGAATCCTCAGCATGCATACCAGGGTGACACCATGAAATTACAGGCAACCGACACCTTGCACGAAAAGTGGAAGCCTGCAGTACTTCTTCATCACTAATATCAGAAAGCAAAAAAGCACATAACCAAGGACACCATTAGCATCAGAAAATACTAAATTTTTTTTTTTTTTATGTCAAGAAAACTTTAAGAATATTATCAATAAACCACATATCAGCAAGTCAAACCATCAACATCAATTAGCATGAAACTCCACAAATCACCTGATGCCCTTCGGTACAATCAATGCAAAAGGATAAGTTGCACAGAGTGTATAGCTAGAATTTTGTGTAGTAATTCTCCACCAATCATTAGACACAGAAAATAGACCATCTTCAAAGGTGCTACTTGATACATGGAACCCCAACCCAAGAAGCCGACAATACTCATTCATCAAACGCACTTTTGGGTTGTCATTGCTAAACTTGGAAGGACCACAGATAAATGTATAGAGATCCCACAACCGCGTAGGCTTTGTGAATCTCCACAAAGCATCAAGCACAGCACGTCTCTGAAAGAGGTATGCCAGACATGAGCATTTTACTACACAAAAGAATAAGAAAGCATGATGTTTACTTCAAAACATGGAACAATTATGATTGTAAAAGAACCAAAAGAAATTATTTTTTTCTGAAAGTTCATGCTCATAAAATTTCACATTCAAGCAGTGCCAATGACAGCCAACACCACTGACCTATGCCCTCTCTTCTTTTCCATTTAGACAAATGCCAGACAACTGTCAGATGTGCAACCAGATACCTGGTGATTCTTTTCATTCTCTCCAATTAGGGAAAGCAGGGACCATAACTTAGTACATATTATAACATTACTCTTTCATTTTTTTTGTATAAATATGAAATACAGAATTGTAGCAGGTTGTCGCCATTTAACAAATCCTAACGCAAGATAGAAATAATAGAGAGGGAGGGAGGGAGGGGGCATTAGGTCCTTATTATTTATATAACCAGAAGTTAGATGTACAAGCAAGATCTAGCTATCAAACATGAAATTCGAGATATACAATTATATACACTATAGGTGTAAACAAGCCAAATGTGAGTGACCTATCCTTTGCTCGAGTTCAGCTCAGAATTAAATATGAGAGCTAAACTCAAGCTTGAGTCGATCTGGGAAGAGCTGGCTTGACCTTGGCTCATTATATTTTGAGCCTGCTCAGGTTTGGCTAGCTTAGCTCAAAATTGTATCCTCTTTTGATGGACGAAAACATAGAAGAGGAGATGATCCATGGAGAAAGGGACGAAGATGTTACCACAGATAAAAGAGGTTAAAGAAAGCCTTTAGCTGGAGCGAATCAGACAACCTTGTTGTCTTGTTATCATCAACCTCCATTCCTATCAATGCTTGCATCACAAAGGAAGGTGGAGCAAAAGGAAGGAAGGGAACTCTAAAATCTGAAAGCCATAGGGCCATGGAGGAGTTTGCATTGAAGATTAGACGTGCAAAGATTAATGGAAAAGGAGAGGAAACAAAGATAGGAAAAACAGGAGGGAGCTTGGGGCCGTCATTGATCAAGGGGTGTAAGCATTCAGGGACATAATAAGTCCTAACTTATTCATACCATTAGATCAAGATCTGATGGCCAAAATGATTACTAATAAGCATGCATTGAGATCTGAGGGCTGAAATGATTTCTAATAAGCATTGAACCTATTAGATTAAGATCTAATGGATAATAATTTAATGGATAACACAAAAGCCTTCTTGCTTAGATTATGTCATTAATTCCTGAATTTTTTTTAAAAAAAAAAAGAGATACAATTTTTTGTTCAAATAAGAATAATATATTATTTTATTATTTGACTAATAAATGTTATCTCTTATTAATTTATATTCAAGTCATACCAAGCTAAAAACGATCGAGCTAGATCTAGCTCATTTTCATCTTGTTTACAGTTCGAGATAAAAATAATTCAGCCCATGTTTGGCTCATATGGTAATCGAGCCAAACATGAGCTGCTCACAAGCAAGAAAGTTTCTTGGAAATCACCTGCTTAGTTCTAGGCCGAAAACTGAATACGATAATTCTCATATCTTTACCTGCAAAAGAAAAAGGGAAAAGCTATCAAACAACCATGCTAGCTATTGTAAGTGTTTCATAGAATTACAAGCATAGCAAAAGCATAAGCAATATTGTCACATTAACTCAAAAGCTTTTCATGTAAATGATTACAAATTACAGGTTAGCCACAAAGAAATATTATCCTTCAATGGTTGCAGTAAAGATAACTATAAAGAATAAATAAGTCAAACTCTCTCTAATATTTATTTAATGCCATAAAGATATTTTTGCAGTTCAAATAATGAACCTAAAATGTTGCCATTAAACCCCTCCTGTCATTTTTGACAAAGTTTCCAGTGTTGGCCTGCGCCAGGCTGATACTGAGATATGGCACTGGCTCAGTACCAATCAGTACCAACCCAATGCACAACAGGAGTATTCAGCATGGCACGAGAAAGAATGTGTCATGCCAGCAACTAGCCCCCAGCCAGCAGTACCGAGACACTCAGTTTGACCATTTGGTTGCATTTCGAGCATTGCTAGAAGCACAGAATTAACCCTCTTTACTTTAGTGCATGAAATTTTGAAAAAAAAAGGGGAAGGGGGGGGGGGGGGGCGGAGGGAATTTAATACATGTTAGTTTCTGGATCTATTAGCCAAATCATTAAATATTTGTATTTTTGCACAGCAGAAATGAACAAATAATTGAGACTTAAAAGAGAGAGCATAGATATACACCAACATAAATATAATGTAATAACAAGCAGATAACATATACTATTTATACAATTATCTAGGCTAACAATGGTTAATGCAAAAAATCAAAACAAGAAGCCTATAAGCATACCTACAACTTGAAGAAGTCGACGTGAAGGAGTTTTATCAGACTGGCGAGGCGTTGAAGGAAGCTTCACAGCCTAAACATTTGAAGTGACAGATGAGTGACTTACTAAAGGGCCAAAAAGTTTGCATGTATTCACAATTATATAGCATTAAATTCTTAGGATTCCTATACACCTTTAACTCATATTTGGCATGCACAAATGCATCACACAGGCCATATCTGCCTGCACAATTGATATCAGAACTCTTAGCAGTAAAATGTCAAAATGAACTTCCTGAAATGACCAAAAATAGCTTGGCATAATTTCCTACCAAAATCCCTAACAGTCAATTCAAGATTGTAATTTTATACTATCAGATCACAAGATGAACAACTGTGAAGCATCTGAAAACGACAAAAAATATCAAATCAAATATATAATTGATATGGCACATAAGAATTGGATAACCAAGAGTAGTACTGCCACAAGTTGTGATACAGTTTTCTTTGTTACATCAAGGAAAGCATAAATAAGATGCTAAAAAGTATCTGAATTTTAAAAGTTCACTGACAATTCAAACTATAACTTACTTTCTGTTGTCCATTTTAGTTCATCTGAAGTAGCAAGGGAACAAAGATCACTTAAAAATATTAGGTGAAACATAATTTCTTCTCAGAAGTGATGCTGAAGGCAGTATATTCATCAAGATCTAGTCCATGCCGTTCGTAACTATTCATCCAGGTTGAACACAACCAGATCCTCCCCTCTTTCTTTTGACTTAGACCCAGCCCACATGGTCAAGCAGTCTAACTTTGGAACCAAAACCATGTACCAGATTAGGGTATAAGATCATCCATGTTAGTTTATGGCTCAAGGTCAAGGCAATTCAACAAATTTGCAACCCTAGTGTAAGACAGGCTCAAAGAAGATAAACACCATATGCAGATTATAGAATGCTTGATGGCATGCCATGATGTGATTTTTAAGTACAAAACAAAGGAGAGCAAATAGTATCAAGTTATCCAGCAGACTTACATGTTTACCGAACTTCTCAATCGTTGCCAATGGTATAGTGCCAAGTTCAATTATGTTCCGAGTTACCTCACTCTATAAAAGAATTTCAGGAACAGAAATATAAGAAAATGATATATGGCCCAAATTAGGCAGTAATGCATGCATACAATCAAGGCAACTTAAACAAACTTCAATTTCTAATGCATGATGCAGCCTTTTTTCTCTTCAGGATTCAGATTAAGAAATGTCAGATTAAGAAATGGAAATCCAGTCCAGAGCAAGCAGAATTCAGCATTATCAAAGAAATGAGAAGATGATAACAGAGAACTGAAAATAGAAGTAAAGATTGCTAAGCACACCAATTCAGCAACAAACCCCATTTAACCGAGGTAGTTGATTAAAACAAAAGGAGCTGAGCAATGACAGGAGGAATTGGTTTTTAAGTTAACAACAGATTATCTGTCATAATTATGTGTATGAATGTTAATCTAAACAGGTTTTGATGTCGATTTTAGATGTCATCACAATGTAAGGAGAAGGAAAATGATCTCGGTGAATCTTTAGAATTAATGGCTCTTAATTTGTGAGATCAATAGTTGATTTTGCCTAAGTTTAAACAGAGAACCTACAGCTTTCCTTATCTCCTTTTCTCCCTGCAGAGGGTGGGGTGTTAAGAGAAATTGGATACTACATGCATCCCCATATATTCCAGGAAAAAAAGGAAGTTTGTCACATTGGTGTGGCAAAATTTAAGGCCAATAAATTGCAGGATATGGCAATAAGGAAATTCCAAGAAAATGAGGAGACACTAAAGATCTTTATAGAACTCATTGAGCAGGATTACAGTACGACTGAAATATTGAGATTTAAGAAAAGGTGCGGTGCAATTGTAATTATAGAGACACATGCAGAAACAGAAAATCATCTCCTCTTCATTTTTTTTTCCCTTTTTCCCTTTAACTCAAACCTTTCTTCTGCAAAAGTTAGGGAATTGCACAATTAGTATTGTGGAAGCAATAAATCACAAAGTTCTAAATCCATTTTTTCCAGCCTGGACTCAGTTGGAATCTAGATTTTTACTGTGGTCAGAGCAATCAAGCATGTTACATAGAGCCAGGTTAAGAACACCAAGAGATAGTAAGAAGTGTATAATTAAAACTTATTAGATGGAAAAAGACGGGCAAAAGACAGGAAAAGCCAATAAAGAGGACATGGGAAATAAAAAGGATGTAATATGATTTCACATAAATAAAATGACAGTTGCAGGTAGTAGATTCTTAAATCAAATCAGAGGTCTAAAGAATAAGTCTTCCAATGAAGTGGTAGATGGATGGTAGGAAACAATAAAAAATGCTAAAGATGATGATATCTGCTCCACATTTAAGAAGAGAGGGTTAATCAGTAGATGGCGGGAAACAATATGAAATGATGATGACAACGATGATATCTGCTCCACATTAGAGAAGAGAGGTTTATCTATTTTTTAGGTTATTAAGAAATGGTGCATTGATATCTAGTTGTGAGCAAATAGGTTTGATTTGCCTAATTTTAAGAAAAGTCAGGGACAGAGATAGCTAGATTCTTTCTGAAAAAACTGCAAAGTTCTCTCCTTTTAGTTGAACAATAAGATTTCCCAGACTTCAATATCCGAACAACACCCTTTTTGTTTTATATATCAAAAGTTTTATCTGGAGCCCAAAATTTTTAAATTTAAGGCGAAGTGATCGGAATGCCTATGTCATGATGCTGTGAGATGGAGATGTGAGTTATTAAAGGATAATAAGTTATGCATCCAGCATGTAATTTGGTATGTCATTTAGTACAGCAAAAGAGTATAAGGCCCACACCTTAATTATGACCCTTAATCCATTTGAAAAGGGAAAAGAATATCTTTATTTGATTTCAAATCCAATGACCATTCAGCAGGCAAAATATCAAAAAACGTAAGTGTCTGTATTTTTTTTCCCTGTGTGTGCAGTATACCAAGACATCTTCCAAGGTGAAAATGACAGCACAGAATTGGCATTCCTTACCACAAAAAGAAGGCGAAAATTTGTTACCGATAATGTGCCCGCCTCATTTGTATTTACTAGGATAACACCATGGCCCTAACAATAATTAAAAGAACAAGTTATCAGCACAAACCAACATAATCAAAGTGCTTCATACAAAAATTCATTAATGGAATCAACTCTGCTGATCATTCTAATATAACTACAATACATAAGGTAGCTCTCATTTAAACTTCAAAGGATCCATCAATATTATCACAAGAAGATCCAAAATGGCAAATAGCCCTGAATAGGTTTAGGAAAACAAGGCTTACTCAGATAATTTAATCATTCTTTGAATTCGTGAAGCAAGATACAGAATCTGGCAGACAGCCTGCACTTGATTATCATTAATGGGTAACAGAACAGCAAAGCAGGTCAGGATTCCGAAAAACTTAATATGGAAGTTAGCTGGTCCACATTATAAGTGGGGTCATATTTATTATCAACACACTTTCCTGAAGAAACATAATAACATCTTCCTGTTTAGACATAACCCGCAGCCAGAAACACTGTAAGTTAAAAAATCATGTAAAGAAGTCAGCAGGTCACGGTCAATGGACTTTGCTGAAGTAATGAGATATCATCTTTTGTACAGATGTTTCATGCCGTATGATGGTTTTCAGCATATTGAATCATATGGATATGAGAAAGATCATGTTGAATTTCCAAAAGTACTGCACTGGACTACATCAGAAGCTACACCCTATATCAGGGGCCGACTTCCACCAGAGGCGGGAGCCAAGGCAAGACCTAAACCGTGCACGAAGTTCTGAGTATTGGGTTGATGCCCATGACCCAATCGGTTAGAAGAGGAAAAAGCGTGGCAACGCTCAGGAATTCCAAGAAAACCGCGAAATTCGTCGACCATAAACTAGAAATCAAAGCCATGATTCATGAGATAGAGAGAGATGGAGGGGGCGTACCTGGACGATAACCTCCTCGGCTTCCAACAGGAACTCGCCCATGCTATGCGAAGCCGACCTGGAAACCGGCTGCAATAGCAAAGAGGCATGAGAAATGGTTAGAGGACGCGTGCGAAGCAAGAAAGAAAGGAGGAGGAATTGAGGGAACCCTAGGAAGGAAGGAAGGAAGGAGGAGGAGAGATACCTCGATTTTGGTCCACTCGAGGGCGTCCCAACTCCCGACGCCCTCCATCGCAATCTCCTCTTCTCTTCTCTCTGATGCAACGCGATCGATCGACCGACCGACCGACCGACCGACCGGAACGAGGAGGGAGGGCACGATGCGCTCTATTCTTTATCCTTTCGGCTTCTCCTTGTTGAGATTACTAACTAATAACGCCATATCGCATGATATCATATCATATGATACAGACGAATCGAAAGAATAGAACAAAATCAAAGAATAATGGAGGGAAGAAGGGAGGGAGCAAGGGGAAGAGGGACGAGAAAGGGGGTTGTTACGGGAGAGAGACGTGTGAGGGGGAGGAGAGGGCACGCACCACCGACGAAAGAAACGGAAGCAAAGCGCTGTCCCCAAACCTTCCTCGGTTCCCTTCCCTTCGCGGCCTTGACAACCACGTGATCGCCGCCTTCTACTCTTCCTCGCGTGACGCACAGACGATACACGTGCATCAAGTACTCTAGCGAGTAATGATACGATGCCAGAACTACGCGGCGTTATCGGAGAGGTTTGTGGTTTAAAAAACTATCGAATTGCAAAGAAATGATTTCATTTTATTTTTCATGAATTTGAAATTTTTAAATTTTAAGGCTTGAGTTTTTTTTTTTTAAGAGTAAGAAAGTAGAAAATTAGAAAATTCTGAAGATAATAGGAGAAAAATAAAAATTTGAAAAATCGCAGTGAAGGTAGAAATTTCTAAATTCGTGATTTCAGGAGCTTCTTGAGATTGGATTGATTTTTTAAAAACATAATAAAATTCATGATTTATCCATATACCAAACATATCCTAAAAGTCTAAGTCAAACAAAAATTTAGTTTGTGAATAAAGCAATGAAAAAAAAAAAAAAAAATCATATCAAATGAAAACATGACAATTCTTGATTTATCGATATACCAAACATATCCTTAACAATTCATGATTTATTCATATACCAAACATATCCTAAAAGTCTGGGTCAAACAAAAATTTAGTTTGTGGATAAAGCAATGAAAAAAAAAAAAAAAAAAATCACATCACCACTCAATATGCATCTACTAGGTGCATTGAGTCATAAAATACACCCTGGTTGCTAAAAGCCTATTTAGAAATTATCTTGTTTCTTAACATTTTTCAAGTATATTAATGATTTGTATAAAAATGAGAGGCGATTGCCAAAAAAAACCCATTTTCTCCTAAATAAACATTATATTAAAATTTTTATTACAAATTAATATAAATAATAAAAAATTTATTATATTAAATAATATATAATAATTAATTATTTCAATATAATTATATTTATATAATAGTTATTATATTTTATACTAATATATTAATAAAAATTTAATATTATGTAATATGATCTTAATATAATATTAAATTTATCATATAATTAATATAATTTAATAATATTATTAAATTATTTTTGTTATAATAATATTATATTATTATTTTATATCTATCATATAAATAATATAAATTAATAATATTATTAATAATAATATTTTGTAATATTTAATTGAATTAAATTGTTATAATAATTAGTTACTTATAATAATATTATGTATATTATATTTATAAATCTTTATTATTTTATAATATATTTTTAAATAATTATTTATATTAAAATATAATATTATATATTTTGTTATATAATATATGATTATAATAATTATATTATATATTTTTAATAGAATAATATATTTTTCACTTGAATTCCTAATATTTTAACTTATAAACTAAAATATGCCAATATTTTGCAATCACACGAGCATCTTAAACATCTTAACATTTAAAATTCATGAATCACATGCCTGATAATGAAATATCAAAATAAAATCTTGCATTTCATGAACCAAACACCCATCAAAAGTAAGCTTTGTTTTAAAAGCTACTTTCCAAGTTTTCACATAAATTTAACGATTTTCCTTTTCAGCAACTACATTAAAGTTGCTGGTGGAAGTACTCAAACACCCGGCACCAAGGATATGGTCCCACGGATAGGATGCCATGACTGATAATATCCAAAATTCTGTCGATTGACTCTATCAAAGTTTGAATATATCTGAGAAGAGGGATTACCCTTCACCCTCTCTTATATACAGTTCAAATTCTCATGTCCCACATTGCTTACTTTGCCAGCCACACCCGAACTAATTTGATGGTAAAAACAATGGACCAGTGAACAAAGCTAAACATGGGAGAGCCAAAATGAGCATAAGCTAACAGCAGGGAACTGCCGACTGGAAATTGACAACGGGTAGCCCAGCTGCTTACCTTCCCTACATCACACACAGCCCAGACTGCACTCTCATCAGGGACCATGCAAGGGTCCACAACTTGGCACCCTCGAGGTCTCCTGGAATCAGAACCACACCACCCAATGATGTTAGCTATCGCCATTCCCGGCAACCACCACATCTCCACCTGGCATCCCTGGAAGGCTCTTCGCTCTCAACCCAAGGTGAACAATGTGAATGTATCTGCAGCCCACAAACTTCACATGTGAGATCCGGAGATGGCTGGTTGAGCTTGCACTTTTGACATTCCACACCATCAACCGTGGTCTCATTGCCAGCAAAGTAGGTATTCTCAGACCCCACCTCATGCACTGCTGATAAGTTGTAAGGAGCTCCTTCCTGATAAGTGGTTCCAAAGTCATCAGAACCACTTGGAGGCCAGCCATGCTCTGGTGCATCAATAGGCATATCATACTGATCATCCAACTCTCCATCCTCAGATGCCAACAGCTCAGTAAATGAGAAGTATGTTTGTGGTTCATATTCCGTATCCTCAGAGTTTCCACCTTCTGGATCATGCCATTGATAATTGATGTCAGCACTCTCAAGAGTTACATCTCCATAATCACCACCTTTCAAAAAATCCCATTCCAATAAAGGGGATGATGCTTTCTCAGAAGCACTCATGAAGTTTGCTTCATTGGTTGCAGAGAATTCATTTCCAGCTATTCCATATGGGACATCGTTTCTTCCTACACAGTGGCTCTCAGAAGATGTGCAATTAGTGTTGGCATTCTGAGGTGCATCAAACCCTTCATCATTAGTATCATGCTTTACTTGGGGCCTTCTGATAGACAATTTTTGCTGGCTCCGAGACAAAGATTCAGAACCATTCAGTTGCATTTCAGTTTCCACTGTTTGCTCCATAATTGGCTCAACTCTTCCAAAAGAATAAAGTAGGGGATCGTCATCCACTGTAACCAAATCTTCCTCTCCTGAAAGTGGACCCAAGGTAGTTGAATGTACCAAGTTAGGGGAAACAGACATAGTCCCTTTGTTTGCATTTCCATTTTTCAATGGTTCTGATTCTGGCTTCTTATAATTTGGATCCACGTAAGGACACTTTGGTGAGCCTTTCCTCCGGCACTTATTGCACTTGAATCCTAACAAATCAAAAATTTGGGCTTCCTCAAGTTGCAAAGCATCTGCATGGTACCAATCTGCAAATACAAAGAACCCGATAACTGATGAGGGGGAAAGGTATTTTAAAAGACAAAATGCAGTAAATTTATGGATTGGTCACAGGCTTACTTCGGCATTTCTCACAGCAGACATACATCAAATCTGAACGGTAAGATCTATTGCAGAGGCAACAAATTGGTTTTCTCAAAGAATTCATGCCCTCATTGCTTTTGAGAATAATATTTTCAACCCTGAAATTCTGGCCAGACTCGTCACCTTTCTTCCGCTTCCATATAAGACCAAATGACTGACATGCTCCAGTACGTTTAGCTTTGCGTTCTGAGTTAGGACCAGAAGCTAAAGGCTTCATTTCTGGACGAGCTTCCACCTTACCAACTGATTGTGTGGTGTGAGGAAACCCAATCTGAAGCATGAATTTGGGACCAGCCACCAACCGATCTTGCATTTGAGAAGGCAACTGGCTGTTCACAATCTCCTTTCGACTTGCATTGAGTGTAGCAGATTTAGTAAGATAACATAATTTGCATATAAAATTGCAGCCTGGATCAGCAATCTTGTCAGCAACCGAAGATATTGAGCAATATGTGTGGCAATTACCTGAAATTCAGGAAGGAAAATGTTTCAATCTAATCCCAGTTTTGAATTACCCACCCTCTTGGTTCTTAAAATGTAAACAAAAGAGGTGAAAATGGTTTAAGAGGTCCAGCATGTCCATACCTTGACAAGAACTGCATCTGACAGCATCCCTAAATCACATTAAAAACATAAAAGAAACATACAAACGCAAAATAGCAGTTAGCAAGGAAAAAGATACAGTAAATACATTTTTAAACTTGATCCACAAAAACCATGAACAAAACAAAACAACAAATTACCTTAGAAGAACGTCCCGTTTACATGATGCACATGAACACTTGCTGGGTTTCTCCCCCTTGTGCAAGAGATATGAGAAAATATCTCTACAATGTGTTTCTGAACGTCTTTTCAGAACCTTCAGTGAATAATGTGAGTTTAACATTGTTGAACAAACTGAGGGTTTCGCACCAACTCTCTCTTCGAATTCCTTTATCAGGTATAATGGAATATGATTTTCAGAGAACCATAGCTTGCCATTCTCATTCTGGATATTCTCTGCTTCTAAAATATTCTTTGTCACACGCAACGGGAGATGCTTCTGATTGGGGAATGTAAGTGCGTATATCATCTTATTATCTGCAATCTTTTTATCACATATGACTGCATTTCTGAAAACAGCACCATCAACGTCTGAACTTTTCCCATCCAAAGGGATTTGCTCCGGACGAACAAGGTCCTTCCACCTTATATGAGCATCAAGATATCTGACCTGATTGTCACTCAAATTTTTTCAGAGGAAAGGGTTAAATTTTTTCAGAGGAAAGGGTAACTGAAATAATCGTAAATAAATGACACAATCTGACAGGATAATAGTATAGAGAACAAACCTGAAGTGCAAGCTGAGATGCATTCTTACTCATTTCTACAGAAGCTCTCCAAGCAGACTGCCGATTTCTTCTAGGAATGTCAGAATTTTCAGGATAAGATATACAAGATATCCTTCTTATACCACCTAGCACCAAAAGAGGCATATGAGCAATCATTAGTTTCATATCTGAAACTAGCAGGAAAATGAGACATAAAAAACTCAATAGGGCAACATTTACCTTGACGAGCTGCTTTCCTGACTAGTGCACTCAGAAGAAACCCCTTCTGGAAAACAACTTTTGAAAGTTTTCCTCCTCGCCACCATTGCACATCCTTCCAGCTATCATCAGAAGACAACAGTGCAGATTCAGATGCTATGGATTGTCGCTTATTCCGCCTCCCAGTGGGCCCACGTTTTTGATATGATCCAATGCGGGATACACCAGCCAGTGCTTTGGATAACTCAATTGACCAATCATCCACCAGTTTAAACCAGCTTCCAGTAAAAGCAATCCCTTGAATACTCCTTTCAAGCTGCCAAAAGAAGTTAGTCAGCTTTTCCATAACAAAAACTATAGCATTGAATGTCAATTCTTTTTTCACACTTCCGCTGGAACAATTAGTTCACACAAAATAATAAACTTTACTTATTTTACAAAAAAACACCATTATTTGCAGTCGCAAGTCATTGTATGCCAACATAGCAACTAATGTGATAAATACAACAAAGCAGAAGGTAATTCAAAAGTACAGTTTTGAATCTATTTAACAATGTTATACTGGTTCATGATAGTCTAGGGGCCTCAGCCATTACATAGCCATAAAGCGTCATCAAGATGATATATCAATAATTTAATTCAAAAAAGAGAGAGAGAGAGCATTTCCAACTATTCATGATTTTCTGTGCTTTGTACGTGACTCCCCCATTTTTTGGGCAAAGCATGACCAGTACAAATTGCTTCAATTGCAACATTATTTTCCTCCATCTTTGATAAGCAATAAGCAACACAGCAGAGCATATATCACTCTCAATCTACTCAACAAGTGAAGAAAATTACAAGTAGACAGCCAAAGAAGAGACAACAGATATGATGCAGTGAATAGGAGGTCTGGGTGAATGATATATTGCAACTTCCAGTATAAACCATACCGATTTTTTTAATCCTAAAGCTAATTTAAAATGAATATTTATGGAGATTGGTATGACACTTGATAGCCAGGATTACATGCACCCTCTGATTTATCCTAAAGGACCCACACTCGACACTTAGATATGAACATTGCTATGATACTCAAACATGGCTCGACGCTTAGATATGGACATTGGTATGATACTCAAAAATGGCTCCACAAGAAGAAATTCTTAAATATAAAAAGGATCCGATGCTTAGACACAAACCCACACCCAACACACGAACCTGAGTCCATTAGCATAGGCCAGGATCTATTTGCTATGTCACACCAATTCCATAATCCTATTCTTGCTTGTTATTTTACCATTGCTTTAAAGCCCCTAAATATTGTTCCTACTAGAAGTGCACCTGTCGAATCATTCAGAACAAAAACTTGAAACCAAATAAAACTACAACCAAATAATGAGTGGACTTCAACTGTTTCAAATAAAATTATGCAATCTGTGGTGGTTGAGCTTTGTTTTCTATTTCAAATACATCCTACTCGCTCACCTAAATTCACTCCTTTCTTGATTCACAAGGTACATAAGCGTGTTACAAAAAAGGGGGAAGAAAACAGCTGCTCATTTAGCAAAGATCAAAATATCTAGGCATCTTACAAACTTGTCTAATTTAAATCCATGATGGGAATTGATAGCTTAAAACTCTAGTACAATGCTAACTTCATTGAGCCCTTTGGCGGTGAAGCCTTGTGAGGCCTCAATGTGGCATGCTGACATCCTTGCTCTAAGTCACAGTCTCTAGGTATCATAATCAAGAAACATGATAGCCACCATTTAGGACCATTTGGGATGACAGTTGTGTTCGCAACTAGATCCTTTGCAGTCTCCATTCCTTCAGTTCCATCTGCATGATTCTCTCTCTCTCTCTCTCTCTCTCTCTCTGTGTGTGTGTGTAGGTGCGCACGCATGCGCACAATTTCCAGTAAAGGAAAAATAAGTCTCAACCGACTCATGCCTTGTCTTCATGAATGTTTGCTTCTTTAACCATAGTTGTTGCTGATCTAAAATTCCTCTTAATTAGAGCTACTCCTCCATGATCAGAGGCCTACGAATCCATCCCAGCATTCCTGAGAGCTGATCCTCCACAATACAACAATTTGGGGTCAGCATTATATATTGCCCCCTGGTCTAAATATATGAGATGATCCAATAATATGAATTTGTAAAAAGACTGGATTTTTTAGAATTATAAATTAATTTTAAAATGGAAATGCAAGGGTCAGGTATTTAAAAATACTATTTGGATGTTCATACACAGAAATCTATGCCATCCTTCCTGCGCAAAATTGGCAGTCAATGTTCAAAAGGCACATAATCATTTCTAATCACTCACTACTACATGGGTGAGGTTTAGATACTACCCAGCTAGCACCATCATGATGATTCCCCCATATAATGCACTCATTTTGAAATGAAATGCCTCCGATTAGTGACTACACATACTTAGTTTGCCGTATTTGCAAGGGGCTAGCAACATTTAATCATCCTACCTAGGTTGCATGTAATCCATTCTCCTGCCATATTAGTGCAGAAAGGAAGCGCTCAAATACCATGCACATGGGCAGTGTGATAGGCAGATCAAAATATATAAAGAGAGAGAGTGGCAAGATTAGTTAAATGAGCATGAAAAGGAGGGAAACAAAAAAAAAAAAGGTATGAGAAAGGCAAGCTAATAAATGAAAAGAGATGTTAGACACACTCGATAGCTTGTGATTGGCAAGCTTATGAGTAGATATAACATTTTTTTCCAACCAAAAGGATGGTAACATGACAATTAAAGAATGAAGGAAAGAGAGTTAGATCAAAATGGAAAAAATTTAGAGTCCAGTTTTCACTAGAAAAGACGATATTAAAACTGTTGTGAAAGAGTATTTACAAGATCAGTCTAATCAATAAGGCATAGTTTTTTATGATGCACAAGGATATATGCATGAAATACAATCTGGATGGATAACATTTAGTGTATAGATTTTATAGGAAAGAAGAAAATTATTTATCCGATTAATTAGATATATGAGAGAGAGATGTGCATGAAAGGGATGGACATCAATTTCATTTAAAGACTGGCTTTATTAAAAAAGAAAAGGTTAAATTTAATTTGAATTCATGAGATAGAAAAGGTTGATGGCTTATTATGTGTTTTGGGGGAGATAAATATTACATATAGAAAAAAAAAGGTATAATATTACAGAAGATATATTGTTTGGCACATTCTAGTGTATTTTAAAAACAAAAATTGGGAAAAGAAATATTCCTAGAATATGTCAAATATTCAAAAGTCTCCCTTTTTGATATAATATCGTTTTATTGCAGTTTGCATTAATTGTTTGTATTCAGATCAAATTCAAACCTTGATATGAAGCCCTGTTAGTTTGCTTTCCTACAATGAGTTGCACCTTCCTCAAACCAAACAACATATCGACAACTATTATCAAACCAAACAAAACTAGAACAATAACAGTTTCTTGCATGGGAAGAAAATGCCTTGCATTGTTGGATACAATCAAGTAGGCAACCAATGAGTCCCAAACAAAATTACAATCCATCGCTATGTGATATAACCTCCATCAACTTTCTTTTTCACCATTGAATTTGATACTTTTTAAGGAAGAAAACATCACAACAAATCATCAGTTTAAGAGTAAATCTTCCAATCATTTTATTTAAGATTTCGATACTTGCTAATCATATATTTGAAATTCAAAATGCAATATCATCACTATATTGGAAAAGGAACATAAAATATATCTTCCAGTAAGGTACACGAAGGATAGGTCATGAGAAATGGTACAAAGCAAGTTGAAAACAAGGCGAACAAAATGTTCCTAGTGAGGGAATGAAAAACACTGTTTAAAAAGAGAGCATCATATGCATTTCTAGTGCAAGAGAAGATAGTGTAGAATGCATGCAAGTCCAATTTAAAGAGACTTTCCTTATCTCTCATTTAGTACAACAGAAATACTGTTTCCAATCACTTTCCAGTTATTTTTTCATTCTTTCATTTATAAATTTTCATCATTTAACAATTTAATGGAAACTCAATTGAGAAGGTTATCCAAATATGTTGACCATCAAGCACTATGTTCGGCAGGGAAGTGTGCTTAGACAGAATGGCTAAGTGATATGAAAATGCTTGTAGTGATAACTATGGCTTAAGCATCCATGTCAGCAGTTTATGAGAAAACAACAAAAATCAAATATTGTCCAAATTTAGAAGGGGTCGAGAACAGGCAGATGAAACAAATAGCTACAGCATTAATTAGCCCGCATGGTGCATACTTTGATTGCTCTAACTAATTACCTTGCATGTCAATAGCGCTAAGATGTAGATCATGATATTGAAACAAAAGAACAGAGTGTAGAGGCATCTTCAAACATACAAAACCATCCATGCAGGTTCAGCTCAAACAGGCCAACCACAAAAAGTAACAGAATCAGTACAAGGGGAAAAAAGATACAAACAAATAAATACTAACCTCAAGTAATAAGAGTTTTAGGACCCTGCAGTTGGAAGCTTCTCTTAGTTGTTTACGCCATTGTTGGTTATATTGTGCATCTAACAATCGACCAACTATTAAACCACGCAAACTCTCCTCCATGTTTGCAATATGTGCAGCAATTATAGGAAAGTGACTGTCATCATGCTTAATCGGACGAAGGCCACTAACATTTCTTACAGATCCTTTAATAGCATTGGTGGCAGCTAAATTTAGCAAGCAACCCTTTTTATTTGTACTTGCACCTTTACATGCAATGCACCAACCACATCTTTCTCTCGGGACCTCCACGAGCTTTTTCTCTGGACTTGGCCACAGAAACTGCATAGTTGCTCCAGAAAATGCTTTCATTTGCAGTGCAATGTTTGCAGCAACTGTTTTCCGAGGGTTAGAAGAAGCATGAGCTTCCAGAACTCTACTCTCTTCAGAAGTTAGAACAGCCAGATTAGCAGCTGCTGAAGCAGCAACATCACCTTGAATATAGTGGTTCACATAAGCCTGGGGCTTGAAGAGAGCTAAATCACTTGAGCTCCTATCACTCAGAATTCTACATTTCTCACCATAACTTTGGCACCGGTGTTTGCTTTCATAAGATATACTCAGAGAATCATTATTTGTTGAAAAAATAGAGCTACCTGCATCTTCCCTGCATATTCCATTCTCATTTCTTGAAATGCATGTCACAATGTCTTGAACAGTGGATCTTTCAGCAGAAATTGGTTGGTTTGAGTAAGACATGCCAGTTAGAATAGATCCATTACCAAATTGCTCGACAGTCTTTGTCTGGGTAACTGGGTTAACCTTTTGGACTGCCAGAGGAGTGTTTCCAGAACTAACTTGTTCATCTTTTGGAGGCACCAATGTTTTATCTGAAGCATCTGGTGTCTTCTTGGCAGGCATTTCAGTGTTGGCCAAATAATATTTTTGCATCTCCAGAAGGTTGGGCTGCTCCACCAAGTCCAATGCAGAACCATTGATGCCAGCTTCACTGCAACCATTCTTTTGATTTAAAATTGCCTTATTGTTTGCACTGCCATCGGTTGTGTTGATAGAAGAGTTCTCTCCTTCTGCTTTATTAATGAAATTAACAGTTTTGTTAACTGGGCTACTGGACAGTGGAATGTCACATGTGGTAGGTTCCTTGTCAGTCAGTGGATTGCCGATAGGTTCAGTTTTTCCAATCTGCAAAGTGGATGGTGGGAACTCCCAATATTTTACTATACCCCCACAGATATCAGCATATAGTGATGCAATTTCTCCTGTTGAACAAAGCACATTTAGGACCTTGGTGACATCCCACTGATTGTAGTATCTAGAAAATGGCTCTGAATCCAATGATGTCCCAGTCCTGCAGCATTCATTTTAAGAGATCACAGAATGAAAGACATGAACTATTAGATAGCTGAAATACAACCTCAATACCACAATCAACAAAAGTATTTAACAGGATCTATAAAGCAAATACAGATAAGAAAAATTTGAATATCATGTATAAATGTATATAAACATGCTAATAGATAGTATATTAGGTGGAAAAAATGACTGCATCATGTTGGTATCCATATGTGGCATTACAAAAAGAATAAGAAATAATACTTAAATCCATGGGCCCAAAAACAAGGAGCTATGGTGAGTAAATCACAGCAATAGGTCCAATTATTATAAACCCACAACAACCATTTTTCTTATGAGCTACATAAAAAGGCCAAGCTAGCAGTGACAACACTTATAAAATTTAATTAGGATATGCAAATTAATGAAATTATCAGAATAAGAAACTTTAGCTGATAAAAGAAGCCTTACACAAGCAAATAATTGCAAGTTCCCAGAAACATCCGCCCATACAAATCGATGCCAAAAATCTCAGCCCCTCTTGCTCCCCTTCCTATTCTGGAAGATGTTGGTCCGAACTTGTCCACTGCACATTCTGGACAATACCACACTCCTTCAGGAAGAAATGCTTTGCTCAGACCTATGCATCTTGAATGGTACGCCGAAGGGCACCCATCACAACAAATCAAAGTCCCATCCATTCCACAAAGCCTGCATTCATCACTATTACCATCAGGGGCAGCATCTGATTCATCTAAATCTGGTCCTGTTTTAACTTTAGAGCCTGGAATTGGTCTGTTTGGTTCAGCAGACTTCTGCAAAGCTTCTATACTTTTACAAGCTGAAGTCTTGGAATATCTAGGATGCACCCTCCTTGGCCCCGTCTCAGGAGGAAGGCTGACACCTACACCATATTCTATCTCTTCTTCCACATCTTCCCGTGTTTCTAGTTCAGTTCTTAACTCTGCAGAATCTACAACATCATCACACAATATTTGCAGAATTTTGAGTTTCACGGCCGCAGGAAGCCCATAATATTCACAGTCTGAAAGGGTAGTGCTGAATCCCTTCCCACCAAGGCTTTTCATGTATCCCATTATATAGAGGTACTCGACTAAGAAAGCTGGCCAAGTTAAAGCATCCAGCAAAGTCCAATCTTGATGTCTATGCATAATGTGGACAAGAAAAGGAAAAGAGAAATGTTTTAATTTCTGAATCACTAGAAAACCGATCAACAAGTACTCACAAGGAAGTGCATACTCACCTTAAGCATTTCGAGGCTAACTCCGAGCCCTCTGAGGAAAGCATTTGAAGATGCCGCCTCAGAGCCCGCATGAGGGAGACATGGATGGCATCCAGTAAGGAATTCTGGGCACTGCAGTTCAGCGACCCCACAAAATCATCAAGTCCAAAGGGGCTCAGAAATAACTGGACGCTGAACGATCTTAAGAAATTGTAAACAGAGAATAAATAACTGATCGCTTCCTCTGGAACAGCAATGTCCCCAGAGGATGGAGGCAGCAGCAGCATCTGGATCTCCGTCGATGGCACAGAAGGTGGAGCCCGGGAACAATCGCAGGAATCACTAGAAGAGTCGGCATCATCAGAGAGATTGGAACCCAACCTGCTAAACGAAGAGGTTTCGGCTCCATCGGACACATCCATTGCATTCTTCCTCGACCTTGTGTTCGGCGGCATCTTCAAGTCTCCAGACACAGAGGAGGCCAACTGGTCCAGCTTCCTCTTCCTACAGCTCAGCTTCAAACTCGATCCCCCGTCATCGACCCCGAGGATCTTGCAGACCTGCTGGTGATCCAAATCTTCGCGATGTCCATCCTCGTACACGACGTCGTACGTTCGTCTGCCGCCGTCGTAGGATGCGACCTTACCCAGGAGGACCCTCCTGGCTCCAGAAACATCCTTGCCCACGTAGCTACCGACCAGTGCATCGCCATCTCTCGTCGAGGCATCTTCAGATCCCCGATCCGCCCTCTCTTCCCCAATGCTACTCTCCTTCATGCTCTTCCAGTTATCAGACCTGTTCCCCTCCGATAACAACACAACATGAGCAACGAAACCCTAGAAAGCGATCACTTTGCCTTCAGAATCGAAAGCATTCTCCTCAGATTCCTCACGAGGAGAGGGTAAGGGCTTCGAATCCATCAAACAAAGAAAGAAACCCTGGGACGGAATGGATGGGAATGGAACCGCGGATCAAAAAAGAAAAAACAAAACAATACAAAACAAAGAAAAGAAACCTAGAAAGTTTCGATTTCGCGTGAAGATTTACTCGTGGGAACGAAAGAACGAACGGAAGAAAAGAAGAGAGGAAAAGGGACGAGAGAGAGAACCGTATTCGATTGGGCGCCGATGATCCACGCCGGCAGTCTCCGAGAGTCCCTTCCTCCGGTCCTAATCTCGGATGACAATATAGCGAGCGAGAGCATACGGCGATTAGGGTGCGATGGGAGAGAAAAGGAGAGAGGAGCGGATGAGGAAGGATCGAGAGGGGAGAGCGCCTGGATGGTTTTGCCCTAGCCCTAGTTGGGAGTGGGGGCGTCCGACTCGAAGTGTGAGGTTGGGATCGTCACCGCCATAATAGCAGAAGAGTCGGTTCGGAACCCATCGCCCGACTCGGATCCCACCCCCCGCGGCTCCTCCACTCGGTGACTCGTCCCCCCTCGCCTTTTTGTCAAACTAAGCATTAAGAAATAAAAATAAACCTGCGGTCTTCGTGCTGGCGGACCTAATTGCATCCCGATTTATTTTATATTTGGCAAAATGGGTGGGGAGCGCGAGCGAGTGTGACTCGACCGAACGCGTCGAAAGCCGAGTCGCGGATCTCGTGGCCAGCGCGGTAGCGTGGGACATTTGGTGACATGCCGAGGTCTCCTACCTGTACAAACGTCGTGGGCTCGGTGTTGGATGATGCCGGGCGGGATGGCGACCCAAAAAATCTTGTTCTTAGCGTGCCGTCTAATAAATTCAAATTTTTAACCTGTTTGAAGGGAGGGAACCAACGGTAACCGTCCCCCTGCCAACATCTTCCTAAACCCTAGAACCCTGCTCGTTGCTCATATTTGTGCTGGTCTACACTCTTTAGGTAGCCGTATTGCGAGCCCATGGGTTGGATTGGGTGCTTCAAACTTACATGTCAGCTTAGGGATTAGACCCGATGCATGCATGTATGAGTGCTCGCATGCATGCAATTGCAAGGACCTCAATTCCTATCAAAAAGAGGACCTAATCTTATGGTAATGTAAAAAATTAGACCATAATATTAATGTCAAGTCTTATCTAGATTATCTGGACTTATTTTTATCAAATCTTATTTTATCAATCATTTTTATTAGGGCTACTTTAAATATTATTATAAAATATAACTCACTAACGATATAATTTATTTCTATATCTTTCTGCTATTTTTTATATCTTACCTCATCCAAAGTAGTCCTATTGTCCTATGACTACACTATATATACTGAATATTGCCTATCATTCATCTCTCCCCCTCCTTTTCCCCTCTAACCATGGAAATCTTAATTGTGAACTAACAACTTCTTAACTTTAAGCCATCATATCTCATGAGCAATCTCAAGGCATGTTGGTGGTTGTTTCTAAATGATCTATGCTTAAACCTTTATTATCATATCCAATCAAGCCAATAATTCAGCATAGCAATCATCGCAAGTAACAAAGGTTAAGAAGTATCCATTTTATTACAGTTTAATCAATTATTGCGCTATGCTCACTCTAAGCGTATGACCTATGTGACGAAGATATATATAAATGGGCCCACTTAGGATTACAGGTTTCATGTTTTGATCCAAATTAGTTAATTAGTAGTCCACCTCTATCCTCCTTATCTCTCCTAAGACTTCATTTTTGCCATCTACACTATTCTCCTCCTCAATGTGTCTTATGTCCATAGTCCCCTGATTACGATAGCCTACTCTCACAGGGCTCTCGATGACATTTCCATACCACTTTTTGATAGACATTCATAACAACTTGCAGCCGTTCTTCAATACACCTGCATTAAATAAAAAGTTGATGAAAATTAACAAAGATGTAAATAAGTAGTTTATAAGACTTAGACATAAAATATCTGGATGTGATAATTATTCCTTAAAAATGATTTCTATATTTAAAAAGTTAAAAAGAAACTTATCCATAATAAGTCAAATCCCATTATGCAATCACGAGCCATTAAGGTTTCTTAGCGATGGTGAATCCATCTTACAGTTTAGAAATTATGTGCTTTAATAACTTAGTGCAATGAATTTACCTCCATAAATTCATCGGGGGACATCTTGGATGATTAGTTTAAGATAGTCAAAAGGCACTGCATTTAAACATACAAAGTAAAAGAGAAGATATTGTTTCAATTTTTGGTTTGCCAACGATAGTCATTGATTGAAAGATTAGAAGTAAACTTGCTAGACTACAGAGGACTATGCATGCTTAGTTAGCCACTACTTAGCACATCTTAAAACCAGAGAGAATCACATTGGATTGCTAAACATGCAGGGTTGAGAGATCATGCAAGAAATCTTTATTTTTAAGATAAGCAATGCAATAGCTATCCCAAATATGCACAATCCTCTGCAATGTAAAACACGCATCATAGTGGATCCAAAGTTGATTAAATCAAGGTTTCCTTCTCTTAATTGGTGAAAATTTGATATTTATCAACTATGTACTCTTTACATACTTGCTTTACTTTATGTTCATTTTTCTCTTACTTGGATATCTAGTAGTAAATATAAAGAGACTTAAAAGGAATTTTATATGAAAAAATTCCAAATCTTGCTCTTATATAGCCTTATTAAGTAACTAGAAGGTAGTATGCAAGTCCAAAGTTAAATATAGCCTCAAAATCATTAATTTGACTAAATTTAATAAAGCTTTACTAGCCAAGTGGAATTAGAGATTCCTAGCAGAACTAAATCAAAAATGAACTAGCCAAATTAAAATTGCTTGTACAAACTTGCTTATTTGAAAAGTTTATTATTTCACGGCACTCTTTGCCCATTTGAAAAAGTTTTAAAAAAAAAATCAAAACACTAGACCCTTTCTAAATGAGAATCAATTTTCAATTAGGAAACTGCAACTCTGTTAAATTTTGGTGGGATGCTTGGATTGGAGAATAATTATTGTGCATCCTTTGTCCAACCTCTTTAATAATTTTTCAACTAGGTATAAATCAAGATAAAAATGGAATGCCTCAACTATTTTCTTTATCAACACTTTTTACATGTTATTCAGCAAAGGATTCATTTAACACCTTGCCCCTTCTCTTTGAAACTTAAATTGCAAAGCCTAACCATTTTGGGCTAGCACAAATGAAGCTTGGTCCACTTGGCTGGGCCCAATCCACTTGAATGACCTAATATAAGAAAAAAGAGCCATAGCTTATCCTTAACAAAGGTAGTAGAGACTCTCAATGGGAGTTGAGGTCTTATCAACCCCTGATCGGATTGGGACTTTGAGCAATAACCAAAGTTAAGAATAGGAGACAAAGCCTTTTATAAATAAAGGTCCTCCCCCTTCAAAAGGGCCATTAGAAAAAATAACTCTTCAATTATTTGTCATCATAGATCCCCTTATCATAGGCTAAAGTTGCCAATCATCATCAATGAGGAGGTGAAAGAACCTCCTCTAGACCTCCAATTAAAGAGATCTAATTTGCTTCCTCCTCCCTTTCTTTTTATCATAGTAGATCAGTACCGTTTTGAAGAACATCGATGGATGATGGTTGTTTTTTAGCATGGTTATTATCATAAAGGGTTAAGTTTCGACCTCAACTACCATGAGAGTGAGTCCGAGATGATCCAAAAGCCTAAGATAGGTAAGAAAGCCTCTTCTATTTTGATTAACAATGATCACTATTTTTCAAGTTAATAGTCAACGCTGTTATTGTAATGGTGCCCAATTGGTGCACAGCCACTGAACGCTTGCCCTTCAGCCCCATCCATTTGGAAACTACCCATATAAAAAGGAATCAAAAGGAGGAGAAGATTAGACTTGCCTCCCGTACTCCTTTATTCATGGGGATTGGTCGTTGCCGTTGTTAGCAATGAACCATCTCTTAATGTTAAGAGCCATTGACTCAGTCACTGACATTGTTACCCCCATCATAGACCCATTCCACTTCTTCCCTACCTTCAAAGAGGGAAAGTGAAGGAATCATCGGGGAGACACCCCTTTTTTCTCTCTCCACTCTCTTTTTATATTTCTTTCTTTCTTTTCTCTCTCTTCTTTATTACTTTCTCTCTCCATAAGGGCCAAGGCCTAGTCTTAGATCCCACTCTAAGCCCTAGTGACAAGTTTGAGGTTGGCCTTAAGGAAGGAGATTTGGGCATGTCAGTTTTCTATCTCAATTTGATTGACGACACTTAAACTTTATCAGTATCGATTTATTGTCAATATCAATTTCTCTATTATACCATTATCCTTATTGCAGATGAGAATTCTTAGATCAATAGCCTTAATTTGGCTTGAGAAATATTTAAGATTTATAGAATTAATTAAAAATAATTATGAGCTAATTAAATGCAAATTGGGTAATGAGTTCTAAAGGAATTATATAGAATTGCTTGGGATTGACATGACTTATAATTGTAAAGTAAGTGATGATCTTTCTTTTCTATATTTTTTATAATGTGTACCTTTAAAATAAAATATTGATATGAAAATAATTATAATTAATTAATATGTGACTTATGAATTTTATAAAAGCAAGTGATGATTCACCTTTTTTTTTTTTCAGATATATGATGAATATATCAATTTTTAATAAAATATTGTTATCAAAGTTTTAGTTTGATGCATGAGTTTTTTGAATGCATCTTTCTAACTATAGATGCATGTATTATCCTCTCTATTGAGACTTGTCTACATCAAATTTAATATATGAAAGCTCAAAATCTAACATTAAACTTGATATCAAAGTCTAAAATCCTATGTCAGATTTAGACCAAAATCTTATAACATTGGCCCAATGAGTGCATTAGCCTAATGATGGAGTGGCCGTAGGAAGGAGGGCCTGGGGCGCCTTTTGGTCACTACTAATCAGATCAACAGCTTCCTTTTGCTAAAAGTTAAAGTTGTGCTCGATCCTTAAACAACGATGGTGAAGAAGGATTTCATTTGCAAATGGATGATATTGCCATAGGTCCAATTCCACAAAGAGGCCTTCTAGAGATACTTCAGCTACTGCCACTGCTTCATAACCCTATGTTTAAAGTTGACGAGGTTGTCATGATGGTTTGGGTTGTACCTGCTTGCATCCTCATCAACGCCTGCTTTAGCTTCACCAACACCGCCAGCTCTTGGTAAAGGTTGGAGCCCATACAAATTGATGTTGCTCTTAACTAAATCCATGAATGTGTGCTTGAGGCACTAGCGTATGAGTTGTACAGTGCTTTCCGAGTCTTATAGTAGAGCATGCTAAGAAGGTGAGGGAGTGATGCAGGTAAAATTTTGAGCTTTGATACTAATTTTGAGACAAGCAGAATTATCAAAGAGGATAACTATTAATCTTGTACCAACTTCTTAAGGATTTTTAATTATGCACCTCTAATCTTTCTAAAGAAGTTTATGGTCTCGCATTATATTAAGCTACGAATTATTCCAATCTAAGAAAGAAACTTCAAATTTTATTATTGAAATCAATTAATTCGATAAGATATACAAAGGTCCATTTATAAAGTTATACTAAATCAAACTAAATTAAACTATAAGTCAAACTAGTAATAGAGTACTGGTCATAAACTTATTGAAAGATAATAAAAATATGACTTCTAAAAAGACACGTATTGATATAAAATCATAAATAGATTAGCAGCAAAAGATATACCCAACTAGATATTATAAACTGTACATCAAAATAAGGAAAAAAAAAACTAGCTAAATATATATGAAACATGATTAGATGTTAATCTTCAAAAAAAAATAATGAGCTTCATCGAATTTATCTATTTGATATATATATATTCTTGTGTGACACATAATGCATTCCACAACCATTCATAAAGATTAATGCTATTTGATATATATTCTTGTGTGATTAATGCATTTCACAACAATTCATGAAGATTAATACATATCATTGCATCACTTAAGTGGGTGGATGCTTTTTATATATTAAATACATACTCCACGTTAAGAATGAAATTATTTAGGAAAAAGAAATGCAACTTGAGGTTGAGAGAATTATCACGTACTAGATATTATGTCTATACGGTGATTTTATACTTTTGACATTGTTGCTCTCTTATGCACCATCTCTCAATATTTTTATATTTATGTTATTCAAATATATATCTATTATATAATTTATTATTATTATTATTATTATTATTTTTGCGTTCGTTTCATTCAGCAGATATAGAGAGTATTGCTACTTTATCTCTAATCATAAATATTGTTACTAATGCACTAGCTGTCTTATTAAAAAAAAAAAAAAAAAAAAAGGTGATAACAGTGAAAGCTACCTGATTTCCAAAAGAGCAGAGACAGAAGCGTTGTATTTATAGGCATTCCTTCGTCTTTAAAGGTGATATGATATTTTTAAAGAATACAAAAAATTTAGTCTGGTATTTATATCCTCTATGCTTTGTTTTGAGTTGGGAAAGACATTAATTCGAGAAAAAATGCTATCAGTACCATTACGATATGATTTTTTTTTTTTTCCTTCTATTCCGTCCGTAGGAAACAATTCTAAAGATACAAAAATGTGAGTAGACGAAAAAAGGGGAGCTTCCTTCCTCGTTTATAAAAAAAAAAAAAAAGAGAAACATCCAAGGCCATTATATATATATATATATATATATATTACTTCTTCCTTCCATCCCACTCGTAGGAAAGTAAGATCTCTGATAAGGACAAAAAAAATAAAAAATAAAAAGAAAGAGATGTGAAGAAAAAAATAGGATATGCTTCTCTTTTAATATTACCAATCCAGAAGCCAGGAAAATGTCATCCAACTTTAGTTGTTCTTCCTTCGCATCCACGTTCCATCTCATTGCCTTCTTTTTAGTTTGTTTTTCTTAAAAAACATGATAATATTTTTCGATATATGATATATATAATATGATGGAATGACTTTACACTTTTTGATGCCATTGCTTTCTTAATCACCTTCCCTTATCATTTTTATATTTATGTTATTCAATTGTATATTTAATATATGGTTTAAAATATTTTTTCTCTTAATTTCTTTTGGCATAGGTATAGTACTAATACTTTATCCTTGGCTACAAATATTGTTACTAAAAGAAATAAATTACTCATGAGATCTTAACATTTATTTCTCATGACTTGTTTCACTTTAATATTGTATTATATCTCTCACATACATTTCTTTGGAGCTAAAACAAATTTTAACTATTCATTTGGTTACGAAAAAAACAAGGAAAAAAAAAAATATAAAAAAGATTAAATTTTAACTTTTCAAATTTCATAGAAAAATTTGCTAGTGCCAAAAGTTTAAATTATCTCTCTAATTATTTCCTTCTCTATTATATTTATATTATATTACTATAACATATATAATATAATATAATTCATATAACATAATATATAAATTAAGATTATATCATATTATAATATTATATACAATATAATATAGTATATGATATTGTATTATATTATATTATAATAAATAAATTATACTATAATATAATAATGTAATAATATCATATAATATATCTTATATGTTATATTATAAATAACATATTACTAATATAATATAATTTAATATTATATTATAATATAATATATGATATTATCATATGATACAATACAATATAATGAAATATAATATTAATTTCAATGTAACCTTGATTTTACGGATATTATAGTTAAATTGTTATTTTTTTATATAAAATTATTTCAAATATTATCAGAGCTAAGTTTCTAAACAAATTTCTATCGACCAACCGTGATAAATTTACTTTTCCTACAATTTTTTTTAAAAAATTAAATATAAATTTTTTTTTATCAAATTTTTTTATAGAAAAATACCAAATGAGGACTGATATAAACAATCTAAGATATATTACAAATATTTATTTTATCTTAAAAAAGAGCATTTATTTCGACGATAAAGACTAATTGATAAATGAAATGATGCATACCATCTATTTATTAATTTTTATATATATAATTTTTTAAATATAAAAGAGTTCCATCTAGTTTCCCTCACAATCATCTTTTTTCTGTTTCCTGCTATCTTTTATTTACAGCAATATTGATCAATATATTATTATTAAGTTTATTAATAAAGTTACAGTTATTTAAAAAAAAAAAAACATAGAACTTGCTCATGTGATAATTATTCAGATATAAATTATTCATGGATTGGCACGGAGGCCCGTAATTTGAGTTTTTTTTGGTTTCTTCAAAGGGCGCGAATTGCGGCCGCCTTGGTGCCAAAACGGTGGCTTATATATCGGCGATGAAAGGAAAGGCGGGAAGTTCTCTTGTTGCAAAGGCGGCGTCGCTTCCATCCCAAAATCCCACCTTTCCTCTATGAATCCTTAATCGAATACAATCCCCTGCTCTTCTCGCCTCTCCAGCCCCGGCGTCCGAGGCCAATCGCGTGCGTAAATCGTCTAGGGTTCGGTTCGAGGGCCAAAAGGGGAACGGGTTCGGTTCGAGGGCCAAAACTAGGGTTCCCCTTCGATGCTCGCCCGATGGGGAACAAGGCCACGAACGAGCAGATCGCCATCGTCCGCTCCGTCGTCGGCCGGGATTTCTCCGACATGGACATAATCCGTGCCCTCCACATGGCCAACAACGACGCCGCGGCCGCCATCAACATCATCTTCGACACCCCTCACCTCCGCCTCACCGGTGAAACCACCGCCGCCGCCACCACCAACTCCGCTACCGCCCGAAAGAAATGCCTCACTCCCAACGTGGCTTCCGATCGCAAAGAGCTCGTTAAGAGCGCCAGTGTGGATCTGCCAGCGGAGCAGAACGTGGTGAATGGCGCGGTGCGGCCTTGCGGACCTGCTGCCCCCCGGTCATCGGTTCCGAGAGACAGCGACTGGTGGCTCGTCGGAAGCTCCGAGCTTGCTGGGCTGTCCACCTGCAAGGGGAGGCGGCTCAAGGCTGGCGACAGAGTCACCTTCTCCTTCCCTTCAGCAAATACCTCGACTTCTTCTCGTTCGACCTCAAAATTTCCTGGCCGAGGACGGTCCATGGCTTCTTGTTCTGAGATCGTGCGGTTCTCCACTCAAGAACACGGAGAGGTCACAGCTCCCCTCCCTTTTCTATCTCTTCGAGTCCTTCGTACGTTTGCTGTCTTGAGATTTTTTTCTTTTTCTGCCTCTCTTGACTGCATCCCTTGGTGTTTGTAGATTGGTCGCATTCCCAACGAGTGGGCTCGTTGCCTTTTGCCTCTTGTGAGGGAGAATAAGATCAGGATTGAAGGTTGCTGTAACTCTTCTCCAGATGCCCTTGGCATCATGGACACCATTATCTTGTCAGTCAGGTATCACTCAGATAATCGCACCTTATACATAGATTCTGTTCACAAACTCTATCGATGTCCTGGTCTACAATACCACTGTTCTTAGAGCCCTATCGTTTATACATATAAATGCATTTTTCTTTCCCTTTTTCTCTTGTTGTTTATCGTTGTTCTCATTAAGCTTTATTTTGGTATGAACGTGTTCCTTCAGTGTATACATCAATAGTTCGATGTTCCGCAAGCACCATCAAACATCAGTGAAGCATAGTCGTCCAGCCTCTGAGGAGTCCACAGTTCATCCACTTCCAAGCCTGTTTAGATTGCTTGGGCTTACTCCTTTTAAGAAGGTGTGTTGCAATGTTACAACTTCATTGCACTGTGTTTTTCTGTTAACTTGTTGCTGCCATTATTTGACCTCTGAACGAGTGCCTCTTGAACCTCATCGGAGCATCTTTCATTTGTTTTAGTAGACTTTTATAGTTGGACGCCACCACTGCTTCCATGCATCATGCTGGAAGACACTATTGTTTCTGGGACATCAATTGCCTGCATTCACTGCATTTGGGTTCCAGTGAGATGAGAAGTTCTGAAGAGTGAGCTTCTCCATCGCCACTTGTTTTCTCTTAGATAGGGTCACTTCATTTCTTGGAGTAGTCCATTTAGCATTTGTGTGGTTTATTCTAGCTGTTGTTTACCATGCTTTAGCTGTTGTTTACCATGCTTCTGCTGTTGCTGCCATCTCTAACTTTAGACTGAAAAAATATCCTTGTGAAGGTCATGGATTCATGTCTAAGTGTAGAAGGAGGCAGAGGTTAAACAATGTAATTGGAGGTAGTGAAAAAAAATAATTTCCTCTTTGGCTTGGGTCTTGTTGTACAGGACTCTTATGGCAAAGTGGGATCAAATCAGATATCTTTAGTACATGGGGGGAAGCTTATCTCTCTGTTTATATTTATGTTGCTTATATTGTAGCTGAAATGCACTATTTTTAGTATGCTCATTATTGCAAAATTCTCCCTGTGCTTATTTTTCTTTGTTTTTTTTATATCTTTAAAATGCAAACAGGCTGAGATTACTCCAGAGGATCTTTACACTAGGAAACGGCCCATGGACTCCAAGGTAAATGCTAAATTCACTATTTATGTCCCATTCTTTACATGCTAGGTTTTTTGATCATGATGGTGCTTGAACAGGACAGCTCTGGAGTACTTTCAGTGTTGTTACCTTCAGAAAAATGTAGAAAAGTATCTTTCAGTGGAAGTAAAACAGAAAATGATCAGGAGATTATTTCAGATTCCAATTTGGATAGTATTGTTGGAATATCAAACAGCTCCGAATTAGAGGTACTTACGTTTGTTTGACCTTTTGACTAACATGTGAGACATTCTGACTTTATATTATCTATGTATTTATAATGTTTTTGTCTCTCCCTTCTATATCATATTGCAGGAAATGGTGCCACCAGAAACTCTGCAATGTGAGCTACGCCCTTACCAAAAACAGGCTCTCCACTGGATGGTACAGATTGAGAAAGGAAGATGTTTTGAGGTGGCAGCAACAACTCTTCACCCATGTTGGGATGCATACCACCTTGCGGATAAGTAAGATGTATATGTATACCTTTGCTTATTTTGATATGATTCAAAATTACAAGATGACTGTCAATTTTGTATTTCTAGGAGAGGACTTGTTGTTTACTTGAATGCATTTTCGGGGGATGCTACTAATGAATTTCCTAGCACTCTCCAGATTGCGAGAGGAGGGGTATCAATCTATCTTGTCCATGAAAAGTTGGTTTCTAATCTTTCAGTTAATTGTAGTACTGACTCAGTCATGCAATTTAAGATTCTGGCAGATGCAATGGGATTAGGAAAGACAGTTATGACGATAGCTCTTCTTCTTGCCCATTCTAATAAAGGGTGCTCTCCCACTTTCCCCGCAAGTCAGGCCTCTTATGAAGTTAATGAAATGAGCCACATGTCTGAACAATCTCCAAATGATTCAAAAAAACTAACAAGCATTTCTGGCTTCAGTAAGCTGTTGAAACCCAAGGCTACATTTGTAGGTGGTGGCAGCCTAATTGTTTGTCCTATGACATTGCTGGGCCAATGGAAGGTAAACCAGCTGATTACTTGATTTTTGGTTGTTCTATATGGTGCTTACGGTAAAGTCTGGTGATTGTAACTTGACTGGAAAAATTATTGCGTAAAGAATGCTGTTTGCTTTATATGCAATTGCTGAGAAGCAAAAAAATTGTTTCTGTTGAATGCCAGGCTGAGATCGAAGCACATGTTCAGCTGGGTGCTCTTACTGTTTACGTTCACTATGGACAAAGCAGACCTAAGGATGCAAAATTTCTAGCACAGAGTGATGTTGTCCTGACCACATATGGTGTGTTAGCATCAGAATTTTCATCTGAGGTAATTATGAAGTTCTTATATTAGGTGTTCTTTTCCTTTTCATTTCTTGCAGATTTTGCATTTGCTCACACTGATTCTGGGCTCCACCTCAATTCACTCTTCTCTGCTTGTAGAATGCTGAAGATAATGGTGGCCTGTACTCTGTTCGGTGGTTCAGAATTGTGCTTGATGAAGCACATACTATAAAGTCATCTAAAAGCCAAATTTCCATGGCTGCTGCTGCTCTCACTGCTGATCGGCGGTGGTGTCTCACAGGCACACCTATTCAGGTGAATAATATTTAGAGCTATGATATTTCAGAATCTGGCTTATGGTTCTGCTTTTTTATTTTACAAGGCTTAGTCCCACATATCTACGTGTAGATATGTCTAACTTGAAACTTGGTGTCTATACTTCATTTATGTTGAAGTTGCTCATTACTGATTTCTAGCTTTTTCTGGCAGAACAACCTTGAGGATATATACAGTCTTCTTCGGTTTTTGAAAGTAGAGCCTTGGGGAAATCGGGGGCTGTAAGTTTGGCTATTGTTGGCGCTGATACTTTGAATGTTAGCATACATTTCTTTGCATGATGAAGTGCTATAAGGTTTTGTTATTTTTGGTATCTAATATTTTTGTTTTCACATTTAGTCATCGTTTCAGTTTAATTTTCCACACTGTTTATATCATCCTTCGCCGCAAATTCTTTTGGGTTGTTATTCAAGGTTTAGCTTCTTAGAATTTTGTTTATATTGATTCTCAAGTTGTTTGGAATACCATAGTTTAACGAAAATGTTGTTTTATACTGTGACCTCAATTGTTTATGCCTAAGTGATATATTGAAGGAAGTATAGGAGGCCAATGCACCAGGATTCACACTGAATGAATTCAGTGCCAGAGTTCCTCATATCTACTCATTGTACACAAGCCATTCAAAGAATGAGCGAGTACATTGTTGAAGGATGAGCCACAAAAAATAAGTTTGGTTCACATAATGAGACTTGGGATGGAATGGGAATTTTGGCTTTGGCCCCATTCTAAAGTTCCATTTGAAAAGAAAGAGGAGGTAACGGTCTCATGATTCTTTTGGATTCACCATTCCCTAATAGACAAATTTCCACCCTTAAATGGGAGGAAGGGTTTCATTTCCCCTGAACTAATTGGAATACAGTATGCATTGCCATTTCAGTTTGGTATAGCAGTTGGTTTGCCATTTTTTCATCTTATTTTTTTAGAGTTTTTCATTTTTTTTCTTTTTTTAATGTGGTATATGAGGCTTTGATCCTTCCATGAGCTCGCATCCTCTCTCCTCTCTCTTATTTTCATTCAAAATCATTTAAGTAAATATCTATTTACTTAAGATTTCTTATGGAAATAAGGGAATATCTCCATTTGAATTCAATAAAATTATCAGCGAAATCAAATTCCTTAAGAATAAAAAGTTAATTATCCCTCTTAAGAATAAATTCAGATAATTCAGGAAATAACACTTTAATAAACATCAAATTAGGGTAATTCCACTCCGGATAAAAATCTCAAAAAATCAAGTTAACTTAAAAATGATGAGAAAATACGATACTGGAAAAAATTATTTTAAAATATTATTTTGTAATGTTTTAATTAATACTTGGTCAAACTTATAGGGTTTTTAGATTTAAATAGGATCATAATAACAATGAACCTTATACTGATTTATATCGACTTGATTCACAGCTCATGAAAATAATGAAATTAAACTTGCCATAAAATATTATTTTTATGGCCATTATAGCACTGTAGTTGTTGTTACATAAAATATTAAGAGACTTAAAGAATTGTTATTATAGTCAATTCCAAAATTTGTTTTTATTCTATAGTCAACTGTATATTGAAATTATTTATATATTTTGATTCCACTCTAAAATATGACTAGCTAAATTAGATATTAGAAATGGTAATGCTAATTCTTTATCCTGCATTTTTTTTTCTCATTTTGTTTCCAAAAAATGTAATAGAAAAGGTGATTCTGATACCCTATCTTCAATTCTCATTTAACTTGTCCATTCAATTTTTTTTTAATCCCTGCAAATCAAAGGCAGCATAAGAATGTTAATATAATTAAAGTTGGAAAACACTAAGATTTTGTCTTGAGAATGATGATCTAGTATATAAGATGAGATGCTGTAATGGTATGAAAATGGCAGAAATGCAATTTTTTAACGAAACCTTAAGGATATCTTGCAGTGGAGGTGACCACATAGATGTTGAAGCGAGTGAGGTCCAACTATTTTGAGTAGCCTTGAGCCACTATGCCTATGGCCAAGTTGGATAATGAAGTTGATGCTAGGATAGTGATCTTAAAAATACTAGAATTTTTTTTATTTGCATGAGCTATGGGATAAGTTGGGTAAAAGGTCAATTAGTAGTGAATAAATTCAGGGATGTAGTGGATGATGAAACTCACAAAAGAGGAGCACCCTGAGCTTTGGATGTTGTGTTTTAGTGGGTAGCATATATAGGTTAATTAGCAATTACAGAATGAATCGCATGATTATGCAATGTTCGGGGATACTATGATAAAAAAATAGATGAATATACTATGTGCATGAGTCAGTTGAAAGTTCATGGGAGAGACATGGTTTTTTAACTTGAGCTGGAAAAACCTAGAGTCTCAAAATGACCTTTGATGGAAGGTAAATTATTTTTGTCTAGTAATTATTGCAGTCCTACGGTTTTCCAAGGTGTTAGACCAACATATAGGGAAGAAAGTGGAGACAAAATTGTAGGTTGGTTATAATGAGGATAACAGAAGCATCATCAAGAGAAACTGGGTCCATCCAGACTTTAGTCAAAGAAGGTTTATCTTTATGCAGCTCTGTGATGGGGAAAAGTAGTCATTGGAACTAAATGCAGTCAAAAGTGTTTCATGAGTTTGAGTTTGCCATGCAATGGCATTGGGCCCTTCTAAACTTAAATGGAGGAAGAACTTTTAAAAAGTGGTGGCTAAAAGGGCAAACTAGTCGAATTGAGTCAGATGAGGGCTTAAGGTATTTATATCAGGGTCAAAATGGTTTCACGAAATTTGTTTGTTAACTTTTAGTTTGTTGAATTGGAAATGTTAATGGGCAATGAATCTGATTAAATGATGGTCAAGGTGCTGTTAAATTACCGATTGCTAGCTGGATATAACTGATAGTCATCCAGGAAGATACAATGCAAAATGAAAACAAAGGAGTTCTAAACTGAAATAGGTTTTGTAGGTACTGGGATGATAAAAGATGGGAGATTGTGAACCAAAAGCTTCCAAGTATGGTATTAAGACTCATTAGAAAAACAAGAACAAGTTTGTGCAGGCATTCTTGTGAAGGGCATTAGTTTGTTGGTAAGGAAAAGTGGCTGAGAATAAGAACTGATGGTAGCTACTGCTTGCTTGTGTCATAACAGAAACAGGGAAAAAAAGAGATGAGACTCACTTTATCCTAAGATTGTCACATTAGATTTGTGGTGCTAGAGACAATTTGATCGAAAGCCTTAATGATTTGTTGGTCTTGGATAACTTCTTCATGTGATCGTGTCATAGTGGTGGTCCGACAAGGTTGTTTAGTGATGTTGTGAACTTCTTGTTGAGTGATTGCAATTGTCGGTCATATCTACCATGAGTGCTAGTTATAAACTATTGTTTTGGATTCTGGTTGGATAATTTGCGGATTCTTATTTGATTTTTCTTTTTCTGAAGGTGGCACAAACTTATACAAAAGCCATATGAGGAAGGTGATGAACGTGGCTTAAAGCTGGTGCAGTCCATATTAAAGCCAATAATGCTAAGGAGAACAAAGTTCAGCACAGATAGAGAGGGAAGGTGTGTTGGCATGCCGAATTTTTGGGCCTCATCTCAATTTAGTACTGAATGCTGTTTCTTCCTTGTATCATTTGTCGCAGGCCAATCCTTGTTCTTCCTCCGGCAACTGTTGAAGTACTTTATTGTGAGATGTCAGCAGCTGAGAAGGACTTCTATGAGGCTCTCTTTAGAAGATCAAAGGCATATTTATGTTGTATGCTTTGAATGCCTAATGGTGCACTTTTTATTTTACAGACAAGTCACATTGTATTTTGACATTTTCTTCCAGGTAAAGTTTGATCAGTTCGTTGAGCAAGGGCGGGTTCTTCACAATTATGCTTCAATTTTGGAGTTGCTTTTACGCCTTCGCCAATGCTGTGATCATCCATTCCTTATAATGAGGTTAGTGTCTGATGTTGTCATCAGATTCATTAATATCCATGATTTTGATGCTATGGTCCTGAGCATTTCTTCCATCCATTATTTCTTGCATGTGGTTGCCGTCATCAAGATGTTCTTGTTGCCAGCATTCTTGATCAATAGACTTATTTCTAATAGACTTGTTTCGAGTCTTGACCTTATTACATGGTCATGAAACTTGTAGCTTTTCACTGCAAAGTTACATGAACTATTCCTTCTGAAATATGATGAATCAGTACATGGCCACTACTCTATACAAGATAACATGTCAGAACTTTGAAATTTTATACAGAAGAAATTAGTTATTTTTTGGGAGAGAGATCCATGAATAACACAGTGGAATACTTTTTTTGAATCTAGAAAGGGCTAGTCAGTTACCACCTTCATATACACTTCTGCCAATATTTTTGTTTACAAGTCATCCTTAATTTTTATGATTGAAATGTCCCTTATATGGACAAGTCCTTGAATCTTGATCATCATGCCTTTGCCGGTTCTGATTTTCCATTTCCTGGCAGAATTTGACTCACATTTCTGTGTGACCATGTTCATGGAAAATCATCACCATGGACATGAACTCTGTACAGCTTCAAATCTATATCTTGGGTCCATGTAACATATAATACTCAGTTCACTAGAAAAAACACTAATTTCATAAATTGGTTATGTTGGTTGGATGTTGTGTTTAATACTAAATATATGGACTTTTCACCAACAACTTTAGTTTTGATTCCGAACATGTTATTGTAGTTTAAATGCTTATTTCCTCGCACTCTTTAACATGATTTGAAAGAAGAAAATAAATATAGAAGGAAGATTTTTCTTGAGCATGAAGTTTTTAGAGGCATCCCTCTTCACTGCCCAACATTTTGTTCTGTATAATCTTACAGTTGTCCTGTGAAATTCGTTTATGCCCCACATCTATTAAACTGATCACACTATTGATATGAATCCCCCACTTTGCTGTTAAACCCTTGGCCATCTATCCTACATTTTTTAGTAAAGGGATTGGAGATATCTTATTTATGAATATTAATCACAGTTTTGACTTCTAACCATTTACATAATTGTCGCATTTTGATGAACATTGTTTTGGTCCCACCAATTTTAAAACCTTAGTTTTCTAATATTTCCCTTCATTATTGCAAGTTAATGTGTATGCTGTTGTAGATTCATTGTCCAATGCTATTATTATTCTCAAGCACCTTGAGCCAATGGGTTTGTTTAGTGCAACTATATTAAATTGAAAATGTCCAAGTAAGATAAATGACAGTAACATTTACCATTATAAAGTTCTTTTATTGGGTGCTTGAGGACATATACATGTTGAGAGTTTAACTTAAAATAGGAGGCTGTACAGAATTTTGAAGAAGTTGAAAACAAATATTGTGCTTTAATATTTGATGCACTGTAGCTGAAGGGTAGCATATGCCAGACATTGATTCATGCTAGTATGTATGCCTGTTCAGGCTAATTATTGTTGATGCACATGCACTTTTATTCATTAATGTGTACTTTACATTATCCTATGAAAGTCTTTATTAATTCAGTAACATCAGAGATTCTTTTGTCATCTCAACTTCTTTCTAATTGAGCATCTATGAAGCATGGGTACGGATATTGGTATCAGATATGATATGATATAGATACAGGGATATGCCAATTCTTGAAAATTTAAAATAATATACATCTAGGATAGGTTAATTAATTAATATAAAATTTTATATAATAATAATATATTATGCTAATTTGCAGATTAAAAAATTTAATAGCCACCATAAAAAATATACCTAAGTTAATTGGAAGCTATTTATAATAAAAGGATGCTTCCATTCTAACTTGTAAGCTGTACATTGCAAAAGAACACAACGTTTGTTCAATGTTCATACATTTTGAAATTTTGAAGGCGTCTAACTTTAATTTAAATAGATAGAAACTTTCAAAATTCCATTAGTTTACAAATTGTTAGTAATGTATGTTATCTATGAAGCAAAAAGAGTCAACCCTCCTTCATATTTTCTAAGCAAAAAGTGATCAAAAGATTGTTGTGGTTCGTTTGAGTTTAATGAAGCTTGAACAAGAATTGATTTTTTAAGTCCCTCAAGTTTTTAAAATAACATGAAAGGCCTCATTTTGATTTTAACCCCAAATGTATCCTGATGTATCCCAGATGTATACCCACACTTCCAAAATGTATCCATAACATATCAAAAATAAAAATATTTTTTTATTATATCGGATATATATCCGATACGTATCCAGATGTATCCAGACATATCCAGACATATGCATATGGGTACTGTTTTGGCATATGTGTTTCAAGTATTGTGTTTGATTGTTTATGTTGACCAATCCATATAGATCATATCATCTGTTTTACATGTACAACTTGGTGGTCTCTATTTGGTTTTTATCTTTGGAAAGCTATTTACTCAGAATCTGTTTTTTGAAGGTCTGTTTGGTATTGCTCTTGTTTCTTTTGTTTTTGTTGTCAAAAATCCGAGAAGAAAAATAAATTAGACTAAACAATTTGAATGATGAAATCCCTTTGCTTCTTAAAATTTTTTGTAAAATCTTTAGTTTCTGGAAGCAAAGCTTTCAGAAAAGAGTGAAAGTAAATGCAACAGATGGTGGAAATCTGCTGCAAATGTTAATTTCAACATCAATATCCATGCGAAATCTCAGTAATTTGTGGAGAAACAATAACAGAAAAACAGCAAGGATGCCAAACATTCTCTAAAATAGTCTATCACACTATTTGTTGGTGACTGAAGCTGTATTATTGCCAGTCGTGGTGATACTCAAGAATACTCCAATCTCAACAAACTGGCAAAGCGGTTCCTTAAAGGTGGTAAGGATGCTGTTAGCGGAGATTCCAGTGCCATCCCTTCAAGGGCTTATGTTAAAGAAGTTGTGGAAGAGTTGCGCAAAGGTGAAGAAGGGGAGTGTCCAATTTGCCTTGAAGCTTTCGAAGATGCGGTATTAACACCATGTGCTCACCGTTTGTGCCGAGAATGCCTCTTGGCTAGCTGGCGGAGTGCCACAAGTGGTCTTTGTCCTGTTTGTAGGTATATTCTGGTTTCTTTTTTTGTTTATTATCTCAGGTAGTGTTAGGGCTTGTACTTGCTTATCGTGAAATTCTTGCATAGTGTTATTTGCCATCTGTTATCCTTTCAGGAAATCCATGAATAGGCAAGATCTTATAACGGCTCCTACTGATAATCGATTCCAAATTGACATTGAGAAGAATTGGGTAGAATCCTCAAAAGTTTCAATTCTTCTTCAGGAACTGGAAAACCTTCGCAATCTAGGTGCCAAAAGCATTGTCTTTAGCCAGTGGACTGCTTTTTTGGATCTTCTGCAGATCCCTCTTTCTAGGTAATAATGTTTACTTCATGAAGATGTTATTTTTGGGTGTATCTTTTGGAATGCTAGAATAGGATGATATTTGGAAATGCACATACAGCAGGGAAGGACAAGTAAAAGCCCCTAACAAGCGTGTATAGTAGCAAACAAATAAATCAAAATTATATGCAGGAAATAAGGGAATTTGTGAATTCAAAACCATTGTGCGTTCAAAGGATGATAATGGAGTCCGATCTTCCCAAATATAGTTTGTTTATTGTGCATGGTCAAAAGCCTCTCATGTCTCTCTCTTACGAAAAGCCCAACTATATCATAGAACATTTATTTTGTTTGCATCTTATATTTATTTTAAAGTTTAGCACAGAGATTCATTTGATACAGCATGAGATCTCTTAAAAGTATGACATTCAGATATGTTAAATCTTATTTATTTATTTATTTATTTTATGTTTGAGTTTGATCAAATCACTGTCAACTCCTGTGGTGGTTATCAGAAACCTTCTTTAGTCATTTGGCCAAGTATTGTTTTAACAATTTTCTTGAAATCAGTTAATGCCGTGTTTTATGCATGGGAAATTACAAGTGCATGGTTCTAAAATCATGATCTTTGCAGCCCATAGCTTAATAGATAATAAATGTATTGCAACTTCACCGTATGATTGGTCTCGTGGCCGAAAGCTTTTGTTTGCATGACATGCTCCATATGTTTTTGGAATTGGTTGAATACTAATGTGACCATAAAAATATAACTTTGTTTTTCATTGTCTGGTTCCAGACACAATCTCACATTTGTTCGATTGGATGGGACCTTAAATCAACAGCAACGGGAAAAAGTCATAAGTGAGTTTTCAGAGGATAAGAACATATTGGTATGTGATTTGGGAAATTCTTTTCCAGTGAGGTTTCCTGTTTTAATGTATTGTATGCTGCATAATGTGTATCGAAACTTAAATGTGTCACAGGTATTACTCATGTCATTAAAGGCTGGTGGTGTTGGAATAAACCTTACTGCAGCATCCAATGCCTTTCTTATGGTATGTGAATTTTCTGAAATTCCTTATGCAGAGCCTGAGTACTAGGGAAAGTCTGCATGCTATAATTAGTTGTATTGTCCCTTTCTTGGTCAAGGAGGTTCTTGTATATATTTTTGATCCACCTGTATTTTTGATCCACATGTATTTCCATGCTGAGTTGGATAGAGACATGCATGCTTATAGGAGTTCCATATTTAGATTTCAACTCTTTGGAAAGATACTTCATCATATTTGAAAGAAAAAACATTTATGTAAACCTTTTTACTTTTTCATGGGAGGGTTTGAAGTGTTTAAATAATCCTACAGATTTGATAAGTTACCAGACAAAAATATTTCCAATCATGATACTTTGGATAAGTAAGGATAGTAGTTAGAATAAAATGACGGTGGTTTTGTATTGACCTTAGGCAAAGACTTCAGCTTAAATAGTGTATCTGATGTGCACGTCAATCGTTTGTGCCCAATTGTAACCCCACATTGCTCAGAATCTCACATCCTCTGCATGAGCCACAAGTTCTTGCTATTGAGCTCCGCAAACACAATGGCTTTGTGATAGAACTTGCATACATCAAATTAATGCACGCTGAATAGAAGAATGACAATTTTCCTGATAGTTTTGATGATGCATATATAACCACAATGACCTTATGTTTATTGATCTCATAATTAGAAAGCGAAAAAACAAGTTCCAGTTTTTACAATCTAGATTCTTTGATCAGTTATATATTTTGTTTTTTGAGTGTTGGGTTACAACAAACTTCTTGAATCCACATGTTGTCCATGTGAAATCCTCATTGTGGATTTCATGTAAGAATTTTAGGAAATATGAGTTAGAATGAGGGTGGGCCTTTGTGCAATGATACAATTGTCCCATCGTGGCCTGGGCATCACAGGTTTGAAATATGAAAACAGCCTCTCCACATGGGAGTAAAGCTGCATGTCTGACCCTCTCTAGACTTGTAGTGGTGGGATTCTTGTGCATTGGGATGCCTATGAGTTAGTTATAACCTTGCCTGGTACTTTAGCCTATAATTTCTTTCTTTGGCAATTTCCTCAAATAAGCTGGTTGCTTCTCTTACTTTATGCATTTTAATGGCCTTTATCTTTGATATTGTGTTGGTACTGACCCTATAGCTTAAGGTTCTTGGACAGTGCTGGGGAATGTCTCCATTTGCATGGTATCATGTGACCACATGGTTAAATTTCTTGTGATGGATTTAATTGCCTAGGAATGTAATCATGCATCGGATGCGATTGGATTCTCTATCCTAAAATGGTTCCATCAGCGTCTTGATACAAATCCAGATTTGTAGATAACATTTTGACCAGTATCTATATAAAGTCATGTCAAGAATGGTCATTAGAGAGAACGGTTTTAAATATGTAATATTGTTGGCTTTTTAACAACCTAACATGAAATATATGTGATCCCAAGTAGAAGTGAAGACAAGGCATGTTATAATGGTTACAGCTGATGAGAAAATCTATATCTGCATCATCAAGCCATTTATAGTTTTGACATGACTACTTTGCCCATCCATTTTTATTTTAGGATCCCTGGTGGAACCCAGCTGTTGAGGAACAGGCTGTGATGCGCATTCATCGTATTGGTCAATCTAAGAATGTATCTATCAAAAGATTCATTGTAAAGGTAATACATTGTTTTTAACCCCTTCTGTTTTGTTGACTGAAACCACCCTTCCAGGTAACTGACTGCCTTCTTTCTTTACCTTATTGATTTACTATCTATGGAGTTCCATCAGACTTACCTGAGTTTCAATGGATTTAGCATTTGGCTGTTTGTAAAATTGATTCTAATTGTGATAAAAGTGGTTACGTTACACATTGTTTTTGCATAAATGGCTGTATATAGTGTTATCTTGTATCTGTTAACTATGTGCTTATGTGTAGTGCGGTTGTTTAGATGATGTTGGCCTGTTGTCAGTGTAAACACTGTAAATATGTGGGCCATTTTTAAATGGTGGATTGGTTGCAATACAGCAACCATCAGATGTATGCTCGGGTTAACAAATGTCTAATCACCTTCTGGACTTCTTCCTGGCTGCCTCAGAAACCTAATTTGTGAATTGCTTTCACAGTTTTTTAAAATCTCTGCAACATTTCTCTAACTATTGCTAGCATGCCTGTGGAACTTAATGACCTAATTGTCACCATCTGTGTTGGAAAGTTCTCATTATCTAACCAGAATATGGAGCTTTTATCTGCATCCATAATGCTTCTTTAAATTGCTCTCTCAGGTGCTAATTTTGAAGAGATCAAGATCTCTTCACAACCAGTCTGCCTGCGGTTTCATCATTTCTGGTTACCTTTTACTTTTTTCTTGGGGGAAAAAAAAAAAAAAATCGAGGCTCTCATAACCTACTCCTGCTCTATTATGGAGTTCCAGCATCAGCTGCCCCCTGCACCTGATTTATTGAACGAAACCAACACTCTTTTGTTTGATTCTTATTTACATCACACAAAAATCTGTAAATGCATCTTAGTTTGATTGTTTTGTTTTTTCTTCTCTTTTTTTTTTTTTGAAACTGTTTGGAACTTTGCATATGAGTTTTCTTGGGCTCTATATTCATGTTGCATCCCTTCATTCATTTCTTTATAATTAGGAGCTCTTGTGTACGCTTTTCTTGCTGCCTTTACATCCCTGTGCTTTGGAGTATTGAGAAGTTTCTTGCTCCCCATTTCTTTCAGATCTGCAACTTGTAGTTTGCTGACTCAGTTATGAAATAAAGATTTATGTTCTGAAGTTTCTAGGAGACAAGGATCCACTTTTTTCTTTTTAAAAAAATGTTATAAATCTAGTATCATACGTCTTTTATCTTTTGTACCTTTACCCCCACCATTTCACTTCAAATTAGTTGAGTTAGAGACAATCACTGCTCTAATTTGCTATCTTGATATAGCAAATTGAAATGCTTCTGTTCTGTGACCTTACAGCTGGTGATTTATCTACTTCAGCCTACCTATGGATGTTGTTTTCATTCCTAGTTCTAGGGCAATGGTCAAGATCCACACAACCCCGAGATAGCCATGATGGTTCCTTTTTAGTCCAACACACCGTTTTATGGAGGAACCGCTAAGCATTAATGTAGCTCTTGGTTATTCTTGTTCATCCTAACCTGTATGCACAGCTGCCTAACAGCTTATGCTGCAAGGAATCTAAAGTTCCACTCCTTCTGAATCTTTGCCTTTAAGACATTCATACGACTTCAAGCATCTCTTTCATCTGCTTGATGTATTTGAAAGGTCTTGATCATCCCTGAGCTGACTACCAAGCATACTATTTTTCATACTGTCATTTTTTAGGGAACAGTGGAGGAAAGAATGGAAGCTGTGCAGGCACGTAAACAGAGGCTGATCTCTGGGGCCCTAACTGATCAGGAAGTTCGCACTGCTCGCATAGAAGAACTGAAAATGCTCTTCACTTAAAAAGTTCAGGAGATTTTACTATGCTGCTGCATCTGAATATATTGTAGATGCTGAGCTGTGGTTCTTTGAAGGGTTTACCACTGCCATTTGGGTATACAGCAATCAATTGTGAGATCGTGAGACAAACCTGTGCACAAGCATTGTTGATAGATAGATGTTGATCAATGGTGGCAGAGGCTAACGTACATGCTCCATACCATCAGCATCCTGATTTTATTAATTAGTTAAGTTGCCAGTGTAGGCAAGTTTTGTACATTATGAAATACAATCAATTGTGAGATCGTGAGACAAACTTGCGTGCAAGCATTGTTGTTAGATGGATGTTGATCAATGGTGGCAGAGGCTAACGTGCATGCTCCATGCCATCAGCATCCTGATTTTATCAATTAGTATATATTACCTCCAATCTTCTGCTCCCAGATTCTGCCATTGCCAAGATGCATGAGCAATACATTGTAGCAGCCATTTGGTTTCGTATAAGCGAGAAATATATGTGAAAGTTGTAGGCAAATTTTGTATGTTATGAAATGCTTCAAACACAAATTTGGGCAGGTTATAGAGTGCCTGTAAACACGTATGGCATTAATGCGGACAATTGGGTTGCAACTCCCACATTACCAATTTACATTAACTGAGCAATTGGTAGAAGTGGAAGCCAGTCGATGCCTTTTTAATAGCTAAGGCATGAAATTGATATGGCTGTTAGGTGCATGTAAAGTGTATCTCTGTGCGAGTGCTTGTCTGATGGGAATTATTTTGCTGTTTGGTTGGCCCTACCTCAATAAGAATTTGAATACAGGAATGGCTGATGAAGGTGATTGAATTGCAAAAAGGTCTCATGCTATTAATCACGGTGAAGTGGCTGGCTTTGACCAGGGTGATAAGCATGACAGGTACTGTCACGCCCCGGATCCAAAGGTGGTAGCCTAGGGGTGACAGCTCGCCGCATGCCAGGCATATGCAAGGCATCCAGTATAGTATCATTACAAACAAGGAGGGATAATAACTACATGTCATACAAAATTTAAATTCTTCGTAATATCGGTTATATAATGTTGGGCAACAAACTAAAATTTTAAAATAAATTCAAATGGGATTACATATAACAAAGTATAATCAATTTACATCAAGTAGCTCTCAACTACCCCTATTGTTACCCTTGATTATTTCGTGGCTCTGAAAAACATTGTAAGATTAAAATGAGCTTACACACTCAGTAAGTAAGCCTACTGTAACATATATAGCCAATTAAGATTTTAACGAATCAAATACATGTCATGCTTCCAAATTTAAAAACATTTCTTCATATTATAGAATTATGCAAATCTCATGCTTAAATAATTGGAAGCAAATATTATGTAATAATATTACAAAATACCATTTCAATTCCAAATCACTGTAAATCTCATTTTATACAAAGATGTATCCTCCCTATACGCTCCAAGTGAAGGAAGGGTGCCGGAGTCATTTAGTATATAATGCCATATCCTGTCACAGCACATCTTAAGGATGTGTGTTCTCCACATATTCCCCCTGTGGAGGTGGGTCCCGAAGTCATGTAACGTATCATGTGAACCATGATGACATATAATAACACAATCATAAATAACATTTATATGCATAACTGCAAACATATATCAATTTACTTTTCACATTTTACCAAATTCGGTAATTTCAGATAATCATGTCTATAACCAATTGCATATATAAAATGTCAATTTAATTTACAAAAATTAGCAATAATCAAGTCAAATAATCATTTGCATAAATGTGGTACCACAAATATTATTTTTCAAATAATACTATAAATAAATTTCATTATTTCAAAAATGGCTTAATTTAATAATGATTTTCATAAATCATTATAACTGGCTTACTTAAATCAGCTATATGGACCTCTGGGTACCTATAACATAATTTTTCAGATTTTTAAATTTCAAATTTAGGATGTCAAACTGACTCCTACACTTAACCCAATCTAATCCTGGGCCCAACTTGGGGCTTGAATATCTTCAAATATAAAAGCCCAAATGGGGAAATAAAAATTCCTCGACAAATTAGGATTCAAGCTGATCACAACCCCTATTTTTCTTTTATTGGGTCCGGCCCAATTTGAGATCTAAAAATTAGGTCCAAATGGGCTAACTGGATTGGACCGAAGCCGGCCCAGTCCTCTTTTTCCTCTCTGTTTCACCCCTGGTTCACCTGAACCAGGGGTGGCTGAGGATGGCCGGCAGCCTAGGGCCGCCGCCGGCCCTCCCTGGGGGTCGGCTAGCCGCCGACGACTAGCCCTGGGCCAGCCGCTGCTGGCGGCCATCCCTTTTCCTTTTTTTTTTCTTTTTTTCTTCTCTTTCTTCTTCTTCTTCTCTTGCTCCCCTTACCGTACCGGCAGCACGGTTGGCCACCGGTGGGGGCCGTCGGCCGGAGCCTGGGCTCAGCGAGCCGACGGGCACGCCGGCGGGCCCGAACCAACGCGGGAGCCGGTTTGGCTCCCGCGATAGGGGAGGGCCGTTCGACCCTCTCCCTCGCCATTCCTCATGCCGACGGCACGGTCGGCCACCACTAGCCGGTCGGACGCCGCCCCGGCGCCGGTGGGGGCCGCCGCCCATATTTTGGGCCTAGCGAGCCGACGGGCATGCCGCTGGGCCCGAACCAAGAATCAGGGAAGGGCCATCCAGTGGCCCTCCTCCTCTTTTCCCTTGCCGACGACACGATCGACCGGACCCCACCGGATGCCGCCTCGGCGTCGGTGGGGGCTACCGCCCGGACATCGGGCCCGGCGAGCTGGCGGGCACGCCATCGGGCCCAAACCAAGTGCGGGAGTCGGTTCGGCTCCCGCGACATGGGACGGCCCTCCTGCGACCCTCTCCCTCGCTCTCGACCACTCCCACTCTCTCCACACTCCTCGCCGGTGAGGGGGGTTTACCTAACGGCGGTGAGGCGGCGGGACGAGTGGAGGCGCACATGCAGCGCGCCGCGTGTCGCGCACCCACGCTGATAGGTTATAAAAAAAAAATATAATGATCAGGGAGGTTTACATCCTCCTTCCCTTATAAAATTTTTGGCCTTGAAATTAATACATATCCAAAATAAAGCTTTTGAGACCCAAATTAAAAATTATCAGCTTTATTTATCTTTCTGATCAAATTACAATGATAGATACTTTTTTGTACATATATATACAAATATCTACTCAGATACAAATAGATGAGGATATTTCTTCTTCATTTCCTCTTCAAGTTTCTACGTAGCCTTCCGTTCAGAATGATTACTCCAATGACATGGGTGTAGCTCAATTCTAAATGATTTAAAAATCAAATTCAATCAATTCTGATTTGCTAAACCAAATCTTATTTTAGGGGTAGATCTTGTCAATATCTAGTAATGATTTTTTTTCTTTAAGATGTCCCAATTTTGAGGATGAAATTATTTTTAGGGGTAGATTTGTGACGCTTGGTTATTTAAAATAAAAAAAATATATGTAACGATCGGAGGGTTTACAGGCACATTTGGGCAAAAAAACTTGTTACATTTGGAAGTAGCGCCACATTATGCTATCATAGACATTTTGCATGATTTGATGGGGTACATTGACCTTAACCTAACATCTTGTTTGGCCACACCCCCCCTCCCCCCTTCAAGTTCTTTTGCTGCTGCAATATCATTGATAAAATAAATAAATAAATAAAATGGGTAATAAGGATTGAAGCTAAATCATGCCTATTTTTAGGATAACTTAAGTTAGGCTAAAATAAAAAATAAAAATAAATTTTATTATTACATCATTATTATATATATATATTATATATGTGCGCACGCGCATGCGTGCGCGCGCATGTGTAAATGTAGTTAAGTTTAGAATTTAGATATCTTTTTCATCTTTAAATTCACATAAATTTTAAAGTCATTTCATCTTTTTTATTTTTTTCATCTTTGAAATTCGTGAACTATATGAATTAAAGAATAAAAAATATGATCAATTCTAAACTTAGATACATTCAAATGTAATTAAGTTTACCCCTTCTTTCTCTCTCTCTCTCTATCATATATATATATATATATAATTAATTTTTGATTATTATTATATGTGCCAATTCAAAGATACACAATGTATCTTCATCATGGCACCCTTTTTTTAAATGTGGTCCTCGACTTTCATTGCATCTCAGTGATGGAGCTTCCTTGATTTTGTTAGTGATTATATACTATATTCTATGATTCACAACCATCTGCTGCTGTTCACCACGATTATAGAGTCTTAATAAACCTCAGCTGATCAATTATATTTGATTGCTCTAGAGATGATCGATCTTCATATCGATCTGTTGGTCAGTAGCCTGCCTTCCACCTCTGTCATTCTTTTTTCAAATTAGATGTTTTCCTGTATCCATCTAGATTGTGCACCAGGCCACTTCATGGTAGTAGGATTACACCGTACCCACTTCTATATGAATAAGTTTCTGAAAGATGTAATATAATATACCTACAAATAACTACTTCATGCAGTAATACTAATGTTGTACTTGTACGTCATATATTTAACATTACTTTTTTTTAAAAAAAAAAGGCAATTTCAAATGCCACAAAAAAAAAGAAGGCTAAAAACTTATATTAACCATGGTTTTGGCAATTGTAAATGTTACCAAAACCAATGCTAGTTGTAACTTCTATTTCATTTTTAAACATTGGTGAAAAACTCCTTCTAACATTATAAGTGCCAGCTAAACTATTTTGAATTTAAACAAGATGGCCGCTGTATTGCTAGTTTTGGTAATTACAAGTGCCTGCTAAAATATTCTCAAGTTAATTAGAATGACTATTGTAGCATTATTACCTCCATTTATAAGTGCCTCAATACCACCATGGCATTCTTATAATGCTAAGAAAGCCTAGTAAAAATGTTCAAAAAATACTTTTATCGGCATTTTATAAAATTACTATGGAATAATTCTCAACATAACTTTAAGTGATATTTATCTAATATTTGATGAAAATACTAGCTTCGCAACATCCAACATTTTTTGAATTCTGGCAAAAATCATTATCGTTATAGTGGTTGATCCAATCAAATGGTAGATGTAAATCCTGCATTCTAAATCTCTTTCTAGGTAAAGGCTCCTCCTCTAAGTACGACAAATTTACCACCTATTTCACTGAAATCCTAACTTCTCAGCTGGATATGCTCCGAAGTTCTGGGGATAAATTAAAACTTCTCTGGATTCAGGGCATGCGGTGATTGGAGATAAAAATTAGTCATGATAGACTTAAGAGCATCCACATTAGCCGTTGAAGCAGGAGCGTAAACCTTAGCAGGATGCTTTTTGTTTGTGTAATCATTAAAACAATATTAAAAGTAAGACTCATCCTGATATCTTTTGAGGGAATGATGCATCTGTGAATCCTGGCCGATTCTAAAAGGGGTGAGACGAGCGACGCCAATCCGCGAATGCCTAAAAACCTGATCGTATCCCTCAAAAAAAAAAAAAAAAAAAAAAAAAAAAAAACAAAACCTAAGATAATTCAAAATCAAAATTGAGCTGATAACTTCTATCTTGGATTGGGCCGAGTCACAAGTGACTCATGGGTCAGTGCACAACGGCAAACTCACGTTCAATTGTTATGGTACCCGTAAGTCAACTTTAAGATATAACGCTGAATAAATCAATTCGAATTCAATCTATTTATTAATCAAATCAAAAATTTAAATTTAAATTTAACTCATATATTGCATGAGTTATACAGTATAATTCATGTAATTGATTTAATAATCAGGTCATATATTTAATTTTAATTTACTGATAAAATGAATTATACATTAAAAATTATAACTAAAATATATAAAAAAATTATATTAAAAAATAAATAAATATAAAATCCTTATATAAGTATATAATCATAATTATAAAATAATAAGTAATTAAAGAATGGTATTAACTTAAATAAATAGTTTTGATTAACAGTTTCTAGACTGATGAGTTAGGTTATAAAAATTGATTTATTTAATAATTAAATTAATTACGAATCAATTTTGGCTGAGCAGAACAACTTAAGATCAAATAATGTCTAATAAATTAATTTGATTTCGATTTAAATTTATTTATACTTAATTCAAGCCTAGAAACTTATATGTTGCGTTTAAGTCGTATATACCGATTGTGTTCACATCACTGCTACGGTGCCGCATCGCAGTTCATCGATCGCGTCCATGCCATGCATACCACCGTTACGGTGCCACCTACATGGAGTCATCTTGGCTGCCGTCCGCTCGGGCGCTTCAAGCCGTTTCCGTTTCGCGAAGCCGCGGCGAAGCCCTTGCCCTGCCGGCCTGCCTCTGCCTGCGCGTCCTCTCGAACGGTGTTTTAAAAATCGAACCGGACCGGCCGGTCCGGAAATCTTTTAAAACCCGTTCCTTAGAAAACCCGCTGAAAGCCGTCCGAGCCGCCGGTTTATCCGCTGAACTGGTGAGCTGGTCATGGGTTTGTATAACCGGCCGGTTTGTTTAACCTTTTTTTTTTCAACCCAAAATGGCTTGCTTAAACCTCGCCTCGACTCTCGTTCGCGAACCCTGGCGCACCGCCGCTCCCCCTTCCATTCGATCCCTGGTGCTGGTAGCGTGAACTCTCCGGCCGCTACAGGGGGGAGAGGACCCTGGAGATTTTTAAGGGTTTCCACAACATTCTGAGCTCCGGCGTCCTCGTCGATCATCACCGCTGGCGACCATCGGCTTCCAGGTCGGCTTTGGATTCCCTGGACATCTGATTTTTCTTTCCTGAAATCGGTAGAAGAGATTGGTTATTTCAATCGCAAATTGATTGCATTTTTAAATTCTAGTTTTGGATTCGTTTTGTTAATGCAAAAGCTCTTCTTTCTGTTGTCCAATGCTTGAAAAACTTCTTTGAATTTGGCTGCTGCTTCTTCTTCTCGTAACCATGATTTTTCCTTAAAATCTAGTGAAGGTAGGAGAGTACTCTTCTTTTTAATCCATCCAACCACGCCACTGGGCTGGTCCTCCTCGCTCTCCTGAGGCACCAAGGTGTCCATAAGTAAATTATTTATGATTCTGCAAGAGAAACGAAAGCTCAGTGGATTCTGGCCTAGAATTACAAAGTATATATTGATGTGCAAAACAAAAATAGAATTGAATTGCAAGCGGGCTGGTCCTCCTCACTCTCCTGAGGCACCAAAGTGTCCATAAGTAAATTTTTTATGAATCTCCAGGAGAAACGAAAGCTCAGTGGATTCTGGCCTAGAATCACAAAGTACATATTGATGTGCAAAACAAAAATAGAATTGAATTGTAAGCATGCTAGCCTTGTTCTTCTGCAACTCGTCCATGTCCGCTTTCCTTCCACCCCTCCCTCATTCCACCCCTCCCTCATTCCTAGTCCTGACTTGGAAGAGGAAAAAAAAAAGAAAGTGAACGGTTGCTGGTTCTCCTAGCTTCATTGCACAATCATGGGAAAGAGGGGCTGTTCGGTGATATATTTCATGTCTTGAAAAATTTTCCCTGCTTTTTTTTTTTTAACGTCTTGGGAGTGATTTGTTGGGTTTTGTGGTGACACATGTCTTTATTTATTTGTGCTTTATTTGATTTCGTTTGTACCTATTTGATTCTTACACTCTCTTCCTATTTGTTTTAATGCCTCAAACATAAATGACATGATAAAGAACAAGCAACGAGGTGTTCCAAGAGTTCCACTAGTTTGATACATCTGAAATCACCAACATAAAGTTTCCCATGCATTGTTTTCAGAAGTTAAGCTCATTATGATTTGAGAAATAGAGGTAGTCATATTTATGTTGCATGCATTCATATGAGAATTTATTTTCCTGAACATCCCAGGAAGCCATCCCTTGAAACTGAGCCCCTCCTTGACGTCTTTGAGCCCTGATCATTTTTTTGAGAAAACAGCAACCCTGACTTTAAACTCTTCCTTTCTACACATGGAACTTTCCAATTGATGAAAAAATTATCATTTGTTTGATATTATTCTATTTTTGTTGTTTTGATCTTTTGAGGTATTGAATGAATTATATGCTGTATTTTTCAATTCTGAATTAGAAAATGGATGAATGCTATTTGCTATTAATTGATTTAAGAGCATATGTATTTTCTAAGCATATCCATAACCGTTGCTTGGTACTTGTTTGAAAGAATGTCTAAGAGATGATTATTCAATTTTTATGTACAATATCTCCAATTAATTATCTATCAGTATGGTTTGCCTTCTACTTTTGAATTTTTATGTGATGATCGGTCTGTCCTTCTTTGAATTCGTTAATGACAGTTAAGTTGGGGTTTTGCTAGACTAAAATCAATCATTTGTGCGGGAAATGAAAAATGATGATATTAGATTTGGTGATGAATTTGGTGTTAATTTTAGTAGTGGTGATTTTAGTCATTAGCTAATTTAGAATTTTGTAAGAGTGGTGGAATTGTTTTTTTTGTAATGTATGGCATGGTCAATGTTATTTGTATTAATCAATTTGGTAAAACTCTTTTCTCTATTTATCTGTGTTATTATGGAGTTATGAAGTTTTAATATATGGACTTATTAATAGGAGTTAATTTCACTATGTCTAATATTTTTTATGAATTTTTTAGTTATTTTACATAATTTTTAAAACAATTTTTATTTTTAAAATATTTTAAATTAATTAATTGTTATTTAATTGTTTATTACATCATCATGGTTTGACCTTCAGTTCAACCCTGGTTGAACCTTTGACCCTTGACCCTCTCCCTTTTTTTATTCGATGATTGGTTCGGTTTTTAAAACATTGCTCTCAAGCCATTGAGCGGCTAGGTTCTGTTTTCCTTTAAGAATCTCAGTCTCAGGCATCTCTCAGGTGCTGATGCAGTTCCTTTTTTTGCTTCTGGTTTATAGGGTTTTTTTGTTTGGTTTTTTAATTTAATCTTTGGTTCATTGATTTGAACTCTTGTTCTCTTCTGCCATTGTTTTATTGGATTTGAGATGTTCCCTGACTGTTTGATTCTCCATTGGATGTTATCTTGTTTCCCACAGTCGGCCAATTGGAGAAAGTAGAGAGCCCAACCAAGTGAGGTGAGGCACGTTGGTTCCTCCCTCCTGGTTCCCAATTCCTAATCCCCAAGAGAGGAGCCCACAGCTGCAGCAGCCATAGGCCTCTTGTTTCCTTCGACTGCTTTCCTCTCGTCTGCTGTTCCATCTAATCATCATCAAAGCCTTATCAGCGGACAGCTTGTGCTCCCTTGACTCGGATGGATCCGGTTCCCAAGGAAGCAGCTGCAACGGCAGCCACTGCAAGCACCACCAATGTCAACAGTTCAAGTTCAGGTTCAGCAGCCCCCCAAGCCCAGGTCCCGCGCTTGTCCTGCACCAAATGCTTCGATGCTCTCTGGTTCTGCTACTGTACGCACACAATCCTCCTTTCCCCTACCCTTTCTCTTCTTTCTCTCCTTTCTGTCTGTTTGAATGCTTCATCGCTGCTGATTGGGTGGGCTGTCCCGATCCAAGGGCTGTAAGAAAGAGGGCTCGCTGTTAGAGAGAGCGGAACCCGAAAGAAAGGAAAGGGGAGCCATTGGGATCGGGATTGGGATTAGGATGGTAGCATGAATTGGGATTGGGATTGGATGGTAGCGCGAGACAAATCGATTGCTCCCTGATGCACAGCCCTGTGATAGATAGCATTGCTTGCTCTCTGTTACCACTATACATCTTCCTGATTTGAAGTCATTACCTGTTTCATCTTCCTAAGAGCCCAAGGTGCTCTTTTTCATGAACAACTTGTTTGCCCAACTTTAGGGCCCGAGTAAACAGGCCGATGGTTTAGGTGGGAGCATTACTTCCTTATGCCTCTCAGCCATTTGCTTTATGGCATCTTCCGATGCAATGGAGGCAGAGGTGAGAATGAGGTACTAGAAGCTGGTCTAGTGGGATTGGGCGATATTGCATGCCTATGGTATGGAACTTATGTGTAGTGAGGGCTGAGATCAAACGTCACCTCATGAGTTCCTTCTCGGTTGATTCTGATGTCTGTCTTTATGCTGCTTTGTATGCCATTAGCTGTTGCCTCAACATTCTGTCTCAGCTGACATGGGTATAAGATAAATCCCATTGGGCATATATTGATTTATGTTCAGAGTTTAGGATTGAAGTATGTTACCGTTTGCATCAACTAACAAGTCATTTGTCATAAGCAGCTCAGTTAGTCATAGATATGGAGATGTGTCATGCTGATGTGATAGAAGGGTCCGGTATTTGTTATGGATGAATGTGCCAGGAGATAATCTTTTCTCAGTTTGCAGCCCCATGATAACCTTATAATATTAGTCAAGTAAAAGCTTATAATTACAAACCTCAGAAAGTTGGAACTGACTTTTTGTTGTCACCAATTCAAATATTCTTATGAAACTTATGCATTTTTATGGTATTTTCTTGGCAGAAACTTTACTTTAAAAAAGAAATAGTTCATTGAACCATCACTTAATAATTACTTACATGTACTTTTATTTATTTATACAATACTATATACAAATCGCCCTTCTGAGTTTTTTTTTTTTTTTTTTGTTGTTCTTTATTTGTTTGGTTGAAGGAAGAAGAGGAGGATCTAGGGATCTCCCACCATCCTTCTGAGTTTTTTTGGACTAAAATGCTTTTTCTTCTGCATTCTCTTTACTAATTTCTTTCTCCTCCTTTTGCTGTGGAAGGGAAAAAAGGCAGGTCAGGAAGATGATATTTCTAGGTTTAGTTAGTTTATGCAAAGAGCTTGTCATCTCTTAGCAACAAAATATAAAAGATGTTTTCACATCTTGTGGATTTTTTTTTTTCTCAAGTTCACGTTGCAACATCCATGCTATGAAGAGAACCCTTGAAGTTTTCTGATAGTTCTTATTGAGACAACCTTTTTGTTATTTTGTCTTTTGAACTAGTCAACATATGCACGTGCAGGTACATATGTTTGCTGGATTTCATGACTTAGATTTGATGACAATCTTTTCCTGCATGGTGGATTTCACGTGATGATCCAAGCTTTGCTGGATTTGAGGATTCATTTATATGACTATGACTATAACTAACTCAAACTTTTTCCTACTCTTTTCCCTAAATGGTATTTTGACTTCTGATCTATATCATCATACATCAGATCAACATCTTGTGGTTTCGGAGTGTTTTGATAGTTATGCTTAGAACTTGGATCAAGTTCTTTATAAATAAAATCTTGAATCAAGAAGATGTCCAAAAAGCCTTGCAGCATGTAAAGAGATTTGAGCAAACTGGATTGCAGTCGTTGATCTTCCGAGTGATTTTCATGAGAATTGGAAACATTTGTCGATCTGATTGGACTATTTCTTAGCTATTTACCCTCCTGAAGAAGGATGATAAATCCTAAGGATCCTTAAATTTATTTTTGGCAGTTGATGTAGTGATCTTTTAAGAGCCAATTCTGAAAGATCATATGGTTATAACTTGAACACAACCACACAAGCACAAAAAGCTGGTGATGCAATTGGTGTAAATTTGATCAAGGAAGAATTGAGAGGCATGGAATTTTGCAGTTAGGAATGCAGAGTGGACTGCTCATTATGTTTAAATTTGATGACTGAATAAGTGCTATACTTTTTATGATCTTTTCATCAATGATGATCCATTGACCTCTTGCATTAGATTGCTAATCAGATGCATCAATTTCAATAGTCAAGGTCAGACAACACTATGATTCAACAATCCAATTCTATCAGCCCTTATCATTGGTTTCCATCATCAAAACTAGGACAATAGATAATGAGATGTAAAAACGATGTTTGTGAGTTGGATTGAGATGTCATGTCAAACCAAGTTTAGCTAGTTTTGTATGAAGTTTTGGGCTTTTAAGTTATTTCTCCAATACAATTTTCAATTTGAGCATCACTTCTAGTTCTCTTGTAAATGGTTCTGTGACTTTTGTCATACCATCATGAGATGCAAGGATGGAAGCGCTACACAATGTTAACTTCTTTTAGCCAACCCTAGTCATAATAGCTTAGAGTGCTGTGGCTGGATTCGGAATTCATGTCTATTTTCCCCCTTTAGTTGCTAGGTTTAGTTCGAGGGTTTTGGTTAACTTTGTTTAGTCAATGCTTGTGATCAAAGCTGGATTTCTTATGTTCCAGTTCAAGGCATAGGACCATGCCCCTGGAATAATTTGAAATCTAAGAATGAAATCTTACAAACTCTCATTACTTTTTTGTCTTGGATGTATGACGGATTCCATGTTTAGATCTATGTGCCATGCTGTTGTGGGCTCAAGAGTTCATTTCCTGCAGTAGTGAAACCAGCTGAAAAAAGCCTTTTAGTTTAACATGTGGTTATGAAGATGGGCCTTCTTCTCTTTAGCGGGGCATTAGGCAACTCAATGATATCATGACATTGATCTTAGATCATTAGTGTTCCTTATCCCAAGGTGATCCAATCTTTGGTGATCTAAAATTACTATATTTGGTACGTTATGTTTCAGTGATTGATGATCCCCAGGTATCCATAATTAATTTATTTATCATGTCATGGGAATATAAGATTACTAATCATACAAATACCAAAGCTATCTTTGATATATTTTATAACTATCATGATACTTTATTGTTATTACTTGCTATTTATTATGATATTTGGATTTAATTATATTATTATTTATTATAACATATAAATTCTAAATTAATAACATTTTGTATATTATAGAAATTTAAAAATAACACTTATATTATATAATATTATATAACTACTAATATTATTTATAATAATAATATGATATAATATTATAATATTTTTATTATATCATATTATAATATAATACATGATGAAGGATTGTTTTATCGTACGTACATCCTTTTTCCTTTGGATTAGAGCCATTTTGGACCCAAATATATCATTGCTTGGGTTTGATCCTGTAAACCCACCCTTCAGGACGAATTTAGGATGACTGGGTTGGATAGTGATTCTGGAGGTGGGGTGATTTGATATCGCTGCCATGTAGGATCATCAGGATGCGACTTAATATGATGATTTCATTACCTTCACTAAAATCATTGGTGATTCTGCATGGATCACTCCATACCAAATGCTTGCTAGATGCTTATGTGAATGGGAAGGCGTATTGGGTCAGTGGAGTCAAGTGAAAGGTGATCTTAAGTTCGATCCATGCTACGATAGGCTTTTTTAGCTCACTATAGCCTTATATATTATGGGCTAATCTTGGCTCTCAATGTAATGAGGAATGCTCAAGCCATGTGGACCAAACATTTCATTAGCTGATTTTAACTTGAGCTTAGTTCAAATTATAAGATGATTTGATATGCCTTGTGGCAAGAGCAAATAAAATAATGCATACCTTAGTTCTTTTATATTTAGAGGGTGGATCTTATCACAATGGTAATGTTGTTTCATTGTGACCTGAAATAGCAAATGGGTCGAGCAACTCATGGCACAGCTTGGCGCGGCTCAGTACAGCACGGCATGGCACAACCCCCCGTGCCATGTTGGGCCAACACCGGCAAGCCTGCATGTTGGGCTGGCACGATGGCCTGAGATGGCCTAGTTATGCCACCTGACCTGGCATGACCTGTTACATGATAAAAAATTTTAAAAATATTAAATGCTCTGATATTAAAAAATATTAAAAAATAGCTGTGCCAGGCCCAGCCCGGCCCCTGGTTGGGCCGCGGGCTGGTAGGCCATGCCAACATGGCTTGTAAGAGGAGCTTTGTCTAGCCGTCGCAGCGTGATGGCTCAACAGGCCGTACTTACATGGGTCGTGCTGGCACGGTCCATCCCGTTTGACAACTCTACCTGTAGTGGCAGGAGCACGATGAACTTATGTTACACAGATATCCAATACATGCACATGGATCAACCATATGCAGGTTCGTTTGGAATTCTTAATGTGCTGTATTATTTGGTGTAAAGCTTCATGTATATTCAAGTTGTGTCAAAATTTTGTGAGCCCAAGCTCAACCCATACTCAGCCCAGCCCTCTGAGGACACATTGCATTGAGCACATCATGGCATGGCCAAGCCCAATATGCAGCCATGTTATTCAGTGGCACAAGGCACAGATTTACAAAGAAGTACCTTCAGTTTCTGAACTTTATTTGTTATATACCGTTTCAAAATGTTGGTGATTTAAGCATTATCAACCAGAGAAGCAAGAAAATGTCTCCATATTGATTGCATCAAATCAGGAAAAGATGGAAACTTTATTGCTTTGATTGGACACCTCATATTGATCTTTAGTATTGAGTGATGTAGTACCTTGCTCATGTATATGCCAACCCTGAACAGATTGAGTGTGATGATTACACTTGATACAATATTCACATAACACTATGTTCTCACATGTATCATACAATTTTATATTTTGTTGAAAGGAATTTAGAGCCAATGACTTAGTTTATGCTATGGTGTAAATACTTATGGGATTAGTTGCATTCTTTCATGGTCTCCTTTTGTGCAATTCAATATCTCTGTAATTGTACCATCAACTGATGGTTGTGCGCCGAATGGCAGCTCCCTTTTACCAGATGCAACAATACTACAGATATGGAGAATTTGACAATTGCTTTGGGAAGTGGAGTGCTCTTTTTGACTGTTTGAGTCTCAAAACTAAAAAGCAATCAGAAGTTCAGGTTTGGCATCATTCAAACCATAGCTTATGTTAAATTACCTTTTGAAAAGCCTTGAAAATCTAGTTCTTTTTAAGACTATGTTTTTTTTTTTTTTTCTAGTTACTGTTCAGAAATTAGTTTCCGTCAAATTGGACAAGTCTGATGTCTGTCTGGATTATCTGACCAGATGGTTTTCTTACAGAGAAATTTTTTTTTCTCTATATTTATTGTTTCTAATTGGGGTTGCAACTTTGCAATGTGGATTCTAATGCTAAATGAGACTTGGCTGACAGGAGCAGTGGATATGTATGATGTACATTGTAGTTTATTCTTGTCACATGCTGTTGGTCTTTGTGCATCATAAGATCTTTATGTTTCCTTTTTCATCCTTTGTTCTTGTGTGTGCGCATGTGTGTGTTTCTTAAGTGATGATTACTGAACCTTCTTGGTTTATTCTTTGTTCCTCAACACTTTCTTTATTTAAAAACAAGTCAATATCCTCCATTCATCAACACATTCTCTACTTAAAAGCAAATATTCTTTCTCTCACTTTTTCCTTCCAGGTTACCTTGGTTTTCCCCTCATCTTTTTTGACTGTTCAACATGGATCTGGGCCTGTCTATTTCTAGAGGCACCTGCATATCTTTTTCTTTCGACAAAAGATTAGGTCAAGTCCTAATCACCAGGCACCTGGATATCTTGATTGCACTTATTTATGCCATCTCACTGGATTCTTCACTACTTAATCTTGATTGATATAGCTACTACCAAATTTTCCCCAGTGTAATCATAGGTGTAATGCTGCCTTTGTTTTATCTCCATTTACCTCAGCATCCCCCTTTCCCATTCTGTGTGATGCTTGGGATCCTCTGCAGTGCAAATCCCAGCCCCTCATCCATGGATAAGCAGCTGATTTTTTTTTTTTTTTTTGGTTCGATAGTGGGGCCTGCCATAGGTGAAAGATAGCTGTTCATCCATGGATGAGGGGCTGGGATGTGCACTGCACTCTGCGGTGCACTGGAGAGGATCCCGACTCAAGCTCATTTGAATTTTGCTCAGATTTTTTTAGAAGGCAGCGTAGGAATGGAAAAGTAAGAAAACAATGACAAAAACAAGAAGAGTTGGAAACAACAAAGGAACTATTGCAGCTATTTGTAGTTTTCTTGATATAAATTTAGCTTCCTCCAAAGCAACCTCATGGCATCACATCCTCTATTGGGTCTGGTTTGGTTATTGCAAAAGAGTCCGCCAGTACCTAGACATTGTGAACAACTGCTTGCTTGTGTGACAATGGGGCATCTCTTAAAGAAGCCCAATATATATACATAGTCAACTGTTGCTGGACTTGTCAAAGTGGTCATAGAAACACATTGATAAAGTGCTCATGTGTTCCATCATGTTAAAGTTCTACTTTTGATCATTGTTGGTTTCTTTTTGCCTTTTGTCTCTTGCTTCTTTGCTTGCAGTCCCGCATATATGTTTCAACCATGTATGTGTTTTATGTTTTCTCCCAGCTTAAGGGCTTCGCCTATTTTTGTTGCAGGAGATTTTAGAAGCCCGGGAGAAATCTAAGCCACATATCTGGGAATATCGGACGGTTGAGGAAGCCTCAGTGAATTGGTGGAGGATGTACAACCATCGATTCAAGTTCCCTCCTAAACCTGATTCATAAACTTATCCAGATTGTTCCCTTCTTTCCCCCCCAGTGAGCAAATTATATTGCTCCTGCTGAGTACTTTATGTCAACTAACAAATAGTTGTCTTCCAAAAATAAAAGGCTCCGGTGGGGGGTTCCATTGGTCACGCAGGCTGCAATGCTTCTGAAAAATACTCGAGCATCCGTTGAGCTGTAAGTTTAACCTTGAGAGGGGGCTTGATACAGTCTCCCATTCTCACTTTAATTATCACCTTGCAGCTTTATTTGTTGTTTTCTCTTGTTCCCTTTAGTCGTATCCCATATTAAAAGAAGTAGAAAACCGAAAGATGTTTGAATGATCTCTCTCTCTCTCTCTCTCTCTCTCTCTCTATATATATATATATATATAGTTATCTCCTTTTGTTTTATTTCTACAAGAAGTGTGCAAGGAAACTAATATGAAATTGCCCACTTTGTAGATTATTATACAATCATATCTCTACTACCTAGGCTTTATTGGAAACCCCATCATTATTTTATGCCGGGGGAGGCGGGAGATAATTTGTGATGTGAGTCTTCTATACGCAACCGCAAATAAGTGCTGGAAGGTCTTTTCACTAGGCTTTGAAATTAGGCGTGGAAGCTCTAAGGGGACCCTAGAAATCTTTGGTCGCTGTGAGTTTGTTATATGTCATGCAAGCTTGCGGTAGATCTCGTGGAGCCATCGACCGCAAGTCAAGTCGGTGGAGTGGCAAAGACCTTACAGACTGTAGTAGGTGGAGTCGATTGGATTGGTTGGCGATCCAAGTCCAAAGAAATATGATATAATGCGCGCTGGCTCTGCTTTATTTGGTGGGAATAATAGTCTTGCAGGGCTTGCTGATCCAATTACCAAGCATCAACAAAGGGAAGGATCATAACGAATTTCAGAGCCCCAAGTCCGAGTCATTCTTGGGTAAATCGATAAAAAAGAATTTCAGAGCCCAAGTCCGAGTCATTCTTGGGTAAATCGATAAAAAAGAATTTCAGAGCCCAAGTCCGAGTCATTCTTGGGTAAATCGATAAAAAAGAATTTCAGAGCCCACCAAAGGCTAAAAGTCATTCTCGGGTAAAACTTGTGGCTTGTAGATTAGGCCATTTGATGTAAGTTACCATATTAGTTATCGAAGGATGACTTTAGAGTCAAAGGGCATCACCTGTGAAGAGTTGGTATTAATAGATTCCATGTATAGGAGTCGCATGGAATTGTTCTTTAATCATTAATTCCGTGTTTTTGGTTTTCATAGGCAAGTGATAGCTGTAATAAGCTCTGAGAACTCACATGATGATTGCTTCCTGGGGAATCTTGTGCCTTTGGATCTCTTTTTGATTTATATGCCCATCCCTTAAAGCAAACATTATTATGCATTAATATAATCAATGCATCTCTCTCTCTCTCTCTCTCTGCCCTACCTTCCAAACTGCATGCCTCTCGGAGAAGGAAAAGTTCTCTAATAAACAAAGGAGAAAAAAAAAAAAAAAAAAAAATGAAGGGTAGGGCAAATTCAAGTCACCACTTTTGTCAAGAGCAAGCGAGCTAACCAGCTGCCGAAAGTGAGCGTGAGCGAGAGAAGAGCAGGGAGAGCACGTGCGTGTCACTCCAATTCTCTCCGGGTGAATCCAGAAACGGGTAGGTGCGGGCCTGCCGCCCTGCCCTTAAGAGTTCAGAGAAAGTAGAGAGCGGTATCACTGCCGTACGTCGACGACCCCGTATCTCTTTTACTTGCGTTTCCCAGAAGCCTTGCTACGATTGCCTCCCACTAGACAAGGAAGGACGGACGGACGGACGGATGGATGGATGGATGGATCGCAGAAAAGAAAGAGGGCGAGGTGATGGATTCTTAGGCAGCCCGGGCGTGGTCTTGGCTTTCCCTGCTCTTCTCAGGCTTGGAGTTGCCCCCACCTGCGTCAAACTGTTGATGACGGACGGTGGTCCTCTATTTGTTTGTTTATTTATTTATTTATTTATTTATTTCATCTTAGGTCATCCGAGGTCCCCACGGACCGAGGTGTTCATTTTCAGCTCCGTAGACTCATGCATGCATTTAAGACTCAAAAGATCTGCACCTACAACCAATGATTCAATATATTTTTATGCTGCTGCATGGGGACTGATCGCTAATGTAAAGACACTGCCTAATTGCACCTTCTTATATCACCAACCTGCAATAACTCTTTAAAAGAATTGGAAACGGATGCATATATCACAACCATTACCCTTAGGATGCGTCACGCGTAGGATGCGTTTGGTATGGCGTTAAACAATAATAAGAATGAAAGTTAGTAATATTATATTTTATAGTGTACATTTTAAGAATGCAAAAATTTTTCTATTAATTATCTTTGCTTGTATATGTAAATAAAGTTTAAAATATTATAGGTACAATTATTAATTATATTTTTAAATAAAATTAATTTAAAAATAATAATAAAAAATATATCATTAATATAAAATATATGAGATATAAGAGAGCAATAGAAATAATAAAATATTTCATTAATTAATATTTTATTCGTTCTACTAATTCGGTTCTTTTTTATATTTTGAAAATTTTTTATATCATTAATTTTTTTTATTAATATCATTAATATAAAAGATGTGACATAGAAAAGAACAGGATTAATTAACATTTTGTAATATTTCAGTCCTTGTTAACTTCCTAAAAATTTTTATTTTAATCATATTAGTCTATCCCATTTAGGTTAATAATTTGAGAATAAAAGCATCTTAAAAAAAACATTAATCCTATATCAAACTTTTTTTAAAAAAATTATAAAAATAATTTTTCACTCTGTCCCTTCTCTTTATAAAAAAAAAAAAGCACCACATGCATACACGCATGATAGGCATAGGCTTCTAATGGACAACCATATGAAAAGTGAAATACCATAATAAGAAAGTTTTTAATCTTATTTTATTTTATTTTATCATATTGGCACATGCTGTCTACTAATGATATAATTTTAATAGATAAAGTAAAAAATAAAATTAATAATAAATTAAAATTACAAAGAGATATGTTATAATTCAAAAGTTTTATATTAAGTAAAATAAGATAGAATATGTAAAGCATAATTTTAGTAAAATTAGAAATAAAAATGAAGATAGATTAAAATTAGAGAATTATGGAGTTTTTAAGAGTGATAATTTTTATTATTTAATTAAAAAAGAGATTGAAGAGAGTATAATTCATAAGATTAAAGCAGGTTGAAAAAAATGGAGCAATGAAATCAAAATATTATGCAGTCATAAGATATCTATTTAATTTAAGAACAAAATTTATAAGGTGGTTATATGACTAGCTATCTCTAAACAAAATTTATAAGGTGCTTATATAACTAGCTATACTTCAGATATAGAATGTTATGCTGTTAAAAAAATATAAAATGCATAGAATAAATATAGTTGATATGAAAATATTAAGATAAATATGTTGCAATATAAGAAAAGATAGAATAAAAAAAAAATCTTTCATTAAAAAAAGTGAATTCAGTACTAATTGAGTACAAATTGAAAAGAGCGATGAGTTAAATGATTTAAATATATATAACATAAGTCAAGAAATGTAACAAGATAAAGAGATGATTTGATATATGTAATAGGTATCGTAATAGGATAGCTTTATGGTAGAGAGTATATTTCCTATCTTTACCTCCATTCTTCATCCCTACCCTCATCCTACCGTGAACTCTAAACGGGAACTAATTTTTCTCCTCATTCATGTGATCCTTATTCTCTTTCTTTTTTTTTTAAAAAAAAAAGAAATTAAGCTTCTAATAGGGCCTAAATATATTATATGTATAAAAAATCTTTCGAGAGTCCAAAATCTATTTCAATTCGGTAGACATTTAAAATAATTAAATTATCCAAATTTAAGGGCCAGATCCAACATTTAGGAGTTAAAACCTAATATTTACATTCGAAGAGCATGATTGGGTTTGGGGATAAATTGGGGGTGAAGATCCTAATCTCTATTTTCATCTCTAAATACAGCGAATTTTTAAAAATTCTTCTTATCTTTATTTCTGTCTCCATCCCATATAATCCATTCAAATCTTTCCTCATGGATTTAAATTAGATTTTTTTCATCCCTGTTGCCAACTCTCATGAAAACGGAGGAGATTTGATAGAGTGCTCTAAATTGGTCAGGAATGGTGGAAAACAAATCCTGTAATTAACTTTAGATAACTTGAAATCAAGACTTAACTTATTTTCGCTACAGCATAGTTCGTACCCCCCAGCTGCACCCGTTGAAACGTTTATCATGTAACAATCTCTGACGTGACGCAACGCTCCCATGCAAAGGAAAGTCCTCATATCTTCCTGCATGCCGAGGTTGACTGGTGATTTGCACGCGCAACATCTGCCATGCAGTCTGGATCGAGCGATGCGGTGCGGTGCGGCGCCAACATGCGAAAATGCACGATGACACCAACGAAAGGATGTCAATTTGGTCGGTCTCCAAAAAGGCCTTGGGGAGTTTGTCAAAAATTAAGAGGCTTATGGCCAATTAGCAAGGTGGTGCGGACCCAGTGGCGAGGCCACACCATAAATGATGCGCTTTGCAGCGCTTTAGTTTTGAGGTGACCTCTCTGAAATGATGATCAGAAACCCCTACTCAACAGTCAAAAGAATCCTCCCATCCGCCATCCCTATCCTTCCTTTATCTGGATCAAATCCAGTATTCACCAGAACTGGGATTTTAGGCAACGAGGGTCTTACCAAAAAAAAAAAAAGTCAGAGACATTTTGAAGAATTAGGCTGCAACGGCCGAACGTTTACCAAGTCTAGCTCTGTGTGCAGCTAAGGAGATGTGTCCTGTGTATTTTATGAGCAGAAGGACGACTGAGTTGCGCGCCGCCCTCCAATCCTCCCTCCCATTTCAACTCCTCCGCCGCTGGGCCCAGCTGACGGGGCCCATCTTAGACTGCTGACAGGCCAGCGGCCAAGGGCCGTTTGCTGCCTGGAAGAGGACAGCCGAGACTCGGCCTCGCCTTGGCGCCACTCGGTGGCGTGCTGGGGACCGGGGGAAGCTCTCCTCCCTCCCTCCCTCCCTCCCGCGCGTTCGCCGGCGGGAGCGCGACGAAAGCTCGAGATTTTTGGTGGGTTTAAGGTAGGTCCACCAAGGAGGCAAGGGGAGGCAACCGTTCAAACGAGTCTCCCGACAGCTTTTAAGCCTGCTTGTTTATTTTTGCTTTGCAGGCGGAGAACCCCCCCTTCCCATTTCTTTATTTCATTTATGTATATATTTATCTTGCATGCCAGCTTTCTCCTCTCTCTCTCTCTCTCTAGCCTATTGCTCTTGTTTTCCCTCTCACTTGCCTCTCTTCCTTTGAAAAAAAGGAACCAGAAATACGACGCTCGGATTTCATTTGGTTTCAGAAACGGAGGTGGTGTTGGGATTAGCACTGCAAGTATTGATTATTTATTGATATAATATAGGAAAGGCCTTAGCTTTTACAGCGGAGCAACGGTTGACCGGATTAGATTAATCTCTTTTCCCATCCCCTTCCTCCATCGACGTGTGTGTGTGTGTGTGTGTGTGTGTGAAGGGGCGTCTCTCTCTCTCTTTATTTAAAAAAAAAATACGTGGGGCTCTCAAGTCCTAAACCGAACCCGCCTTCCTTTTTTTTTTTTTAATATATTTCTATTTCTTTTTATTCCGGGGTGGCGAAATAAATTAATAACACCACCCTCGTAGTTATCTACTTAAATGCGTAAGAAGAGATGGCAAGTAATTACACGGAAGCCCCTGGCTTGCTTCCAATGGAGGCCATCACCTTTGCGGCTTTAATCTAAATGCTTCATAATTTATATAATTTTTATTGCCCGTTACTTTCAAGGCCTCTTAAAGCGTTCAACTTCGAAGAGAAGAAAAGAAAGACTTTGAGGCAAAGAATGGGAAGATGGATGGAATTTTATTAAGGGAATTCTTTGTGGGGGGGGGGGGGGGGGGGGCTTAGAAGATGATTTTGGTATCTACCCATTGGCCATTTATGGTTGAACGACTCGGCGTGGATTTCAAAATTCAAAAAAAAAAAAAAAAAGGAAAAAAAAAAAAGAAGAAAAAGAATGCATCGAACTGCCCCACCCTATAAATAAATGCATTGATTTAGTCGCTTCCCTTTTTATCGTTTCTCGTCCTCTATTTTTCTTGGTAATAATAGCACCCCCCTAAAATCCTATTTTAATTCGCAATTATCTCCCTCACTTGGCCCCTTGCCGTCCATCATACCTTTTTAATTGATTCTACTGCATCAAAGTGGATTGCCAGAAATCTCCCCCTCTCATTACAAGGGCAGAAGGCCTCCGAGTGGGAGGGCGCCCACCCGCCCATTGGCGGCATCGACGTCATTCCGAGAGGCTGCAGGGGGTAGAGATGTCATTTAGAGAGAGAGAGAGAGAGAAGAGAAGAGGGGAAGTAGAACCCGCTCTTTCTATGTAATCGTCTCCTGGTCACGGCAGCAGCGGCCGGAGGAGGAGCAGGGGAGGGAGAAGCCCGGGAAGGGAAAAGAAAAGAGAAGCGAAGAAAAGAAGAAGAAAGGGGCGAGCAGAGAAGCTTTTACTTTACGGAGAGGAGGGGAGAGAGAGAGGGAGACTCGCCCGGCCTGCTCGTCGACACGTCCCATTCCAAGACCCGGAGAAAGGAAGAGGCGAAGGAAAAGAAAAAAGAAAGAGGAAGATCGAAACTTTATCCAACCTCTCGATCTCGCCTTCCCTTGGCGCGGCTGCTGGTGTTCTTCGTCTTATTGCCTCGGTCTCACTGGTGTATGCATGGAAGCGAGGGAGACCGTCGCGGCCAGCGGGCCTCTGCAAGTAGGAGGAGGAGGAGATGCGGGAGGAGCCAAGGACTCTCCGTCTTCGACCCCGTCGCCGTCTCCGACTCCGTCCCCGCCAGCTGGGCCGGGGGCGGTGGTCCCGCCGCCGGTGGCTGTCCCCGCGATGGGCATGAGTATTGGCAGCGGCAGCGAGGATCTCGCGCGGAAGAAGAGGGGGAGGCCCCGCAAGTACGGGGCCGACGGGAGCAGTATGGCGCTGGCGCTGTCACCCACCCCCTCCTTCTCCCCTTTCTCTCCCGTCGGCGGGGACTTCTCCGGCAAACGGGGTAGAGGGCGGCCACCAGGCTCCGGCAAGCGCCAGCTCCTTGCAGCTCTCGGTCAGTCTTCTATCCTTCTTTCTCTTGTTCTAACTTCGCCTTCTTAGTTCCAACCTCTCTCTCTCTCTCCTCCTTCCCTCGTTCCCGTGCTTCAAGACGCTTCTTTTGTTTTCCTTTATTTTCTTTCTTCCCATTTTTATTAATGGTTCCGTGACTGTTTGAGTTGGTGGTGGCATTTTTTTTTTCAAAAAAAAATATCTTCACAGTGTCCTGATATCAAACAGTTAGTAGTTTGATAACAGTGGGACAAAAAATCATAGGTAGATAAAGAAAGTTGCTAGTTTTTAGGAGGGTCGAGGCCATAATGCTAGGAAAAAGGAAGGAGGAGATTTCTCGCTTCTTCCATCCCGAAGAAATCATAGGTACATAAAGAAAGTTGCTAGTTTTTTGGAGAGCCGTGGCCGTAATGCTAAGAAAAAAGGATGAGATTTCTCGTTTCTTTTATCTTCATTTAATAGATTTTGACAAGGAATCCCTTCCATTTCTGTTCTTCTCGGCGGTTTTGCCTATTTCTTTGTCAGAGTCTCAGCATCTAACCCTGGTAACCGGACAAAACCCCGCCTTTTGAGCGTCCTGCGGTGGGCTACCGGTTTTGCAACACATAAATCGGAAAATAAGGCCTTATAGTCTCGGAAAAATACCAAACACGGTGACCCAGCAGCAGTGCTTCATCTGAACATCAACTCAAAAGCTAGATTCCTCGGTGTATAACCATGCATTACTTCTCTCATCTCACGTCCCAACGTTTTGATTTTTGAAGGGGAGTGGTTTGCGTACTCGGCTGGAGGGAACTTCACACCACATGTTGTGACCATAGCCACAGGGGAGGTAACACGCAGCAACCACAAAGCTTTGCTCCTCGTTTTCGTTTTTGTTTTGGATCGTTTCATATTCTGAAGAGTTCTTTTGGCCTTGCAAGGATGTTGCTGCGAGGATACTGTCCTTCTCCCAAAAGGGCCCGCGGGCGATTTGCATTCTCTCTGCTAATGGAGCTATCTCCAATGTCACTCTACGCCAGCCAGGTTCTTCTGGTGGCACCTTGACATATGAGGCATGTGCTACGACTTCTTATTTGCCGACACTCATGTTTATTTTCCTGTTGATGAGACGATTAAGTTTTCTTATACCAGCGTCGCTTACCTCCGCTCAAAAGCTGCTTGGAATATGAACACTTATGTTTTCAATTTTTATCTCCATGAAAGCATTCCATTCCTAATTATTTTCTTGTTAACCGGGGCGTGTGATGATTAGTTGCTTGAGCTCTTAGGCATTCTTCTATATCAAACTTAAACTTTTAAAACTCTTTAGGAGTAGTTTAGACTTGTACATGTTAACCAGTCTTAGGATTAAAAAAAATAAAACCAAAATTGGTTGAAGCTGACAAGAACTATTGTCCAGATAAAAAAAAAATATGCTAAAGGGTAAAGGCTTCACATCACTAGAAGCATGGAAAGAAGAAGAAGAAGAAAAAAACAAAAAAAATGCATACTTTGTCTTAGCACGAGATAATATTAATATTGTAGTGAGGAACTTAAGGTTATATCAGTCATGTGTTTTGATTATATATCTCAAAGTTTCATGATGGACTGATGGTGCTATGCATGAAATAAAACCATAATTAAAAATAAAAAGCACACTGGTGTTTTTCTTTCTTTTTTTCTTTTTTTTTTTTTGGCGTGTCCTTTGAACTATGTGATCCAGCAATGATTCCTGCAGTCCCTACTCCTGACAATATATATGAGGTACAATTTTGAAATTTGGATCCATGAATGAATCACTGCATTAACCTTCTGCCTGGGTTGGTGAACAACAATTAACAACTCTGGAATAAAATCTTTCATCAGTTTCAGCATCAAAAAAGAGATACAGGCAATGACTCCTGACCAAGTGACCAGCATTTACATATTAAGCTAATTCCGTCTTCCAGCATTTTCATTTCCAGATATTTTAGAAGTTACTTGAAGGTTCTCCCAAAATCAGTATTGGCTACTGCATACTCCTGCTTCAGGTAGTTATACTTCTATTAAATATTACCTAGATGGGCTAATTTTGGCATATGGTTAAGTTGAGTATAAGGCTGTTCATCTGTGTACTTGATAATAAATACTTAAATGCTAAGTAGCTTTCTACATGCTAATAATTTACATTGAAAGGGAGCAAGAGGCTCCTGGTTTGAACATAAAGGTGGCATTCGCACCATATATCTCTAACAAAAAATGAAAAAAAAAAAAAAAAAGGAAGAAAAAAAGAAAAAGAAGAAAAACTAGCATCTTTGAGGGGATCAGCTTTCCATAAGTCACTTAAAAGAGTGATTTGCCCAAGCATCACAGTGCTTTACACGCCATGTATCGCTGACCTTCATCCCAAGCAAGTACATCTGATTCGTCTTTTATTAAGGATTATTGATCATGAGACGTATGCAGGATTCCTGTCTTCTTAACACTGCCTCCTTATATGTAACTCACAGCATTCCATTGTATGGGAGTTCCACTCCAAGCATCTATTGTAAGAAGGAAGCCATTTCCTTAAAGCTTTCTGTCTCGAGAAATGCACAGACACGTCTATCGCATTCATGTTCGCCATTTTCATGCATAAAACCTTGCAGTCAAACATCATGGCCCATGGTCATCCATTCTATTGCATGTTTCTGAGGCTTCACAAGTTCTTATTATATATCAACTCACATCTTTCCTGGAAGATCCATGAAGCTTGCAAACCTAATCATGTGGTTCTGAAGGTTGTACACAGCTGCATCTCAGGCATCTTTTGAAGTAGGGTTACTTCTACTTATGTCTAACTTCAGGAACTTGAGTTCATCTTCACCAACTTTTGATTGTGCCTTCATCATGATGCTTGAGAGGATCCAGGTCATGGGCTGAAAAATTTTGAGGTTGCTTAGATGATTTAAGAGGACCACCATGTGACTTCATGTTATGTGCCAATGCACCCTAATGGAAAGAGGAAATGATGTTTCTGCTAAGGATTCAATTTTTGTCATTGTTGCAGCCAATATGGCTTAATGGTCTGTTACAAGTTGGTGCTGAATTGTTGAATTGGCCTAAAAGGCTAGTTGGTGTAGATAGACCCACGTCCTGATTGATAAGATGATAAATAAAAACGAAAATGATATCAGATTAAAACAAAGGTTGTATGCATATTAAAACACTTAATAACCTGCAAGTCAGCATCAAGCAGTTGTACTGTATATTTGGAAATCCCACATGCATGTTCATTTGCAAGGTCTCTGCTCGTCTCTCCTTTCTGAGTGCTGTTTATATTCTCTGTTTAACTTTATCTTCCTCTAGCAAAAATATTATTTGATGGGTTCTAAGCTGCTCATTATGTTATCATGCAGGGCCGCTTTGAGATTCTGTCTTTATCTGGTTCCTTCACAATTACAGAGAATGGTGGTGTACGCAGTAGAACTGGTGGGATAAGTGTCTCACTTGCTGGCCCTGATGGTCGTGTGGTTGGTGGAGGAGTTGCTGGATTACTGGTTGCTGCTAGTCCAATTCAAGTAATATAACATTTTCTTTTTTCTGCTATTGAAATGTCTACCTTGTTCTTAGGTCTTAACCTGGTACATTCCATTATCATGTGGTACACCGAGAAAGCTTTCCTCCACAAAAACTACATGGGCTACTTAATTATTTGTTGGACTCCGACAAAGAGGTGATTGCGTGTCAAACTAGTTGCTAATGACTAAGCCTTCTATCAGCAACTTGGCTTATGAAAAGGGCATTCATCATCATACAACAGAAGTTTACTCCCCTATTACGTAGTAATACAAGGTGTTTACACCAGACAAGTATGAGTTATGCATCATTCTGATGCCTGGCAGAAATTTCATGTAGTTCTGTCTTGAAGGCCACTATGGCATATGCAGCATTATGATGTCTAACAGAAATTATATGAAACTTATGTTTTCTAGGTTTGGCACCATATAGAATGAAGCTATCACCTTTATATGTTATGCAATTTTAGTAGCTAAAGAAAGGCTATTTTATTAGGTCATAAGTGATGAATCAAGAGCAATGCCTAATGTGCTAGCATGGAAGTGTTGCATGCATATAATGGACCTCTGTGCTCCAGGATCTTGAGCATTTGGCTATATAAACTGATAGCATGTGAGATTTGAATCTCTGTGTGCGGTATGAGCATCATATTTTGAACTCATTTAGCATGCATAAGCTACTTAATTTAAAAACTAATTAACCTCAGAGAGGTGGGACGAGGCCAGCTTCATTTGATATATACTCTGGAAAAGGTTGTTGAGGATCAAAGAAAATAGAAGTACATAAACCTTTTGCTATTTCTCTTGCACATAAATGAATCATTACTCTAATTAGTTACATTAGTGTGTATTTTAATTCATAAACATGAACCATCAAAATGAATGACGAAAAAAATTTGAAGAACTTTGCTGAATCTCAACCATGCATGAAAAGAAGAGATACAGGCAAGTTTTTTTTTTTTTTTAACATTCAGTGAAAAGGCTAGCATATTCCAAGTTGCCCTCTGCTAAATAAAAGGGCAAAATTGAAGCCTGCATAAGATCAAGTCCTTGCTCTCTAAATCTTTTAGCATGCTAGAGTTCTGAAGCGGAAATCAGCAAACATTGTTGTAACATCTTGATTTCTGAACACTTCAGTGGAGAGGAATCATTATATTCTTGGGAGCTTGCACTGATCTATTCATGTGCAATGAGGTTGTCTTATCTAGTTGAGGTGTGTTTTTTTTTCCTAGGACTGCCTCTGAAGTTAGTGATGTTAATGATACAGTCATCTCTCAAAGTCCAGACTCAGTAGGCCCAAGCCTTAATCTAGCCCCATTACTGGAATGAACTTGGACTAAGCTAGGTAAGCCTATGCCTACAAGTAACATATAATAATTATTACATTTAGGACGAATAAGGTGATTGAGTATGCATGAATCAGTGGCCTCATAAATTCTGCTTTTTTTTTTTTTAAGTTTGTTTTTCAAGTACTTTGTTATGTTTTCCTTGTATTGTTGGTACGTGGGCTTCAAGGAAACTGGTCATGTTGTTTGAGTCTTAACAAGGCCCAACACCAACAAAGTTGAGCCAAACTATGGTATCGGAAAAATTTAAAATTGCCAAATGTTCTTTGACACTCATGGGAGTATTTTAACTTAAACTGTCATGGTAATGCATTTATATTTATACAAGCTGCAGTGTAAAATAAATAACATGAGTGCAGCCATTATTTCATGTTCTCTTCATGTTTCTCATTGTTTCTATTTTTGTTATTGGAATTCTATTTGATAGTCACATTAGGTAGGACAGAATGCTTGTGGTGGTTAATCATTATGGTTGGAATGAACCATTGGTGATTCTATGAAATGGTTTGGATTGGTTAATCACAAGATTTGGAGAGAGAGAGAGAGAGGGGGGGGGGGAAGGGATTGTACCTTTCTCTGACTAGAATATAAATTGTGATTTATATATGTCACCATGTTTGTTGCAAGTGATGTGGTTTCTATTGCTTTTGAAGGTGGTGGTTGGGAGTTTCTTGCCAAACACTTTCAAGGAGCATAAAAGGAAGGCCAACCAGGAATCGACATTCTCACACATCCCAACATCTACTGGAGTATTGACAACAGCAAGGCCCATTTCTCAGGCAAATCCTGATGATGACTCTGAGACCCCAACCTCTACAGTACCTGGGCAAAGCCATGGAGGTGCAGAGAACAGCATGAGCAACCCCCCAAACCTGAACTCCTCTTCCTTCCGGATGGCAGGTTGGCATGATCTGCAGTCATCTGAGCACAAACCTTCTCCTGATATTAACATAACCTTACCTGGGGAGTAGGATCAAGGTACCTGTCTCACTCCTAACGCTAGCATACTGTTCTAACATGCAGTGTGATGTTCTTTTTTGTTAGGTGCTAGGCTAGGGACAGTTTAGTGAGCATGCGACTACTTGTGACCTGATGATTTATTGGGTTTTCTATTATTGTTTCAATGTTTCTGTAACTGTAGACCAAAAACTGTCTGTCTGTCTATCTGTTGTTGTTGTTGCTGCTGCTGCTGCTGCTGCTGTTGTTTCTTGGTTGTTTATCTAATAGTAGTAGTTCAAGGGGACCAGTGTTCATCTTCTTCTCAAGTGGCTAAAGCTTATGCATTAGATGGAATTCAAGTGAACTGTTATTGATTTTTTTTACTTCTCCTTTTCCTTTTTCTTTTAGCAAGCATGTGACTGGTTAAGCTGGATCAGATGACAGCTTGACCATAGCAAAAGCAAAGATGCAGATCTGCTTCAAAGAACCTCTATCTAAATTGCTATTTGCCAATATTCTTATGATTATTAACTGCAAGAGAGTAAAACTAGAGATGGCAGTTTCCTTACCGCCACACTTGACATGAGATGGAGAGATTGCTCCTCTGGAGAAGGGTGGGGGTGAATGCCTACATCCATCCAATTTCTGTCATGGAATCGAGGATGGAGAAGAAGTTTGAAGCTTATTCTCCCAACTACGCTCTGCAGGCCTTTCGCTGTGGAGAGCAGGGCGGTATCGCATGGTATGGCCGGTACTGTTTCAGCTTTCCAGGGGAGAAAAGTATGAGCGGCGTCCTGCAGTCAATGTGCTCTTAGAGTTCCTGCAAGCCCGTGATATCCGCACCACTGATGCGATATCGACTGACCTTCACCTTGTCATCAGTGGTGGATATGGTAGCCATACCGCCTGGCCTCATTTACTACCCTTTCTCATTGGGGGACTCAATTTCCATTACTTTTTTTTTTTTTAATTTTTCGCCCCCTCGAAGTATGGATCATATCTAGAGCTCCTTAACCTCTCAAAATTAGTTCTATTTCAAATAATGATGAGTTATCCTAACTCCTACTAGATTGTCAAATATATATGTAACAACTCATCAATAAAATATTAATATCAATTTTTTTTTTTTTTTAATATTTCATCTTATCTTCTTATTTATTCCCTTCAATATAGAAGAGATGTTTGTATTATATAGATTGTATATTTCATCGATCTTTTATTTTTTTTGTCTACCATATCATCCGAGATACCATCAAGCACTGCAATTTATCTCCAACATCTCACGTTACACATGACTAGAACGGGATGCATGCAATGAATGTGATGAGAAAAAGGAAAAGGGAAAGCCTGAACTAGAGAGATAAAAGGTGGAGAAAGACGTTTGCCAAATTCAACGCGCAATCCAAACGAGTGAAACGAAGAAGATTATGTCAGACAGGAAACGAAGATCTTTTTATAAAGCGGTGTGAAAAGATGAAAAATGAAAGATGAGAAACAAGCGAAAGAACATGATTAGTTAGAAAAGTAACATGGAAGTACTCTGGCAAGAGCGAATCTCGGCAATGGACTCAACAATCTGGTCACAGAAACTCTCTAACACTAGCAACTAAAACTCTCTAACACTAGGAACTAAAGATTTGAATGATGTGATATATAGGCTCTATTTGATACAGTGGAACTAAAGATTTGAATGATGTGATATATAGGCTCTATTTGATACAGTGGTGAGGATCAGCCAATAGTTGTTGGTCTTCCCAATCCAGCTTTAATAGGCTATCTATGCCAGCTGTTGGCCACTAACAGCTTTAATATCCAAGCCCATCATCCAACTTTATACGTCAGAAAGTAACTGGTGCTCTCGAGCAGGTGTATGGCATATCGTAGTATTTTTCTAATGAGATTATATATATACAGTAAATTAATTATTGACCCTTGGACCGAGCAAGTTGGTGAAGAAATTAATTATTGAAATTTGGTCTGCACAGATCTCGCTGGCCCAGAAAATCAGGCAAGCTATTATTTACATCAAATAAATTTTTTTTTGGATAGATAACTAAAATATTATATTTCATTTTAATCAAGAATTATGAATCAAAAACATTTTTGTAACAGTTCACACGCATTATTAATATTTCACATAACCAAGAAAAGAATAGATAACTATAATTACTATTATCAGAAAATATTTTTTGATTCTTAAACTTTTATTTAAAATTTATTTTGATTTTCTAACATTCAGTTGCTACTGTTTGGCTCCTTATATTTGAATAATATTATATTCGCAATGTTCTACTGTACGAAGACGCTGGTATGCCTATAAATGGGTATGGGGCATAAACCGATATAATATCAAAATATCGGATGGTTATGAACGGGCGTGTCATGATAAATCGGCCGATTGCCGGAATTTTCTAATCATCTTAGAAATCGGGACGGGATGATTCGGGATGGTTCCGGAAGCGATCATCCGATCATCGGATAAGAAGGCGCGATGTTGATGGTGGTGAGACCAAGAAATAGTGGATGACCGGGGTCCAGCATGATCTGTGAAAACAAGTGATTTGAGAGAGAGAGAGAGAGAGAGAGAGAGAGATTAGAATTGGAATCACAGTGGCATGGGAAATATAATAAGGATGTGGGCCTTCATCTCCGGCCGTAGTTTTGGAAATTGTCGAATCGGACCGGTATCACGCGAGCGGATGGGTGGGGAGAGCTGGCGTCGTCGGACGCGTGGCACGAACCATCCACAAGCTTCCAACCCTTTCTAGACCTCTCTCTACCTCTTCTGCCGCATATAAATCAACACTCCGTCTGCCATTCCACTCGCCGCAGCGGTTTTAGCAAGCAAACCCCGCTCGAATCGACTAAACCAGGGTAGAAGTAATACCGTAGTCATCAGGACTAGTAGTAGTAGAGAGAGGAGTGGTGGTGAAGCCGGTCGACGATGGAGATCAGAGGGGTGAGCCGGGACGAGGAAGGGAAGAAGAAGGTGGAGATGCCCAAGATCCGGCGGCCGGAAACCATCCGCTACTTGGAGAAGAAGATGGTGGACAAGGGGGTCCAGCGTATGGACCGCCACCCTGTGGACGGCCTCGGCGGTCTCCACCAGATCCCCAAGTCCGGCCACGGCGGGAAGTTCACCTGGGAGGGCCCCGCCGACGAGGCCCTGAGCGAGCTCGAGCCCCTACCCCCCGCAATCGACCGGAACGATCCCAACTACGTCGAGGAAGAGGCGGAAGAGCCCACGGAGGAGGATGCGATGACAAAGCCGAGCGACGAAATCGTCGTCGGGGAAGTGGAGGTGGCCAAAGTGGCGGAGGCCAAGGAAGGAGTCTCCAGGATCGAAGTCCTGCCTTCCCTCCAGCCTTAGTGAGAGAGAGAGAGAGAGAGAGAGAGAGAGAGAGAGGACGATGCTCTTCCCTCGCTGGGCTGTCGGCCGGGCGAGTTGGTGTGGCTTCCGGAATGTTCTCCATTTTCCTTCTTTTTTCTTTCTCTCTAAATGTCCCTGTATCTATCTTTCTTTCAATGTCACTGTAAAAATAAAAAGAATAAGCGACGTGCCTAAGCGAAGTGTGCGCTGGGATGGATATATTTCTGCTCGTAAGCTGGGTGTCTGCTTTCATGACCCATGTTTGTTGGTATTCGTTGCTTAATTCTCAATCTCACCAAAATTGCGATGATGAAAAGCGATATTTCTATCATCACAGATTGTTTGATTAACTAACACAACTAGGCTTATTATCAGGAAGCCCACCGAAAACACAGGGAAAAAGAAGGGAAACGTCTGACGTTCTTGCTGCCTTGAGTTAGAATTCCACTTCAATTTAAATAACACAGGCAGGAGTAGGAAGGATCACAGATCATTCATCATAGGTTGCGAGCTCTAACAAACCTATACAATGTGGCAGAACAGCTATTTACAATCACAGATCAAGATGGTATACCATAGCACAGCCGCGTCAAAACATTATACAGTAGTCTTCACATAGCAAGAGTAGGCGATGCAATCATTCCAAGCTCAAATATTAAATTAGTTCCAATGCATGGTTGAAAACATTGTGTAACAAAGGAAAGGAAAAAACTATGGTTGATATGCTTCTCAGTAGAGCAGACGTACCTCACAGCCAAAACTGCGGTCCAACAACAGACTCTTCTAATTTTATACATGCACCAATGGAAAGCATTACTGCAAATACAAGCTCAGTTCAATCCAAGCACTGCGTTACCGTTGAAACCATGGTCTAAAAGTCCTCAAAGGACGCATGAAGGCCATTCAAATGGCAGCATTATATATCAGCATGCAGATCATCAGATGGATGCAGGAAAATTCAGATGTAGATAAAAACAGAACCTGCAAAGTTCAAAGCTCCTGCTTTAGTGTGACGCCAGTGATCTCTACAGTGGACTTGGGCCGGTAATGTTCATCCGTGTCGACTTCCTCGATTTCCTGGACAGCGTTTAAGCAAGGGCATCAGCAACCAAAGATTTCTGACAATACGAGCAAAATTAACTACTTTGGTGAATTTAGTTTAAAACTGGTCTGGAATCAATCTGAAATTTCTAGTGTTGTGGACGAAAAGCGCACTCAACAGTGATTTTATTACTTCAAAGAGGACGCATGATCCAACTAGATAAAACAAGATAACACAGCCTCCTACTTCGGGGTAATCCAAGAACTTGGCAGAGGCCTGGGAAGGAAAACAAACCAGCAATATTTTCTTACAAGTCGGCCAATGCTAGCTGATTTTCTCACATTAATATAAATACACATCAACTGTTGCACCCTAGCAAAGTCAAAAGATATGAGGTACCAGGGCAAGTTAAAGCTTGACTACTAGAGCATGGTACAATAAAACACCACTAACACATCCATCGTTGCCTTGTCCACATCACCAATAGAGCTACAAGTGTCATCACTGCTAAATCAAGACAAAATCCAACATTATATGGTTCCTCAAGCAAGAACTTGAATAGCTAGTTTTGGTGGCAAAGATCTAAAAGCAGGTTCTTCACAGTTCAGGATAAGCCCTTGACAACTCTATTAATGAGTTACTCTAGACAAGCTTGCGTGAGAGAGGACCCACCTTTCAGCAGTCGAAATCATCAAGACAAATTAAAACATAGTGACAAGCTATACCACCATGCAGATTTGTGTATAGTGCCAGTTACAGATTGTATCATAAATAATATTTTACACGAGGAATATAATTATTAAATTAGTAATAAGCAACAAACTTGTATGAACACCTAGTACCATACTCAAAATGGAAGTGACCCTTATCCAAATAATTTATTTCCTAGCTCATATCACAACTCATTAGCCACATAGAGAGATGTGAGGCATAGAAAATTCACTTGACCTTTAAATAAGATGATGCCCAACTTATGCCCCAACTTATGAACACCATCTTACGAATAGATAACTAGACCTATTACAGGTTTTCATTTCACAAATGGTTACAGTGGCCGAGTGCCTTTTATATTAGGACATTACCCAGCAATAATAATCTGGCAATAGTTTGGTGGTTGTTGCTAAGTGGGTCATATGGGAAAACAAGAAAATATGGTCGGTTTAATAATCCATACAATGGTGGGGGTGGGTGAGAGAGAGAGAGCACTTAGTTGGATACCTGGACCACATCCTCCCCCTTGATGACCCGTCCAAACACAACAAGCTTGTCATTTAAGTCAGGAATTGGTGCGGTAGTAATAAAGAGCTCAAATCCTTTAGCATCCGAATTAGCCATTGTGGTCCCAATCATGAATGCTTCATGCTTTGGACTGAATATATCAGATAAGAAGGTTCAAATAAGACGCAAGCATCAAGAGTTCACAAATAAAAAGGGAAAAAAGCAGCACATAATTATATGAGGCACATCATAATCTATTTCTGCATTGCAAGAAAATATAATAGCAAGCTAGTAAACCTTATAGCAAGTTGATTGTGTGATTTTCCTTTCAATATCCAATCTTCTGCAGCTCCGAGTTCTTGAGAATGGCCTCCTTGAATCACATAGTTCTTTATCACATGATGAAAAGGCATATTATTGAAGTAACCCTTTTGACTGCATCATAGATTATTTGTCAGTCATTATTTTGACAAAAAGAGATATGGGAAAAATAATCCAAGCTGCTTGATAGTTTTTAACCATGTATATCCAGCAATACTTTCAAATGCTCACCATAACTCAACAAACTTGTCCACAACATCAGGAGAGGCATCCTTGTCAAGTTCCATAGTTATTGAACCTTTGGCAGTGTTCAAAATCTATTGCAACAATACAACAATTTAGTCATGATTCAACTAAAAAAAATATTTAGAGAAGCACATCCCACAGTACGTGCTGACCTACAATCATGTGCAGTGAAGTGTCAATTATAATGAATTTTAATTCTAATACATTGATAAAGGTTGAATTGTTAGTCAAGGATAATATTAGATGCAATATTGGCCATTGTGTTTCAATCATTAAGGTAATAAGCAAAACAACGTACAGGATATTAAGAAAAATGTTGCCTATACTGTTAATTATAGCACCAAATCCACAATATAGCATAACAATTGTTTTTTATAAAATCCTAGACGCTTGGTTGACAACCTTACATGGATGAGGTTATGGAATCATTCCTATATTACCTATTAAGGATTGAGGCAATACTCCTTTGCAAATAAATGAAAAACCATGAACCATAGACACATATGAGATATGGAAACAACCTGGTTGGATATGTCAATGGATATAAGTGCAGATTAACTATTTATGAGCTCATCATTGAGTCATAATTTAAATCTATACTCAACTAAGCCTTAATCCCAAAGGACCGGCTACCATGATAGATACTCCATATTTAAATATTAATATCAATATCATAGACTTCAAAATTGACCATTCACTTTAAAAGATTAAACAATAAGAGAAAAGGGAGAAAACACCCTCCCCTTATATTTGGAAGTATTAGGAAAGTATCTCAAGTGTATCTGAGAAATATTTGATTTTTTTAAAAAAAAAATAAAAATACAATACTTCGTACAAGTATCAAATAGGTATCTGAGAAGTATTCAACAAATATGTATCTGAGAAGTATTCAACAAATATGGACATCTGATACAAACAGAGCATGTGATTTGAAGTATCCATGCTTCTGAGATAAAAAGTAAGTCAAATACAATAAAATAGCAAAAAAAAGGATCAAATAAGTGATGAAAATGGAAAACCAAGCTCTCTTCTAATAGAAATGTAAAGTTATTAAGAAGAGAAAATTTGATGCTGGTATGCCACAAAAGAGAGGAATCATTAATCATTGGCAATACATCGGATAGAAGTTGGATTGATAAGCATAACTAGGGCATGAGAATAAAACAACCAAAATGATATGAAAGTAAACAAGCATTGTGTTAACTGCTACTTTTTGATCCAATAAAAATCTAGCAGATCATCCTATTTTTTTGAACCTCATAACCAAGGTTCCCAAAATCGATACTAGATCCCATACCAGTATCACAGTGGTACATTGTCAGTAGGCCTAGTATGCAAGTCAGTTTGGCAGACAAGGCTTGTTATGCCCTCTATCAAATATTGGTTTGTTACTAGCATAATATGGTATGCCTGGTACAGAACAGTATGCACCAACATGGTACATGGCATGTCACGCATGCAACTTAAAAATAACAGTATGTTCAAGTACAAAATGTCTAAAATTAGAACTTCTATTTTAGAAAGTTGTCAAACTTCTAAAGGTTCAGGTGGCTTGCTAGTTGCAAATAATGATAGCATGGATATAGCCATTAAATTATCTCAAGTTTGCTAACTGGAAGTTCAAAGGTTGATCCCATCCCATTATTGTTGCTGATTGCAAAGGAATCGTTATCATCTCAATTATCAGAGATAAGCAATTTATTTAATTTTCCTTAAAAGTTGATGCATAGACTGCTTAAAAACTAGTGAATGAATTCTTGAAAATAATTATCAACAGAATTAATGCCCTGTCATCTCACAAAAAGATCAGGTCACTATTCAAAATAACACAGTTGATAAAATCATGGGCATGACTGGATGATGATCAGCAGAAATAAATTTGATAATGAAACCAACAGTTTAATTTGATTAACAAGTTACAAGTTGAACAAGAGTATGCAATCAGTGAATTTTCAAACCAGTTTCTGAAATATTTATGGTAACAGAATTCAATATTAAATTCAACAACTTAAAGGTGGAGAAACTTACAGCATAACTTGGAAGATCATATTTCTTTGATTCTCCAATGGTTTCCAAGTGCTTTATCACATAAACAAATAAAAAAGAAAAAAGAATGGTGAAAAATGATACAATGAAGTTGCATCTTGTTTGAGCAAAACTAATGGTGGAATACAATGGAAAGGATATCTTTAAAACATAAACATAAAAAATTTTTAGGAAAACACCCTTTGTGATGCACCTAGCCATTGTAGGTAAAATGAACTGTACTTATCCATAAAATTGGCAAAACTAAGAAAGAAGTTGAGAAAAGGGTAATAATAAAATAAGTGCACCTCAAAATTATGCACACCAACCGGTAGTTGATCGCTTGACCTACAGTGAAGAGAATCAACTTTAGATACCTAAATGCATACTGACAAGACAAATAAGCAGTCTAAGGATTAAATAATAAACCATGAATTGATAGTTATCACATAGTCTGGAGCTAATTTTAAACTCCAAATTGTGCATTCATATAACTAAACGATGAGTGTTGGTATAGATTCAATAAGATATAGTTTGAAAATATGGTTTGAATCGAAATGGCACATAATAAACGCTCACCTTCGATACCGGTTCTTGTAAGTCGCATATAGTGATAACACAACCAAGATGACAATGAGGTTGCAAGTAATAATAGTAATCAGACTTATTCGAGTTGGGCCCTTCTTCCTTTTGCTTTGTTGTAACAATGCTTGTGGTTTGATTCTTGCCATGATGTGCTTCTAAAAAATGAAAATCTCCAACAGCTCCCTCTATGAGGAAACAAGAAAGAAAGGAAAACAATGATAAGTCATGAAACATACAAGTCAGTCAATGATCAATGACAGGTATGCATCCATCTGTATCATGGCTCAAAGGTTTTTGGCCGTGGAAATATTTCTTTATTCATCACTAAATTTAAAGCTTCTCGCAATTAACGATTTCAACATTGAGTATTCATAATAGTAATAACTCCATCATCCAAAGATTCTATCACTAGAGGTGTTTTGCAGGTTGAAAATGAATTACCAGATGGCTCCAAGCAAGACCGTCAGCATACAATTGTGGACCCCCAGTTTCTTAGAATAGAAGCGGGTGTTCCAGCAATTTACAAGGAACTGAAGTTGTCAAAAGATTTAAGATGTGGAAGCACTCAGAGTAAATAGCATGAATGTGTATATCACTACATAATAATCATTAGCACTTTATGCTGTATAATATAGGGATCCTTGAAACAGTAATCATATAATGGTCACAGATATGATTGCACTGTGATTTCCTTAACTCTGAATTTGGATGCGATGAGTATGGGTTACCTTACTTCCAATCCACTTCTCCCTGAAATGAACTACTCCAACATGCAGTTTGAAGTAGTTTATACCAGGTTGAGTAGAAAAGTACTTCTTCTTACAAAATATCCACTTTTCCCTTGGAATAAACAGGATAGTTTTTTAGCACTTGGTGAGTTAAAGTGGAATAACCAGAGAACAGGCCTTGTTCTACTTTAACTTTGAATATATGCAGCCTTAATGAAACATATGCAGAGGAATTGCCTAATCAACAGCAGCAGTACAACCCTAAATCCCCCCCCGACCCTGTTGTCGATCCACCAGCACCATAAAGTGGGTACCAAGGCATTTGAACCAGAGCTTTCAGCAATTTGATACTTGGGCTTCAGTAGCCGATAGGAGATGGATCATAACTCGTTGACCATGTAAAAAGAAATCCGGGGGCAAAGGCACCATGGGAAGCAAAGGCTCGGGCTCAGATATTAATAGCAGCAAGCCAGTCAGTTGAACCAATGCCAGTTGACTGTGTGAAAGAAATAGATTCAATTTCGAGTGCGGTCACAGATTTGTGATAGGCTCCTCACTAGACCTCAAGTTCTTAGAGTTGTCTTGCTAGAAAAAAATTGATACCAACTCAGAGGGTTTATTTATATTGAGTGCCACTTTATAGAAGTTCACAGAGAGTAATGGATAATGTCTTGTTTCATAAAGATGACCTCATATAGATGAAAAGCTTAGGCTATATTCAGTTGATGGTTAAATATTGGATATTAAGGATCTGGAGGTTTTCCAAAGCTAGATCTGATTGATGATAGATTTTCTTCATATCAACTGTCAGAGAGGAGGTCAGGTAGCACTACAGGAGAGGAGGAAGGGCAGATTATTAGTTTAACCAGCCAAACATATGCCGAGAAGTGGTGAGTAAATTTAATCGGTTAAAGGCCCCAAAGCCACATAACCTGAGTAACTTTTTTCCATGGGGAGGGTGAGGGTGAAATAACGTTAACCATCAAAAGCTCTCCCCTCTCTACTTTTCCACTTTCCTACAACCCCACTAATCCTAAGAATGCCAAGGGTGATTACAAATGGTTAAAAATATATCTATCCCCTAGTTGGCTATTCGGCATCCAAACACAGCTTTAATAAGTAAGAGCAAAAAGACAAGAATAGAATCATTAGAAAGTGAGCACTCAAATGGACACCTAAGTGGAAACATCATCTACAAGCATGAGATATATCAGACCCATATATGCATAAAATTTCTTTATTAGTTTTTCTTAAGAATTAACTGTAAATTTATAAGAGTTGTAGATTTTACTCTCAAATATCAATAGCATATAATTCTTGAATATCAACATATCAGATACCAAAAAAAGAAAAAAAAACTGAATAGCCATGATTTTCATAAACTTAATAATGATTCTAAGCCCTCGTTCAGTTTTGTTTTTAACTTGGTTTTTTTTTTTTTTTAAATGTTGACAAAGAATGGCAAAAGATTCTCTAACCCATCAGTAATGCAAGCATAAAAGAGTACATTCTTTCTTTATACTTTTAATTGTCTGTTAACAATTATTCAAATGAGAGCCATAGAGTGAAATATTCAAATGTTATCTGTATCCAATTTGTCCATCTGCCCAAATCCATTAGTTGTTTCTGTGAATTAGGATATTGCATTTTTGATAGCCGAGAAATCAACATAAATACCATCCCATGTCACATGAAATGGCAAAATATGAAATTTTTTAAGCCATCTATCTGAAAGTCATGAGTGTATCTCACCGAGTAAACTAACTCAGCATCCATCACCAATGAATCTCATCCGCAAGTGTTGGTCGATTTGTGGAAAGCAAGGTGGCTCAACATTTAATAACTTGGCATGAGCAACATTCTATTATTTGTTGAGATCATATTTATGTTTATAAAACTACTTGTTATCTCATTTCGACATGAAAATTTATAGCACTATAAATATAAAACATAAGTAGAGTAACATCTAACAAATATGGCATTAATTTAACTTTTAAAGGAAAAAAAAAAAAAAGGGTAAGATCTTACGCAAAGATAAAATACAGCATCGATTCAATTCATTACTGCACCCATGATCGAGGATATAGACATAGGGTAAACATGATTAAGCAACAACAACAGATGGTAATATTGGAACGGTTAGAATAATTTGATGATAACGGTCGATCGGTTATCGTGAGGATGCTACCATCCATGACAACAAACCATTGCAAGTAAAACTACGAAAGGTTATCCGTCAAACCTTCCACATCTCTGGCTATGACAATAGAAGAACGTGCCCAATTTCCTCGATTGGGGAAGGGGCATGCAGATCTAATAGATACGGAACCAACTGACCCAAATAACGAGGGCTTAGAGGACAACAGCACGTCATCTCAGAAACTAAGAAAATATAGCATCAAGCAGACAGATTGGAAGACTTTGCCTTTCTTTCCTTTTTTTTTTTTTTTAAGGAAAAAAAGGGGAAAAAAATTAGGTCTTCCGCGGGGAGATGATGCTGCCACGGGCAAGATAAGAATAGAAAGCGAGGAAAGACTTACGGCCGGGAAAACTTCACTTTGCGGAGGTCGCCTCACCGCCCGCTCGCTTGCTTGTTCCTCCGCCTGATTCGCGCCGTTCGGATGTAAAGAGAGAAAGAGGAGGCAGTGAAAACCTAGCCGCTTCGACGACGCGTCGGCGAGCGAGGGAGGAAGAAGAAGAAAGCAGGCGGAGAAACAAAGATTGGAGACGCTGCGCCGTGCCCTAGCTATCTCGGTGACCTCATCTTACCCACCTGCTCCCCCTCTCTGTGGTCTCGTCCGTCCGGCGTCCGGATGGCACGTGCAAGCGCACGTGATTTTTTTTGACTCCTCCCTTCTCTCTCGGCAAGTGGACCTTACAGTAGAGGCCTCTAATGGAATGTGTTAACGGGCCGACAAGCCATGGGCCTGCAAGTGGCCCGACAAGCGTCGTAATAGTAGTGATAATAATAATAATAAATAAGGCAGCCCTAAGGCTTCGATCGTTTGGAGCCTCCCCTTCACTTCCCCCACTAGCGCTGGCCGTTCCTCGGAGAGCAGTGGAAGGAGGGCGTGGGGCGGGCGGATCAGCGTAGTCGTCACGCGAGACATGGCGAAAGGAGACGACGCGGTGAGGAGGAAGAAGAACAAGACCCAGCGCAAGCGGATGAGGAACAGCGACTCCGCCGTCTCCGCTCGCGTCGCCGCCGTCATCGCCGCCAAGCGCCGCTGCAAGGCCGGCAAGCGCCGCATCTGTGAGGTTTCGCCTTCACATCTCCTCTCTTTCCCTCTTCCCTTCTCTTCATCGCTTCTTTTCTTTTCTTTTTTTCGTTTCTCTCCCCCCTCTTTTTCTCCACTTCGCGTGCTTCTGAAACGGGGAC